>OY720460.1:8124478-8724478 GCA_963082715.1 Harpalus rubripes | reverse complement strand
CGAAAATTAATTTTCATGTTCATGCATAAAAATACGCGTTACCGGGGAGATGATACTGGTTTTGTTTTACAAAAGGGGGGATATTTGTTTATAACTATTCGCAAAAGCTGAATAGTGTTAAAATCAAATTTCTAATCCACAAACAGTTTAATAAAATATATGTTTCCATACCTGGCATCGTTTATGATGTATCCCCTACCCATTTTAGGGTAAGAGGTAATTTTTTTTCGTAAAGCTAAAACTAATGTATGAAGAAGCATGTATTTACACCTAAAAATGAGTCTTAACAAAAAATTTAGATTGCCTTTGACGCGTAGGTACATTTCAAATTTTCAAACAGCATCTCAATATTCTTCATTCTTTAGATATTCGGCCTCAAAGTTTGGACAAAAATTAAAATAAATAAATAAATAATACGAGCATATTACCCATTGCTGGGTGTGCCAATCTTGCAAATGCAAACAAACTTATACAATTCTTTAATCAATTCTTTAATATGCCTACATTTTTATAATAACTGGGTTTTTAACGGGTTTTTTCAAGTGGGTTTTTGCCGAAAAGCCCAGTGAGTTTTTTCGGGCTGGGTTTTTTCATGACAACCCTGTATTGCAGTATAAGGTCATCATCATCATGATGTAAAATCTGTTCTTCGACAGGTCTCAACGGAAATGTCTCCAAGCTAACCTGTCCTGCGCGTCCCTCTTCATCGTCTCGTAATTTTGTCCGTCCTTAATTTCCGTTAACGTTCCAAATTTTCTTCGCCATCTTCCCCTTCTTCCATGTATTTTCACTATTTTCCCTTCAATAATAATAGGGGATTACAGCTCAATCGAATTAAGAGAAATTAGTAAAAAATAGTGAAAGTAGGTGCTTAATAATGAATATTCATAAAGAAATAAAATGATATAATTGAAATACTTCGGAAATAAGGGGGTTTTTGTTTTAGCAGCTCGTCACTCATATGAAATCCATACATATTATTTTGATTGGCGACTCAAAGACCACCTATAAATATATAACGAATACCGAGTTAGGGGGTGGAGTCTACTACCAATGGAAGTAGATAAATTCAAATAGCGGACACGTGGCTACCAGTCCAGTACTGCAATTCTCAAACAGTTTTTATTTGAATATAAATTTCTTGCATTAAACTTAATAATTTGTTTTTTATAAATATAATTTAAAAATAGCATACATTTGAAGAACATTTTAGATCCACGAAGAAAACAGTTTTATATAAAAACTTATATTCGTGATGTCACATCTATATTTTCAAACTTCGGGGAACTATAACTCGCTTGTTATTCCTCTTTCTTATACTTCTTTCAAAATTCTTCTTTCTTCTTCTATTCTTCCCAACACCTCCGTTTCTAACTCTTTCCTTCGAACTAATCTTCTCCAACCATCGCCACAACCACATCTCAAAACTTTCTAAGTACTTTTTCTCCTTCTTTCGCATGGTCCACGTTTTGCAGCCATACAATACTACACTCCAAATTAGACATTTTGCAAATATTTTTCGCCATTCAATATTAATGCGTCTGGCTGTCAGTAAGTCTTGTATTTTACTGTATGCTGCATTTCCCTAAGGTATAAGGTATATGTAATTATACAGGGTGTTTCAAAAATACTGTACTAAAATTTAAGGGCATATAGTACTGAACAAAATAAATAAAAAAACTTAATCAACATAGGACTGATCTTCAACTGTTTCCGAAAAAAGCGAAAAATCGAAAAAAACTGACAAAGATAGTAATCGAACAAAATTTTGTCTATGTCAGGAAATAGACTATAAAAAAACAATAAAATTTTATATGAAACGTTTTTATCAATTTTTAATAGTTACGAAGTTATTTGAAAATTAAATATTGGCCAAGGTCGCCACAACCCACAACATTTAACATAAAAATAAATAAATAAATAAAAATATAAATATATCATCACGACATGTTACCCATTGCTGGGTGTGCCAATTTACTTTGTACGCAGATATCGGTAATGATGATTACATATTTGTACACGGTCTTGAATTTTGACTTGGCAATATCACTAGTGTCAAGATGTCAAAGTTAACAGAAAACGAGAAATACATACAATAATGAATTTGCTCTAAAATAGATAAAATAGTGACAAGTTAATGACAACAGTGACAACTCCATTGACAGTTGATTAAAAAGTCGTACGCGTTTTTTTTGCAAGCCAGTGTACCGTGCGGGCGTTTACCAGACGTCACCTCATGGGCACTCATTGCTGGCGTGGAGAGTGCACCACAGGTGTCAATTTAGTGCCATTTTAAAATTCGAAATATTTGGCGTCGGTCGGGATGGAACCCGGTTCCCAGATTCGCGACCAGACACTCGGGCACGCGGCTACATTTAACATAGTACAATTATTTGATTTAAAAAAAAACAAAAGCACATCTAAGATGACCTCTGAAAGGTAAATAAAAAAAATCCCATTTAATCAAAGTCGTAACTTATAGTTTTCGAGATAGCAGACCCCGTAAAAACTCATTTTTCACTGCCTGAAATCTCGGAAACTATGTAATATCGGGCCCATCTTGATTAAGCTTTTTTACTCATTTTGGTCAGTACTATATGCCCTTAAATTTTTTACAGTATTTTTGAAACTCCCTGTATATTCACCAGTAATGTAATGAAATATTATTTGTTTGATACATGCAGAAGTGTATTCTTATCAAGTTGTATTATTTAACTGTGCTTGTATTGTTGTATTGTATATATTTATTGGTACTCAAATAAAAGAAGCTAAAAAGTAAATATTTTAAATAATCATTTTTCAAAGCTTGTTGCACAAATCATAAAAATCTTTGTAGGTATGAGGAAGTGTAACCCGGTACGAATTATAAAATGTGCTGACTACAACTTCAACATCTCTTATCTAACAAATTGAAAGTACGGCCGTAAAATTCCAATTTATTCCTAGCCATAAAATCTCGAATCATTTCTCGATTTTTCTACATTCAATTAAAGGAGAAGAATAATTGTTAGTGCAAGGAGCATGCACGGAGAATATGGGAGAAAATTGCAAATTTGTCTTGTCATAAATCCGGGAAATATTAAAAAATAAGCCGCGCTATTTATCAGACCTAAGCCAAGATATTACACGAGATATTAGACCCGCAACAAAATGTAATATGTTCTTAATTTATTCTAATTTCTATACATGAGATGGGAAGCCTAACTCTTCTTCAAGCTAAGCAAACTTTTTTTTAAACTAGAATGCACACCGACTTCACAAAAGCAAAAATACAGTTGTAAATAAAATCAACAGAAATAACGGATATATAACCATGTTTTAGATTTTATCTTTATATTTTTTTTTATATTCAATAAGTTATACGATAAGAGGTTCGAAAATAATCGAATATACAGTTGAGAGGACGAGATGTGTTTGCAGGTAACACATCGAGTCCGCAAACTATATCTGTATATTCAGATTATTTTCGAAGCTCAAGTTGTATAATGTTATACAACGGCGCAACCAACTGCAACCAACTATATTTTTACAAAATGTCAAAAATATTACTTGTTCATTTATATCCATGGATGATATGATCAAATATGATGCATTTGTTAGCGACCAAAACACCACAAGTTCTGTTTTGCAAAACGCAACTTAGCAACGCAAATAACCGATGTTATACAGCGTAACTAAGAAAAATTGAGCTATCTGATTGGTCTTTTTTCCGATGAGTTGTATAGACATACGTAATATAACAAATGATGAAATGTGCTGTTTCGGTTTCACGAGCAATATCTTCGATTATTAATCATATCACGAGCTTATATTTAATGAGAGAATATAATAGATTTTTGTGACATTGTGTGTGCTGCTAACTTAACTTTTAATATATTGTATTACAACATGGTTAATTTGACAACTACCTTATTATTTTCATCATTGTTGATATCAACCCAACGATTATCGCACATTTTTATACTTAAAATTAACTGTTAATGCCAAATAAAGAAAACAAATCCCTTAGTAACGAATATAAATAAGGTGATAATTTCTTTGTTTTTTATCATCGCTGTAATAGACATGTAACTAGGGAGATTCTGAATGTTGATTGGCGGAAAACATGTCATGTGACTCATGAATTATATTCTCAATATAATATGAACAAAATGTGGTTATACGAAATTGAATCATTATTAAAGGTTTTAAGCCATATCTTACCACCTCTTAGTTCTTAGTTAAAGTGATAGTCTATTAACAATAAGTTAAGAATTAAACTGAAGGTTAGAATCGATGCGAACAACAATTTTCACTTCCAGTTAGCGCTAACGTCTAACCAAAGGTGGTAAGAACAATTTTGCAACATTACCGTCGGTTACTACTAACTGTCACTTTAACTAGAAGTGGTAGGAGCGGGCCTAAGCGAGGCCACACGAGAATACAGGCCTGGTCAATGCGTCACGACAAAATATGAGACCGACGCGCCATTCTAGCCCTCTAAAAACAGTCGAGCTACATCAGTTTTTCAATAATTAAATAAATAAATATAAATATATCATCATGGCATATTACCCATTGCTGGGTGTGCCAATCTGCTTTGTACGCATTTATCGGTAATAATGATGACATATTTGTACCGTGCGGGCGTTTACCAGGTGTCACCTCACGGGCACTCATTGCTGGCGTGGAGAGTGCACCACAGGGGTCAATTTTGTGCCATTTAAAATTCGAAATATTTGGCGTCGGTTGCACGGCTAATTGATGTATCTGACATTAGAAAAATAAATAAATAAGTAGATCTTCACGGCATATTACCCATTGCTGGGTGTGCCAATCTGCTTTGTACGCAGATTTCGGTAATGATGATGACATATTTGTACCATGCGGGTATTTACCAGGTGTCACCTCACGGGCACTCATAGCTGGCGTGGAGAGTGCACCACAAGGGTCAATTTTGTGCCATTCTAAATATTTGGCGTCGGTCAGGATCGGACCCGGTTCCCCAGATTCGCTACCAGACACTCAGGCACTCGGCCACGAGACATTAGAGAAATTAGAAGCTAAACCTAAACAAGTTTTCCTAATACTGAATGCATATCATGCAGAATATCAAATTTAGTTATTATAGAAAAAACTGTAAAGAACAAATTTGAAACAAAAAGCAGATTAGCAAAAAAAGAATAGCGGGCACCTGAATATATAAAATGCGTACATATATGTATGTCATTCATTTTTAGTTTCATTATTATTTTCATATTATGTTCCGTTATATTATTTTTATTTGTTAGCTCCAGCTCTAAACAACCTCTCAATCGACAATGTCCCATTTTGCGCTCTTAATACACAATGTTTAACACAGAACTTTTTGTTGTTCAATTATGTTCATTTTTTATAATTCGCTTATTTTACTTATATTTTCAAATGAAAATATAAAATCAGAGCATGAGAACTTTTTTTTTTCTGTTAACAAAACGATGGTTTTTGACATTTACATATTTGACATGTCCTGCTGGGCGCCATTACTTTAGTTCCCTAAAATTCCGCTGATGTCGCATACTATTATGCAGATCCCAATAGTATTATGGTGTGTTTCAAGATATTTGCAAATCTACCTGCCTTCGTAATGACGCGGTACACCGCAAAACAGCATCGTATTTACGATTCTATGCGTCAGGGGAGGATTAACAAAAATTTGGGAAAACGATGTAGCGGTACAGTACTTTCTCAAAATCCCGCTAATATAATTTGTGAAAATTTGGTGTAATGTCATATTCTTTGTTCTGTATTTCTTAAAATTCAAGTGAAATATTAAATTTCCCACAAATATTTCGTGTACTGGATTTCAAATATTTTGTTACAACCCTGTCATGTTACCCATCAAGTCCATTTAAGAAGCCACCCGCTGCGAAATCGAGGCAAGTACGTTTGCAAATATCTTGAAACAAACTATACGTATACAGATAATATATTTGTTTCCACCGTCCCCGTAATCTAGTTTGAATACCCCCAAATTCCTCCCATTTTGACCACCACTGGTTTGAACAAAGACCTCCAGACCGCTGTCTCTTTATATGCAAGACAAGGACAACCTCAATGCACTGTAGTTCGGAATGCAAGCGCCAGACGATACAACAAAGACAGCACTATACGCTACCTAGTGCACCTGAGAGAGACGCGTATAAATTTTGACACAAAAACTCGTCCGTGGGAAAGAATGAAAGAACACGGAGAGGGTTGAGGAGAATAGCTGACCACATTCCACGGCAGAGATCAGTGAATTAATTTGGACCAGGTACAGGTAGACATGAAGGAGACTAGAGATATCTAATAATTATCTACACGTATATCACACCCACTATATCATAACTAGATCATTCATTAATTCCTTCAAGAAATTTCCAAAACCTAACTAAAATCCTAACGAATATACCTACCTCAGATTTTTTAGGTTTCTTTAAGGTATTTTCACTTTTGTTTTTACTAAATGAAATAGTTGATCAAACATTTTGAAACTTGGTATACTTATAAAATTTTCTATAAAATCCAATGATAAAATCGCCAGATATGTATTCATACCTATTTTTAGATTATGGGTATTTTTATCACTTCCACTATACGAACCCAAACTCATTTGTTGACCCAACATTTTCAACAAATTATAAAATGGTTACAAAATTCTTTATATTTTTTGCGAAAACCTCATGGATTTGAATCAAACGCGCCTGCATGAGCCGACCTTGAACCTTCGTGCGCATTCTTGAATTTTTTCCCGCCTGTCAATAGCGTCTATTGCTGGCAAGCATCATTTGAGTGAGGTAGTGTGTAGTGCTCTCGTCGGTTTTTCTTTGCAAGGAAAATGACGGAACGACTGGAGCAGCGCTTCCAAACCATTCAGAATATTCAGACGGCTTTCGGTGACGATGCTATGGGCATCTCACAGATTAAGGAGTGGCACAACCAGATTTAAAGACGGCCGCACATCGGTGGAAAGCGAGCCACGCTCCGGTCGGCCATCAACATGCCGAAATGACCAGCACGCACCACAGGGTCAAACAATCACCAAAGAGTACTACAGGGATGTCCTCCGTCGCCTACGCGATGCTGTGCGGCTCAAGAGACCGGACTTGTGGTCAACAGGAAATTGGCGCCTCCATCACGATAATGCTCCGACACATTCCTCGCACTTGATTCGGACGAAGAACAAGACTCCTGTGGTTCAACAGGTTCCTTACTCTTCTGATATGCCCCCCCTGCGACTTCTGGCTGTTCCCCAAACTCAAGAGGCCATTAAAAGGAACGCGATTTCAGACAAAGGAGGATTAGCTTAATCTTTTTTGTGACTCGGACGGTAAATGGCGGGAGGTATTGTGTTGCCACACCAGATTTTTTTAAGTTGTTTTGTTGGCCGAATTCGCTGTATTACTGGTGAGTGAATATCCTCCCGTTCTGTCCTGTCCATGTAAAAGTGTATTCTAATTGTGTTGTACATACAGTCGAACTTCGATAACTCGTATTTTGGATAACTCGAATCAAACTGGTTGGCAATAACGCCAAGAGTGTGAATTATGGGTAATTTTGACTTGATAACTCGAACTTCGATTACTCGAATATCTTTATAATTCGAACAGAATATTTGGCGCCAGCTTCAATAAGTCGAATTCTGGGGGAAATCCTCTAAATACGTGATTTTGTAACAGGTGTTTTTATAATATGATGATGGAAGCAGTTCGGTTTCTGCACTACTGAAGTTCAAATATATGCTTTGTTAATTATTATTAAGTGAAAAAAAAAAATACGGAGCCTACTTGATTTATCACGTTTAAGGCATTTTCATTGCTGATATGTCATTAAAACGTACTTTAAAAACTTTATCTATTGATGAAAAATTTAAGCTGATCAAAGAAGTGGAAAGTGGTTCACGAAAGAAAGATGTAGCTCTGAGACAATTTCTAATTGTTTTAAAAAAGCCGGCTTTGGTCAGTATTCTGAGTGGGACGAAGAGGATGAAATTCCTTTGATTTTCATAAGTGAACGTATGAATGAAAAACGTGAGGAAGAAATTCAATTGCAATTGGAATATGAAGCTTGGAAAAATGTCAAAATTATACCAGAAGGTATCACCTTAAATAATTTTATACATGTGGATGATGATATTGTTACTTCGGAGTTACCGAATCTGTAGAGCTAGACAATACAGATGACAGCGAAAGTAATATGATGGAGGATGATTTGCAGCAACCACCTTTAAACGAGTTGGTTGAAAATTCGTTGAGCGTTTTGCGTTCGTATTTAAAAACCAATGAACATACAACCGATTCCCTGCATAATGGTTTAAATAACATTGTAGCTTTTTTTATTGAAAATCAAAATAAAAAATTATCTCGTCAGTCACAAATAACTGACTTTTTTTACACTAAAATAATGTTTGTAACTTTGATCTGTATACCTATATGAATCTGTATATATCATAAGGTAAGTGATATTTACTCGAATAAGTACATATACATACATAAATAATATTTATACATATGCATTTTATTTAATAACCCGAAGTCTTGGTAACTCGAACTTTTTTTGTGGTAAGTCATGGTTTGAGTTATCGAAGTTCGACTGTACTTAACTTCTGAACGAGTACAATGGTATTTTATAATCGTTGCAACCCTTCTTGTACCTATTGTTTTGGTGCCCAAATTAGGGAAGTTAAGAAAAACGATAGAAAAAGGATAATTAAAAAATGTAGCTTTAGTGCAGAGCGATTAAAAAATTATACAGACTGATTGAATTATTTTAAATGTGTATGAAATGCATAATGCAGTATGAAATTAATGTTTGGGTTTGGAACCCAGGTTGCGTATGTGTGGAATGGCAGCTGTCTGTAGCGGTTTTCGCAGACCAGATGTCCTACACGGTCGTTGACTCTTCTTTCTCTCTCTTAGACATCATACATTCTTGTCTTTCACATGTAATCCTTCAGGACTCAAAACTGACCTATATAGAAAATTCATAATAATAAGCCATCACACTTTTAATATACACATTCGTATGTATAAATAATGATACCTATTCCGTATTGTTGTTAAATGTTGTTGTATAGCAAAGTGATCTTATACGATGCGCTGTTGTCGTGTTGTTATTATTTCCTGGCTCTTTGTCCTGGCAAAATGTAATTTTCATCCAAACAAAAGGACTTCCGATGCGTAAAATTATTTTCCCCAACTTTCAACTGTCTCTTTTTATCTAAAGATCACACACAACTGTTATACTACCCCGAGATTTTTTTAATTTACGTAAAACAGCCTGAAATATAAAGCCATTATGCCTATATTATAAACTGTTTTTATACAATTATTATAACAGTTAGAACCGTGAACGATTCAATTATTAAATACGTGTCAGGTGAAAAATTCACTGGCTTCAAGGGGATTTCATAGTTCTGTTGGTAGAGCACGGACATAGGAATTCATTGGATTCAAATCTAGGTCGATGAGTTTTTCAAAAAAATCTTTCTTTTTACCTTCCGTCACCTTTAGGTAAGGAAGGCTGTCCAACGAAACGTTAAAAATATTAAAATACCTGTATTCTCAGTGAAAATTTGCATCGTTAGACATTTTAACTTCAATAAAAGCTTTTGTAACTTATTTCGATAAGTTTTTTTAAAGTTATTCTCACATTTTACGACTAAATTATTTAGAAACAAACGCCATAGATCTCAGTTGTTCTTACTATGCGCAGATCCCCATTGCGCATATCTTCTATCTCTTTAAATTGGAAAGGTCCATTATGAATTGTCAGTTAGGATTTTTTTTTAAAAAACAACAAAAGCAATACTTAACTGAATCTAACACAACGCGACAAATGATCAGATTGCGGTATTTGGTAAGCTGCGTTGTGGCTGTTTTTTCGCTCACTGAGCGTTTTCGATGTTTGGGCGTAACATATACAGGGTGTAAATGAAATAAGTGCATTAAATTTAACCAGTAATATAACTCATCGAGCATTTAGCATTTTTACATCCCCGTAAATTGACGAATCGTTCCAAATATTTTTGTGATAATTGAATGCAGTAGCAATAGCTATTAAAAATTTTGTTTTAGCAATTGACAGCCCTGTCAATTGTTGCAATTAAATTTTGACATTTTGTTTATAAGGTAAAATTCTGTCAAAATGCGAGTACACAGACATTGTAATTACTTACCTATGGTTTATTTATTTATTTTTTTACTCGTATCTGTACTACATTTTACTTGACATCACGGTTGACATAAAGACAGTGTCATGGAATTGCCAACGCATTTACACAGAGAGTTTCCAAATCATCACCAAATCATTATGTTCTTAATATTCGCACATTTGTTAATCTTGCACATTTTTATCACATCACAATACGGAGTGTCACATATGACAATTTTAAAAAAAGCAACAGTTATATCCATAACATGTGCAAAAAGTTCTATGTTTTCAGCACATAACAGACTTCAATTTTGGGAATGGCTCATAATGTTCATTAATGAGACTGAATTTACTTGGGAAGGTGTATTTATTATGCACAATACACATCTCGACAGACGAAAATGCTGTAAAAATTTTCATTAAAAAATGTTTGGGCGGGAACAATAAATGGACGACTAATTATTGGTACTCATGTACCTCTTTTAAATGGACAAAAGTTTGTACTTACATTTTTTGAATAACGTATTTAAACTATTATGAATTGTCGACGATAAATAATCATCTCATAACCTAATAACTATGCTTTTGCTCTTCCTCTCGTTACCTCGTTCCTCCTTGTCTTCCTCTATTCACTCCTCTATTCACAGGTGATTAAAAGCCTGGTTTAATACACAACTTTATAATTTTGTTATCCAAAATTTAAATTTATTTATTTTAAAAATTGTACTATTACGTATTAATTAATAATAATATTATTTCCCTTGATTCGTTTATTAATTACTGTGACTGTAAGGGTAACCGATATCCGACAATTTTTGAGCTGTTTGTATCCCACTTGAATACGGTAGCAGCCATTTGTTCTCCATGGGCGGGTAACGAAATATGCAGCAAATCTTTAAAGAATTTTAACTCAAAATTTAAAAAAAAAGTTATTAAGAAATGTTGTTGCTATCATCGAGTTACATTACTGGTTAAATTTCATGCACTTATTTCGTTTACACTCTGTATATCATTATATCTGCTAAAAATGTAATTCAAAATTCCACTTAGCAAATTTAATTTTAGAAGACGCTGCTACATAGTTGCCAATCAAATGTAATTAAAATTCCTTTTCTAACTATTTCCAAATCCACCCATCCCAATTTTATCTGCACCTTTACAAGATTTACATTTTAATTGTTTTTCTTTTCTGTTACAGATCACGTTTTGAGCCTTACCCGCCAATCAGAAAACAAAACGCTGGTCTTGTTTTCACAAGTCTACAGAAGTATGGCCATTTTATCACAAGACCCTATCAAAACTTTGTATTCAGAAATTCGACAAAGTATACAATTAGATAGTAATCAAGATAGCTTTACGTCATCACCAGTAGATATAAAATCATCAGTAATAAAATTATTTACTGATTTGTTTCCTTTAGTTTATCACCATAATATAAACACACAGCATTCTAGAGATTTCACACCCAGTTATAAGGTATGTCTAAAGGAAACTATTCATGAGATCCAGCCGTTCGGAGAGATACCAAGACATATCGCTCAAGGTTTGAGCAAAAGTTTAGAAGCTACAAGATTATTGTTACAGTCTTTCAACGTAGGAGTAGAAGTTTTAAATACTACAGAAACTTTGCTCACAAACGAAGGAAACGAACAAGAATGCATCAAAGCTTTACTAAAAATGTCTTACTGCCCAAAATGTTTAGGACTTCATAAAGGTACCAGACCCTGTTCTGGGTATTGCCTTAATGTTCTTCATGGATGTATAACCCGCCATGTCTCGGATTTGGATTCCGCGTGGAACAATTATGTTCTAGCCATGGAGAGATTGGTAACTGCCTGGAAACAGCCCAACAATGAACAAGGAGTTAATGTTCATTACGTTATCAAAGGACTGGATACAAAAATATCAGAAGCTATCATGTATGCCATGGAAAACACACCCGAATTAGAAAAAAGGGTAAGTGAATCTAAACTTATAACCTTTTTTGTAAAAAAATCCTTACATCGTTGAGAAACACATTTTTTAAACATTTTTTCAAGATTTCAATTTTTAGAAAAGTTGAGTTTTTTTTGCGTTCCAGCTAAAATAATTGACTTGATATATAATTATACAATAGCTATTTGTGTATTAAGAGCGCAAAATGGGACATTGTCGATTGAGAGGTTGTTGCCGAGCGACGCAGGAACAAGGCATTCTCTCGAAATCGACAATGTCCATTTGCGCTCGAAACACAAGATTTTTTCTACAGTCGCCACAATGGGGTCCTCCACCATAACAAAAATTTATTTTTTATTTATTTTCACTTCCATTCTTCTTGAGCTATTGCTTTAATCTAATCTAAGCATTTTATACTTTCGTTTTTGTAAATGAATGCCCTATTTTATTTTCACAGCAGTGCGGCATTTTGTTTGGTTATGTAAGTGGGTAATGTGTAACTACAGTGTCATTAATTCCTGACTAAACGTTTCCATTAAGAATGTAACCAAGTAACATTTCTCAACATTGTTTAGTTAGAAATTTGAGGAGCGAGAGTTTTTTCTACTTTGTCGCTCTAGAGCGGCAAAGTGACATTTTGCGTTGACAAAAGAGAGCGCAAATGGCTACTTTGTATATAGACTGTAGAAAAATATATTTAAATATTACAACTTGTTATCTCCAATGGGTCGTATGGGGGTTCCCTATGTTACATTTTATAATTGACCCTTTCTAGCCCTAAAGAAGACAGTAGTTACAGTTTAAACGTAGGCCAGGAAATAAATAATTTTCACTAGACTGCGTGTCTGATTATTTTCCGTTTTTCCATAAAGGATGTCTTATCCAACTATTCTAAAAATTAAAAAATAATCCACCATCTAGTTCCTTAGAAAATCGAATATAAAGTTGACGTTTTCAACGTTCTAATACATAAACTCTTATGCTAGAAACATTTTCGTTACTTTTGTTTGTTTTACATTGATATTTTTAACTTTGATGTACAATAAACTAGTATAATATAACTGAAGACTCGTAGTATATTGTAACGTTTTTATTTATTGTGTAAAAATCAAAGAATTATTATTAATTAAAATTAAAGTTTATTAATTGATAAATAAATATTAAATACTAATTTAAGACTAAGAATACAATTAATTACTTAAACATTAAGATTACTTATTTATTTAAACATTTAATACGACTATTTATATTCACGCTATTTATTTTACTGTACTCTCGTACTTTTATTTAACTAGCTGTTCATTTATTTCACTACGCGTTTCAATCTTAGACTGCCGGTCTGTTGCAGGCTCTTGTAGACTGTTTACGCGATATTTATATAATTATATTTATGTCACTATTTATTTCACTATCGATTTGTAACACATTCAACTGTCCGATCCAGTATCACCAATTGTCCGTATGCCGCAACTCTTCAACACCAACGCCGAGTATCCACTCCCACTCGCTGTTACTGTCCTCGTATACTCTAGCTTCCCAATACTCATCAACACTACCGAGTATTCACATAGATACTGCTATGCCCCTAAACTCACTAACTTCCACAACTAACAGAACTCCATAGCATCTGACTACTCAGCTCCACAACCTCTGTATACACAACTGACCTAGTTCGCCTTCCCTAACGGGTTTTTACTCGCCCGTCTTCACTAACGGAACTGAACTATGTAATTCTGTAACTAACTCTCGGGCATAGCTGCGTCCCTTTTATATAGCTGCCATTACCTTCTAGAGAGCTCTAGAATATTTGACTCCATAACAACAACGAACACAAAAGGTTCAGGCGACAGGATGTAATTAAACACGTCGCGACTCGTTTGTTTACGTCGCCCGGCTGTTAGCGCGATTACGTCATCGCTATATTTACAGGCTTGTTCAGCGTAGCAGCTGTGCGCACTCGTTACAATATTATAAGAGGTTTATAATGTTAAACATTTTTTGTTCATTTTCGTTCGATAGTAACGTAACAGATGAAGAACTTGGCAACGTTGCACTAATTATTTTTGTTATTTCAAAATTCTTTTATTTCATGTTATAAAAAACTTTGATTACTGAAATTGGTAGATAAATTTAATATAATAATTTTACAATAAATAAATAAATAAATATAAATATATAAAATCGAGCTCAAAGGACTGTTGCCATTTAACTTTCTTCGACCACATATGTTCAAAATATTGAAGTCATTTCATAATCGTTTTTTATTAAATACAAATTAATTATGTATTTATAAGCTCATTGTACTTTTATTAATTAAAATTATAAGTTTTAGCAATAGGCTACTTGCGTGGTACTGAAAATCAAATATCTATCACTAAATACCTAAAGTAAAGTTGAAAACGTACGTAAAAATATAAATTTTATTTAATAGTTATTTGTATATCAAGGCCGCGAAATCACTCTTTAGCGTACCGAGAGAAAAATTGTCGCCGAGGCCGCTTGCGGCCGAGGCAAGACAATCTCGAGGGCGGTAAAGAATTTCGCGGACAAGGTGTACACAATATTTTTTGTGCAACCGTAAAACATATGTATTTACAAATTTTATTAATTTTAAACAGTTTCATTGTAAATAGAAAGTTAGCTTTTAAGGTGGTTATGGGATTAACATTTGATAAACAAAACCATGCAATTTTCAAGTGTCAATATGATTGTTTACCTAATATCGCGGCCGTTACCATAACAACGGTCACGAAATCCAATTTCGCGGCCTGTATTGCGGTTGCGAAATGCTTATTTCGCGTCCGGTTGCACAAAAAAATTATATGTTTTTAATGACGTCATTATTTTGAACTGGAGGAAGGGATGCATATTTAAAAATGTAACCTGTAGATGGCGAGCGAGTGTGAGTTTTAATTTGATTTTGACATTAGTTCATTTTTCTGTCACTATCTCTCTTTTATTATTTACAATTTGCGTGGTTTCTTTTACTTTTATTACGTGTTTCGATTTGTTAAGCAAGATTTTCAAAGATTTTAACTTAGCTTATACTCGTACAAGATTAAAATGACAAACGAAAATATTAACCTCCAAATTATTATTCAAACGTTAAACAGATGATCTGTCATGTTTAAATTACCCGCACATGCCGTTGCTATTGGACGTACCGATGTTATTGCTTTACGGCCATTCATTGGTTCGGCGTAATCCTACGTCATACACAGCGGTAATTTAAATATTAAAATTTCATTAATTTTTTTCTGGCCAATTAATGAAAATTTTGCCAAAAGAAAAAATATGGGTAGCAAGTTTTTCTCGTCTCTTCAATATTATAAAAAAATGGCACGCAAGTAACCCATCATTTTATATATTAAAAGAACGAAAAGATATAAATGTTATTTTGACTCATTAGTTTCGCTCGAACCTCCTTAATAGTCAATATTATTTGTACCACAGAAGCCACTTACTAGGCGTCACTTAACGAGCTCTCAAAGCTATAATGGGAAGAGCACCACTTTTGAGCTATTTGAAAATTGGAAATGCTATACTGTCCATCAAAACTTATTTCCAGTATCGAAACTGATTTCTCGTTGTGCAACGAAGTTGGTAACATATGTGAGTTTATTTAATAATAACATGTGGGAAATAAGCTGCAAAAGAAGTAAAATTGTTTAAAATAATTCACATTTTGACAAGAATTATAAAACAAGTCAAAATTATTCATTTGGGGGGTAAAATTTGGGGTATTTTATTCTCCTTGGGACGCCTATGGATTAATGATGAAACTTTCTTTATGTTAATGATTTATACTAAACATTTTTTATATATAAATGTGAGTTCTATTCTTTAATACATACACATCGGCTGAACATAAATAATAACTGTATTAAAAGTTTGTAAAAAGCTGTAGACTATCCTTTATTAAAAAACTTTGCTGTGTTAATAAAGTTGCTAAAGCTTCAGTGAAACCATAAGTGAATTATGTTCGTATATTAAAAAATATTACAAATTAAACATATGATCTAATTTATAATTTCGTTGATATACCGGGTGACGCTCGAAATCCGTTACATAGGCATTTAACATGGGAAATAAGAATAATTTGAATATTTGCCTCCAATTAAAACTTATTGTAGTAAAACTTTATAAACATGTTTGGGATCACTTATTGCATCATATTAATAGCAAATTGTTTAAAATTAATAAAGAATAGTTTAGTAAAATAAGGAAATGTTATGGCAATTTTAATGTGGTAATTATCATTTCATATAAAAGAAAGATCAACATACAAGAGATCGTAGCGTAGCGTGATGGTAGCGTCTTAACTTTTTGTTTCAATGGTACTAGGTTCAAACCTACCACACTTCTTTAATTTTTTATATTTTTATTTATTCTAATTTTAGGTGCATATCAATTTTAATATTATCAATTTTATTTGATTATATATTTTTACCTTCCGCTACCCTTGGTAAGGGAGGTCTAAGGATCGTGCTAAAAATCGCATATTGAGATTTTGGTAAATGACCACGTTTTAAGGTCCCTAGAATCCAATTTTAAAATTTTCACTATGATGTCTGTGTATGTGTGGGTCCTCCACTCTAACTCAAATACTATCATTCAGAAAATTTTGAAACCTTGTATTTCGAACTTTTTCTGTATTGGGAAGAATCCATTAGATTTTGGTGAAAATCGGATAACCGGAAATGGCACTTTACTAGAAGCTCAAAATAGTTTTTCTTCGAAAAATACCTTTAAATGTTATTTTTTCGAGATTAATGTTACTATAAAAATTAAAGATTATTAAATTTTCTATAGATTTGCATTAATACTTTTCTATATATTTTATGGATAAATTTCTAAAATTATCTATAATTTAAATCCCGGAGCCTACGCTTTAAACAAACAAAACGCAGTTATTCAAATAATCATTTCAAAATAATATTAGTAACGTTTTAAAAAGAAAAAAGTAGATAGAACAGTAGAAAAGGAATTCATTACAGTTTCTAGCATAAGTAAATATGTAGGTATGTTTTAAGATTAATAAAAATTAACGATTCACAAAAATGTTTAAGCTAATTCTCATTTTTGGATTAGTGAATTCTATTCTATCCCAGTATTTAAAATTTAATCTTCATTTTATTATAGTTCCGGTGGCTCAATGGTTAGAGCAACGCCTCATGTCATGAGTGGTCTCGGGGCTCTGGGTTCGAATCCCACTAAGGCATGGATGTGTGTGAATGTGAACCCACTCTGTAATTAAAATTTAATCCTGTTGAGGGGTTTAAAAAAGGTAGTTACTTGGGTTAGTGTAGACTATATTTTAAGAAATAAACTGTGAAAATTAGAGTAACATTCGCTAATCCAAAAATTAGGATTAACTTAATCTTCTTTGTGACTTGGGCTGTAAATGGCGAGAGGTATTGTGTTGGCCACACCAGATTTTTTTATTTTCCTTTTTAATTTTATTATTAATTTTAAAAAATTCATAATAATATTATTTTTTTAAAAAATTAATAATAAAATTAAAAGGTGAAATAAAAAATAATGTATAATCAAATAAAATTGATAACATTAAAACTGATATGCATCTAAAATTAGAATAAATAAAAATATAAAAAATTAAAGAAGTGTGGTAGGTTTGAACCTAGTACCCGTAGAACAAAAAGCGAAGACGCTACCATCATGCTCCGATCTCTTATTGTACGTTGATCTTTCTTTTATATGAAATAATAATTACCACATTAAAATTGCCATAACATTTTCTTATATTACTTAAATATTCTTTATTAATTTTAAACAATGGGAGAGTTTAGTCATGTTGAAATATAATGATTTTTCCAAATTACTGTAATACTATACATACAATATTACTATTAATGCTGTTTGCAATGCCATACGAATAAATAAATAAAATTAATGCAATAAAAGTAATAAAATATAGCGTATTTTTTGTACAAATGATATTAAATTTATAATTAGTTAACTCGCCCGCAATACGATGACGTATGCAGCATCTTTGGTTCGCCGTAGTTGTCCGCTAAAAGCGCTAGTTTAGAATGAAAAGATGAACATATGTCTTCTATATTTAATATTGCAACGTCAAATTCAATGTTAAATCGCAAATTATTTTATTTTAAATATGTAGAAAATACGATAACACAAAAATTAAGTTGTCAAGTGTCAAATGTAAACATAAACAGGTGGCCCTGTTTTGCTTCTGTCTCTTTCTATGAAGCAGGTTTTGGGCACGTATGTCGAGACGTAATTCGCAAATAGTTGATGTTACGTTCGCCGTAATGGCGGGAAGCAAATATTGCAAAAGTTCAACATTTTTTTCTGTGGTATTTTTAAAAAATTTACAAAATATATAAAAGTAAAAAGGTTTTAGATTTAAAAACATTTCAACGCATGAAAAAATCAAAAATTCAAAAACTCCCCCATTTGCTATTAATATGATGCAATAAGTTTTAATGGGAGGTAAATATTCAAAGTACTCTTATTTCTTATGTTAAATGCCTATGTAACAGATTTCGAGCGCCACCCGGTATAATTTATATAATTAGGTCATGATGTGTGTTCAATAAATTTGTTCATAATAATAAATTATTATTATTATTAATCAGCAGAGAATTTCACAAAATTAGTATATTTTTTTCTCTGTGTGTGTGTGGGTGTGCGAAATATATACTACGCAGGTAATATTTGGAAAATGTGCATAATTTAGTTCAACTTGAAGTGCTCTTCACATCTCTCAACTTGTAAAATTTAATTGCTCTCTAAATAAAATATTTACATACGAACTAAATTGCGAATAACTTGAAAATTTCATGCAAGTTTCGAGAGAGAACTCACGGTTTTTATACCTTCAAAAAGCACCCGCAAAATTGAATAAATTACCTACAAAATATCTACATACATACATGTCGAATAAAACCCTTTCACCCATCTTTTTGTAAACTGCAGACATTCAAGCTTGATTTAGCTGAGTATGTGAAGTGTATAATGTATGTAAAACTGGTCTTTGTCAGGTCAATAACAAAACACCGTCGGGCCTGGCATTCCAGGCGAAACAACACACAGTCGCCGAGAAATAAAACAACCAACCACCTACAGAACAAAAGAACGCCGTGCCAACAGCATACACACTCACACACAGACGCACAAGTATTTCATTTAATAAACCACTTACACACCATGAAGAATATATCACTATCAAATTAAATAGATATGTGACATGTGCACTAATTTATAAAAAAGTTTTTTTTAAAGAGTTGATTGATTGTTTTGAATATGTTTAACACCCCATACAGACATGTGTTTTCAACATTCAGCAATATGTTAACATCAAAAAATATTGAATTTCATAATATATCAAAGCTTCTTTTGAACGAATAGATTTATATTCCCGAAAAACATTTGAATGTCTCCTGCCCCTGTTTCGGCGTTTGTGCTCATTTATCAGCGACTATCTCTTCAAATATATACTGAATACAATTCAACGATACACTCTTCTTTGGTCTAGATTTACTGGTGTAAGACATTGTTAAAGTTTCTGTTATAGTATCAGTGGCGGATTTCCGCAAAGACACAGGGAGCGCACTTGGGGCCTCTTAAACCGAGGGGGCCTTAAATATCAGGTCTCAAAATAAAAAAATCTGATGTGGCCAACACCAAACCTCCCGCTATTTAATTTTTATTAATTTAAATATACATACTTACATATTTATACCTTGTTCCATTTAAGCCATTCAGTATTGCGGAGCATACTATCTCTGATTGGCTGAAATTAGAGGCAAGAGACAAGTTTACCCAATCTAATTTCGGCTACTTCAGATTTGCGCTGTTGCCAGTGCCATCTACTGAATGGCTTAAATGGAACAGAGCATAGTTATTGCGGAAAATGTATTAAGATCCATTCCATATAACTATGGTTCTATTTACTATTTTCTTTTTAAAACGTTACTATTATTAATTTGAAATGATAAGTTCTTTGACAGTGACATTTATCTGTCAGTTACATACATTTGAGATATGAACTGTGTAACCAAGGAGTTTTGCTTATTTGAAGCGTAGGCTCCGGAATTAAAATTATAGATAATTTTATAAATTTATCCATAAAATATATAGAAAAAATAGAAATTTATGCAAATCTGTAGAAAATTTAATAATAATAATAATAATAATAATAATAATAATAATAATAATAATAATATATCATCATGGCATATTACCCATTGCTGGGTGTGCCAATCTGCTTTGTTCGCAGATATCGGTAATGATGATGACATATTTGTACCGTGCGGGCGTTTACTAGGCGTCACCTCACGGGCACTCATTGCTGGTGTGGAGAGTGTACCACAGGGGTCAATTTTGTGCCATATAAAATTTGAAATATTTGGCGTCGGTCGGGATCGAACCCGGTTCCCCAGATTCGCGACCAGACACTCAGGCACTCGGCCACGAGACCCATTAAAATAAAAAAATTTAAAAAAATTATTAAATTATTATTATTAAATTATTATTATTATTAAATTATTAAAATTTAATAATCTTTAATTTTTATAATAACACAAATCTTGAAAAAATAACATTTGAAGGTATTTTTCGAAAATCTATTTTGAGCTTCAAGTAAAGTGCCATTTCCGGTTATCTGATATACACCAAAATCTAATGGTCTCTTCCCGTATAAGAATAAGGTAGAAATACAAGGTTTCAAAATTTTCTGAATGATAGTATTTGAGTTAGAGCGAAGGATCCACACATACACACAGACATCATCGTGAAAATGTTACAATTGGATTCTAGATATCTTAAAACGTGGTCATTTAGCAAAATCTCGATATGCGTTTTTTAGCACAATCCCTATACCTCCCTTACCAAGGGCAGCGGGAGTTAAAAATTGTTTTATTTTATTATTTTTACTTTCCTAATAAAAATAATTAATAATTTAATAATATTCTCTAAATTAAATTGACAAATGCATAACGCCATCTATGTCATATGTTTTGTGGCGGCCTAGCGGTTATATTTCAAATCATATGTAAGTTTGCTCTCTACTGACGAGATAAATATAGAATATCCTTACTATTTACTTAAAATTTGGCTCTAGTACGGTTCGTTCACAACTCTTTCAAAATACAAATAAAAAACCGGAAGCCTATTTTCAATTTTTGTAATTCCCGCTCGATTTTGACGTCATTACTTTCGGAGTCTATTCTAAAAGCTGTATTTGTGAAACATATAACTTCTTCGCTTGTAAATTTTCAAAAAATACTTTAATCTAACGGTCATCTAACGCACAGAACTCAATTTTACGAAATTCAATAATGTAATGAAATAGATATGTTATCTCCGTTGTTGCATGCATTTCGCGATAAAATGATTATTAGTTTTTACCTTCCGTCACCTTTAGGTAAGGAAGGTATTGTCTTTGGTCAAAAAATTCGGTGGTGAGTTTTTGATGAATAACCACGTTTTAGGGTCCCTAGAATACGATTTTACTATTTTTACGATGATGTCTGTATGTTTGTGTATATATATATATATATATATATATATATATATATATATATATATGTGTGTGTGTGTGTGTGTGTGTGTGTGTGTGTGTGTGTGTGTGTGCGTGCGTGTGTGTGTGTGTGTGCGTGCGTGCGTGTGCGTGCGTGCGTGTGCGTGTGTGTGAGCGTGCGTGCGTGCGTGCGTGTGTGTGTGTGTGTGACATAATTTTCTAATGCGATAACTCTAATACTACAATTTCAAAAATTATAATCCTTTCGTAATCCTCTTCGTCACATCCATGTGAAGAGCTGATTAGATTTTGGTTTTAATTGGTCAACCGGAAGTACCCTCATTTGAAGATTTTAACAGTTTTTCTTGAAAAAACGATGTTAAATATCATTTTTTCACATTTAATGTTATTATAAATATTAAAGAATATTTTATTCTCTGTACGATTTGAATACATTTTATACTTCATAATAAATGGATATAGAGTTAAAAAAATTATAAAGAAATTAAACATTACATATATTAGCCAGCTATGCTATAACTCTGGAAACAGCTGCCAAATTAAGAAAATTCTGATTGAAAGATGTCAGCGTCAAGTGCAGTTGACAGTATGTTTGTGTTATAATTTTACTGAAAATATGGGATCTTTTGTTAGAAACTTTCTGTATGGAATTTGTATAAAATATATACAACTGCCTTAAGGGAATATACAAGAAATAAAATCTTTTCCAAGGAACTTTCTGTATGACATTTATACAAAATACATAGAACTGACGCATGGATCACCTCAACTACAGATAGGACAGTCAATTGAAATTCAATAAGCTGATGAACATTCGTTGTGCTATTTGATATAAAGTGCAGTACAAAGAAGCAATTAGACGTTTACTTTTATATTTAATGTTGAAATGTCGTACCATTTCCAATATCCTTCTATCTTACATATAAATAAATACTAAAATAGAAGTGTATGTCTATCTGACAAGTAATTTTAAATTTATTTAGAAATGAATTTATAGTTATTGTATTGTGATTATTTAAAATATATGTATGTATTTATATTCAATTTTCTTGTCTTTTTTTTAAATTCAAAATTTCAATTTATCTCTACATGACATGTCTCCTATGTCACAAACTACCAAACCGACCAAGCCATCACAGTGTGCATTAGTTCATGGAAGCAATCTGTAGATGTCACTATTTTGTATTTCGAAAAATACATTGACTATCCTATCTGTAGTTGAGGTGATCCGTGAACTGACGGAAGGTAATGTGCTGGCAACATCAGATTTTTTAGGCTGTGCTTTTGAAAAATGTGGCATTTTCAATTGCAAATTTTTCAAAAATACTTCATTATGAAGTACATTAATTTTACAGGAATTTAACCTTACTTTTTTTCAAAAAAAAATCAGTATAAATTTTGCTTTCCATGCTAATTTTTGTGGAATTTAATATTTTTCATGGTTTAGCAAAAATATGTATATAATCTTCAAAATAAAATTTTTGAGGGGTGGATATTCTAGACTAGGTTAAAATTCAAATATGTTTTTGTTGTATTTTTTATTAGAAAACCCCGTTTTCAAATAATTCGTATATGAATTTGTATTATCATTTTTTATTAATAATCTAGAGTGCGTGCTACAGTAAAAACGTTGGTGTAGAATGCTCACTACAATGGTATTGAAAATATTAAGGAGTGGTGGGAGTTAGGGGAGCCTCAAAATTGAATTGCGCTTGAGGCCTCTCAAGTGCTAAATCCGCCACTGTCTAGTATTTGATAAAAGCTTGTATATTGTTCGTTCAGTGTTCGGCAAATTTGAGTCGTGGAAGTTACAAAGTATAGTTGGAATTTTGTGAATCATAACGCCTTCTACCTGAACATCAAACCCGCCGGTAACACCAGGGTTCTTTTACGTATATAATTCATAGAAAAGATAGACTACAAATCATTTTATCAGACGGGCAAATCACTAGGAATTTGAAAAAAAAAACGAGAATACGTCTGTAAATCAAATTATAATATTAGCAATTCGTGCAAAGATGGGTGAACATTTTTCTGCACTAGATAACTGCAAAATGTCGTAAACATATTGATTTTTCTGTTCTACTACCCTTTAAAAACAGGGCGAAATTTCGAGATAAAACAAATTTAATAATCTACCCTTAATTCAATTCAATTTTTTACCAGAGGCAAACAACAATACAGGATGTTTGAAAAACTTAGTACAAAGAGCTATTATCTGTGGATTATTTCGAACTGTCAAAGGGTTTAAAAATTATCTGTATTTACCATAATTTTACTCTTTTTACCTTCCATCACCTTTAGGTAAGAAAGGTATTGCTTTTGGTCAAAACATTCGGTGGTTTTTGATGAATAAGCACCTTTTTGGGTCCGTAGAATACGATTTTACTATTTTTACGATGATGTCTGTATGTGTGTGTGTCTGTGTGACAAAATTTTCTAATGCGATAACTATAATACTACAATTCCAAAAATTATAATTCTTTCGTATTCCTCTTCCATGCATCCGTGTGAAGAGCTGATTAGATTTTGGTTATAATTGGTCAACCGGAAGTATAATTTTTTCACATTTATTGTTATTACAAATATTAAAGTATATTTTATTCTCTATTCGCAATCGTAGATAAAATTTCCCTTCTAGTGGCGCAAATCGGTACTACGGAAAGCAATCGTACAAGCGCCATATTGAGTAAGTGACAGCTGAGTGAGTAGTGTAGTAATTAATAATTAAATATTTAAACTTAGCGCCTTCATATAAATAAGTTTTGAAACTCGGTTTTTATACACAGTCAACGAAACTCAGTGAATAATGTGAACTGTTATATGTCAGACCCATCGTATGGCGGCCATCTTGTTTCGAAAATCAGCGTCTCTATCGTTAATTTCGATTGCGAATACGATTTGAATGCATTTTATACTTCATATTGAATGGATATAGAGTTAAAAAATTATAAAGAAATTAAATATCATATATTAGCCAGCTACGCTATAACAGCTGCTATATTAAGAAAATTCTGATTGAAACAAGTGCAGTTTACAATATGTTTGTATTATAATTTTACTGGAAATATAGGATCTTTTGCTAGAAACTTTCTGTAACGAAATTTGTATATAATACATACAACTGCCTTAAGGTAATGAACAAGAAATAGAATCTTTTGCAAGGAACTTTATGTATGAGATTTATACAAAATGTATAGAACTGACGGAAGGTAATGTGCTGGCCACATTAGATTTTTTGAATTTTAGACAGTTCGAATTGTTCGAAATAATCATAAGAAATAATACAATATAATTAAAATACAATAATTTTGAAAAAATACTGTAACGTTTTTATCCAATAGATACTGATTTGACAACTGAAAATCCCTCTTTTTGTTATGTCAAAATATTTGGTTAGTTAAAAATTTTAACCAATGGTTAAAAATTAACCGCTGAGATACAGAATAGGCTCCATAAATTCTTATTTTATTTTTCAAGGCACTCTGATAATTGCTTTAATTCGTGTATTTTCTTTTGCTTCTAAGTAGTACATAAGAAATAATTTAACGACAAACTTGTACAGAATTGATGCACTTTTTTATTCTGAATATTTTTCTTCATTACACTTTTTTTTCTAAAATTAATAGGTAAAGAGTTCACCAAATCAAAATTTTAACATTGCATTTCCTACGTTCGGAAAAAAATAGATGTAGATTTTAGGACCTTTTCACACCAAAACTGGCATTTAAAGAAAATAGCTATTTATGTCTCTTTTTTCAGGCACCAGTATATCCCATTATTGAAGGGTGCGAAACGTCAAAAACAATTTGTGCTTTAGTTTAATCGACAAAGTGCTTTTCATACTGTCGAAAATTACATCATACACTCTCTGTCAGCACGTGTGTAGTTTACAAATTATAGCTGATTAATTGTGGCGCTAATGATATTTTGTTGCAAACAAAGAGTGAACGAACGGGAAAAAGAATTTGTAAATTTATATACTTTATGTAAATACGAGTATATTGAACTTTAACCTTACGGTATAGAGAAAAAATCTATTTGCATTTATTCCGTATAATTAATATCGAAATGTTTGGCGCCAAAGAAGTTCTCAGTATTAAATCATAAGAAAAAAAAAGAGAGAAATGAGGTTTAGCCAAATTCCAGGGGGTCTGGTCATAAATCCAGCTTACCTGTTCATTCACTAGCCGACAAGGGGCAAAAGAGAAATATTTTCGGTGATTCATTTCAAATAGGCACAATAGGAATACTTCACAATATTGTAACGTGGAACGCCCGCCGTCGCCACCGCTGTTAGCGAGTGTCTATTTATAGCGGTGACGTAATCGCACTAGAAGTCGAGCGATGTAAACAAACTGGTCGCGACGTGTTTTATTACTTGCGGTCGCCTGAACCTTTTGTGTTCATTATTATTATGCGGTCGAACATTCTAGGGCTTTTCTAGAAGATAATAGCAGCTGTATAAAAGGGACGTAGCTATGCTCGAGGGTTAGTTAGTTACAACGACCAAATATAACTAGACAAAACTTCATTTGGTTTGTTTTCGGCTGGCCAGACAAAGAAACTAGAGATAGAGATATGTCTTGTCTAGTACGAGTATCTTTCACTAGATGTCACTAGTGAGGCCACGTAGAGTATCAGTGTTTAGTTTGTACGTTGCTCACTAGAGGCGCAAGTGTTCTTAGTTAAAATTTCGTGGTTAACATTAAAGATTAACATAAATAATTTAGAAGGTTTAATATTAAAGAAAAACCAACATGTCACTCACAAAACCACTACAACTACAAAACAAAGACAAAATACACATGCTTTTACGTGGCATCTAGTGAGCAACGTTCAAACTAAACACTAGACTATACACTGACACTCTACGTGGCCTCTAGTGAGAAATACTCGAACTAGACAAGACATATCTCTATCTCTAGTTTCTCTGTCTGGCCAGCCGAAATCATAACATTCAGTGAGGAGGGATAAGGAATGTTTTGTCTAGTTATATTCGGTCGTTGGTTAGTTACATACATAGTCAGCTGAGTTAATAACATAGTTCAGTTAGTTCAGTTGAGTCCCTGATCACACAACATTAGTTGTGTGATCGAGGGTTGACTTACGTAGTCCAGTTTCATTAGTGAAGACGGACAGACACTTACATTAGTGCAGTCAGATAGTTAGTTAATTAGTTACCTGGAGTGTTAGAGAGTAAAGTGTTAGCATTGATTATATATACTACGTACTATATATAATCAATGGTGTTAGTGAGAAGCACAGCAGTATCGTAGTGAACGTATGCAGTTGGTGTCGAGTATATATACTATTATTCACGAAAGATGACTATTCAGGGTCATTTGTTCGAAGAAAGAATACACATCACTTTATAGCAGTAGCTTAGCAACCTTTTTTATTAGAAAGAGAAAGATTATTTGACCTATGTCTATTTAATTTATGTGGTGTGACAGATATATGTAAATAGTGGCATTACTTTCTAACACACTATAAATAATAATGACATATGTCGTAGAATTACAGATACCTAATTATCTACTACCCTGCCCTCTGTGCTAATATTTAGCCAGTGGCGTTGACGTTTAAATCATATTATTCCTTGGTTTATAAGTTAAGTCTATATTTTTGTATTTTGCAAAAACATAAGTAAAGAACATGAATCTTTCATAAAGGTATTATTTAGAAAGAAACATAATTTTCAAATGAATTGCTCTTATTTTTTTAATTAAAATGTGTCCATAAATATATAATGTTGCACGCCTATGCATACGAAATGCAATGAAGTTGTCTGCAAGTAATATTATATCAGACGATTCACAAATGACCTTGAATAGTCATGTTTCGTGAATAACAGTTTACTCGGGAATTTACTGGTATACCGGGATAGCTGGTAAAGAGAATACTCGGTAGTGGTGAAGAGTATTGGGAAGCTAGGTGTACGGGGACAGTAACGGCAAGTGGAAGTGAATACTCGGCAGTGGTGTTGAAGAATGGGGTATATCACCATATTCGAATTTCAATATATATGTCATAAAATATAAAAACTAACCACTGTAGCTTCTCATTATAATAATAATAACTAAATATTAATTTGTAATAATCTTGTTATTAACAATTTAATGTTTTGGAGAAGGGATATATGACGTAAGTATGTTAGAACCGTGGACGAAGACAGATAGACTGCGGGAAGGAAAGAGCCAGTTATAAATCAGCCTATCAGCGTCGCGTTTATGTTATGGTAGGCGTGGCAGGGTGTGGCATGGTCACATCTGGTTATAACTATCTCTTTCCCTTCGAGTCTAACCGTCTTTTCACGCTTCTGCCATTGTCACATCACAAATCCCTTCCCCAAATTTTTAATAATTATTTTCTCGTAAAGTACGAATAATTAATCGATGTAAAAAGTACGGGTATTTTATTTTTTTGTCTAGTATCATATTATGTAAAAATAAAAATTTAGTCACATACCCCATTGTGGCATTCGGACAGTCGGTGATACTGAGGCTGTGGAAGTTAGACAGAGAGTTACATACGAGGGGTTCGTCACTCGACGTTTTAAGTGTACAAAGATTGTAAATCTTTGAGGATTTATTAGATTCGAGATGATTTATAGGGATTTTATTAGATTGTCAAAAAATTTCAATCGGATTTTTATGTAAGTGTACAAAGATTTCTTGAATTAGTAGCTATGAAAATGCATAAATTTGTCTAAGAATATCAGATTGCAAGCAAGATTTCCAAGATTTCTGGAATTTTACAAAGATTGTAATGATTTTTGGGATTGTAATGATTCTTGAGATACTGTTGATTGCAAAAATTTATAGGATTTTACAAGATTGTTTTTGCGATTGCTGATTACAAAAATTGCAGTATTAAAGAAAGATTTTCAGGATTTTCAATCAGATTTATATGTAAATGTACAAAGATTTCTTGAGATAGTTACCATGAACTTGCATAGACTTGTCTAAGAATATGAGATTGCAAGTAAGATTTCCAAGATTTTACAAAAATTTATAAAGATTGTAATGATTTTTGGGATTATAATGTTGATTGCAAAGATTGCCGTATTAAGATAAAGATTTTCAGGATTTTCAATCGGATTTTTATGTAAGTGTACAAAGATTTCTTGAGTGACGGACCCCTCGGTTACATAAATAGACAGATAGTGTTGTGAAAGAGGTGACTTCTGTCCAAGCAGTTGAATGTACAGACGCTGTTGAGTCAGTTGTGTATATAGACGCTGTGGAGGTCGATAGGCGGACAGTTGAACGTGATATAAGTATAGAGTGATATAAATATAGTGAGATAAATATCGCGTAAATAGTCTATAAGAGTCTGCACCAGACCGGCAGTCTAAGATTGGAATACGTAGTGAAATAAATAATTAGTAATATCGTGGACATAAATAGTAGTGTTAATTGGAGAAATAAATAGTGTTGTCTAGTTAATTATAGTTTTAGTGTTAATTAGTTTCTAATAGGTATTTAATATTAATAGTAACTTTCATTATTGTTTAATAAACACCTAATTTTATTTAATAATAATTGTCTAATATTTACATTTCACTCAAATAAATGAAAACGTTATAATATCCTACAACACACAATTTGCAATTATACAAAATATTGTCATTTTAAATATAATTCAATACTTTATATTCTTGTTATGGAAGTATTTGAAAGAATTCTTATCTCGGAAATAAATATGTCAGAGTTTATTTAACGCTGTTTCGTCCCGAATCAACCGTGCATGAAAACTAGGGCAACAAACAATCATTCCATCCTTTCCTATTCTTTCCATTCCTGGAATTATTTCTACCTTTCCAGGAATTCCAAATATCTGGCAAAGTATCAACGAAACTTTCCTAAAAAACACGTTACGAACAGAGAATTTAAAACAATCTCCAGATCCTTACTGATAATTTTTTTTGCGAAGCCCTCCCTGTGTTGTTTTTTCTGTGTGAATTAATTCTGGAGTTTTTCATCGGCAGTGGTAATTGCGAGCCAAATTAACAAGATGTAAAGATGAGATTTTTCATGATAGCAGAACTGAGATTTTAATTAATTATATTTTTGCCGTTTGCCGATGTTTGATTTAGTCGTTGGGCGATAATTAAAATGTCAAAAATTTACAATCGTACGGAGGGAGAGATGTTATTTATAACACACTCTATTGATCTGGTTTTTCCATCAATGTTTTGTATTTTTAAATGGACCACAAACTACCCTGAATGCTTGAATGTTTTCATTTTTGCAAAGGTTAGATTCAAATTAATACTATGCTTTGATATGTTATGTAATTATAATTATAGAAGCTACTTGACGTTATAGAAATACGAAATTGGCAATACAAAATAATGTTTTATGTGAATATATTATAAAAATGAGTTCATACCACATTTTCCATTTTTATTTTTTTTCTAGAAGTACACTTAAATTTATTTACGAAAATATATATTTTATGTCATATAAGTTTCTAGTTTTTCAGAAATAATTTTTTAAAGTTTATATAAAATTTCAAATGACGTCGCAATTTTGCCGCCTTCCGAGTAAAAATGGAACTACATTTGGCGTTTATGTCATCACAAGCAAGAGTAGTCTTCAAAACTTTTGGAGTATTTATTACCTTATACCATATTTCCATTACATTTTGAGTCAATAGAATACGAACAAAAATTTTGTATTTACTTCAACGAGTTGTTCTCGCAGGACGGCACAGGACAATATTGTACGCAACGCAAGACCAACATGAAATATAGACCCAATGGGCTACTTTTGTGCCATTTTTTTATTTAATATTTTTGAAGAGACGATAAAAACTTGCTACCCATATTTTTTCTTTTGGCAAAATTTTCGTTAATTGGCCAGAAAAAATTAATGAAATTTTAATATTTAAATTACCGCCATGTATGACGTAGAATTACGCCGAACCAATGAAAGGCCGTAAAGCAATAACATCGGTACGTCCAATAGCAACGGCATGTGCGGGTAATTTAAACATGACAGATCATCTGCCTGACGTTTGAATAATAGTTTGAAGGTTAATATTTTAGTTTGTCATTTGAATCTTGCACGAATATAAGCTAAGTTAAAATCTTTCAAAATCATGCTTAACAAATCGAAATACGTAATAAAAGTAACAGAAACCACGCAAATTGTAAATAATAAAGAAGAGAGAGAGTGACAGAAAAATGAACTAATGTCAAAATTAAATTAAAACTCGCACTCGCTCGCCATCTACAGGTTACATTCTTAAATATGCATCCCTTTCTCCAGTTCAAAATAATGACGTCAAAGAAAATCTTCTTTCTTACTTTAATAAAAAGCATATAATTTTTTAAACAAAATTTATATTTTTACATACGTTTTCAACTTTACTTTAGGTATTTAGTGATAGATATCAGATTTTCAGTACCACGCAAGTATAGTCTATTAAAAATTGCAGGTGATTGCAGGTATTTGACGTAATTTGACATTAACATTATTTTTTTTATTTTTTATGCTTTTTTGTCCTAATCCATAGCAAGCTTTATTTTATTACAAAAACCAAAAAGTATATAATTTTTAAAATTACATATCTCGCTTGTACAAAGGGCTAATTTAATAATATTGATTTTGCTAGACGCAGAATTTAATTCTCTAAAACTATTATTTGAAGCATTTATTTCTTAAAACTAAATAAAACCATTTTATTCAAGAAAAACTGTTAATAACTTCAGGTAATGTGTCACTTCCGGTTAGCCTATTTTAACCAAAATCTACTATGTTTATTTCCATTGACATAAAAGTCTTATATATCAAATTTGAAAAGTTTTGGTTTATATTTTAAAATAGTTTTTCATTAAAATCTATTATAGGCTTCAAGTAAAGTACCACTTCTGGAAATTATGTAATGACCAAAAAGAGAGATGTCATATTAGTCCTAAATACAAAATTTCAAAACTTTCTACAGCTTAACGTTTTTGAGTTATGCGAGATACGTACGTACCTAAAACGGGCATGTCGGAAAACGCTTATATACGAAATTTCGTAAAATAATATTAAATAGTTTTTAAAATAACGATAGAGTAAGCTCGTCCTGGGACACCCAGTATACGAGTAAAATCGGCCTTAAATATTAGTATTTGTTTTTTATCTATAAGGATAATATAAAAGGTTTAAAAAACCATTAAAGTATTATTCACACTGTTCTAATTATTTATTGCAATAAATTATTAGAACAGTGTGAATAAGACCTTAATGGTTTTTTAAACCTTTTATATTATCCTTATTCAATTTTCACACTTGGGTGTATCCTAACATCATTTTATCAATAACTTGATAACAAAAGACAATCAGAAAATTTCCACCCTTAATTTTCAATTTGTTTAGGCCCCCGAATCAAATGCCCAAAGCACTTGCCTCATTTTTGAGACAACCTGTATAAATAAACATATAGTAAAGTTTTGTATGTACTGTATTGTATTGTATCTCTTTTTGTTGTGGGTGTTGGGTCACCTGCCTGACGACTCTGACCACAAGTCAAGTGTCTCTGTCATGTCTTCTAAACTTCGCCAACTATAAATTAATCAACAGTAGTTGTCACGAAACTTATTAATGATTCACACACTCCCGATAACTTCTAAGGAATTTCTCTGAAATATTTGTAAATAAACTTGACGCCGACCAGATAACTGTAAGACAAAAAATAGGAAAGCAGTCTATTAATTAGATACTAAATCATTTAAATAGTTTACCATATCAGTTTAGGAACACTTTAAACTAACATCAGCATCTTTATATCTGTCACCAGTTTACATTTTTTTATATATCAATATGTAAACATTGATCCATACTGTTTATATATTATTATAAATATTTATTATAGCTTGCGCTATTTTAAGACAACAATTTGGTAATATCTCCGTCGTAACTTTAAGCATATCTTGGATCTGTCTGTCTGTAAATCTGTGCGGAATCTGATAAAAGCAGTCGTGGTGATTTTGCCCAAATAAGTATGTTCGTATTGGTACATGAACTCGTTCTGGTCGTCGTTTTGGTAGAGAAAAAACTCGGTCCGGTCCTGAGTAAGCGTTTACCGCTAGGATCATCGAACTGCATCGCAAGTGAGAAACTGATTGCACTTTTGCAATATGCTATACGTGCATCAGAATATACTTGAAAATTATGCACTTTACTCACAAATATTTAAAAATACAGTAAAATTAACGATAAAATTCAAGTTATCAGGACAAAATCTATATAAACACTTACTTTTATTAACCTATTTTTGAATTTTGTTATTTGTCTCAATGCTGCAATATCAGTAATGAGTATTTCAGATGTGATATTTCTCGAAAAGTTATTGATCAAAGCAATGTGTATTTTAAATTTTTACATTCTGTAACTTCAGTGTTGCCAAAAGTAAATAAATTAATAAAATTTATTGATAGGTTATTAGAAAATATTCTTTGGGAACCTCCTTGGAATTTATCGTAGAAATAAATAGGTTTTCCCGTGTTTTTACCTTCCGTCACCTTCAAGTAAGGAAGGTATTGTCTTTGGTCAAAAAATTCGGTGGCGAGTTTTTGATGAATAAGCACGTTTTAGGGTCCCTAGAATACGATTTTACTATTTTTACGATTATATATATATATATATATATATATATATATATATATATATATGTGTGTGTGTGTGTGTGTGTGTGTGTGTGTGTGCGTGCGTGCGTGCGTGTGTGCGTGTGTGTAACAAAATTTTCGTCTACGATAACTTCCATACTACAATTCTAAAAATTATAATTCTTTCGTATTTCTCTTCGTTACATCCATGTGAAGAGCTGATTAGATTTTGGTTAGAATTGGACAACCGGAAGTACCCTCATTTGAAGATATTAACAGTTTTTCTTGAAAAAACTATGTTAAATATCATTTTTTCACATTTAATGCTATTATAAATATTAAAGAATATTTTATTCTCTATACGATTTGACTGCATTTTATACTTAGTATTAAATGGATATAGAGTTAAAAAATCTGATGTGGCCAGCACATTACCTTCCGTCAGTTCTATGTATTTTGTACAAATTTCATACGGAAAGTTCCTTGCTAAATTAAATATTCTATTTTTTGTACATTACCTTCCGGCAGTTGCATGTATTTTATGCAAATTTCATACAGAAAATTATTATTTTGTGACGTTTTCTATATACAGTGTAATGTATCTGCAAAAATAAAAGATGTATTATTATTATTATTATTTCTTGTACATTACCTCAAAGTAGTTGTATGTATTTTATACAAATTCCATACAGAAAGCAAAAGATCCTATATTTCCAGTAAAATTATAAGATAAACACACTATGTCAATTTCACTTGACACTGACATCTTTCAATCAGAATCTTCTTAATGTAGTAGCTGTTTCCAGAGCTATGGCTACTTTATGAAATTTAATTTCTTTATAATTTTTTAACTCTATATCCATTTAATATTAAGTATAAAATGCAGTCAAATCGTATAGAGAATAAAATATTCTTTAATATTTATAATAACATAAAATGTAAAAAAATAATATTTAACATAGTTTTTTCAAGAAAAACTGTTAAAATCTTCAAATGATGGTACTTCCGGTTAACCAATTGTAACCAAAATCTAATCAGCTCTTCATATGGATGTAACGAAGAAGTATACAAAAAATTATAATTTTTGTACCTGTAGTATTAGAGTTACCGCAGACGAAAATTTTGTTACACACACACATCCACACACACACACACACACACACACACACACACACACACACACACACACACACACACACACACACACACACACACACACACGCACACGCACACGCACACGCACACGCACACGCACACGCACACGCACACGCACACGCACACGCACACGCACACGCACACGCACACGCACACGCACACGCACACGCACACGCACACGCACACGCACACGCACACGCACACGCACACGCACACCCACACCCACACCCACACCCACACCCACACCCACACCCACACCCACACCCACACCCACACCCACACCCACACCCACACCCACACCCACACCCACACCCACACACACACACACACACACACACACACACACACACACACACACACACACACACACACACACACACACACACACACACACACACACACACACACACACACACACACACACACACACACACACACACACACACACACACACACACACACACACACACACACACACACACACACACACACACACACACACACACACACACACACACACACACACACACACACACACACACACACACACACACACACACACACACACACACACACACACACACACACACACACACACACACACACACACACACACACACACACACACACACACACACACACACACACACACACACACACACACACACACACACACACACACACACACACACACACACACACACACACACACACACACACACACACACACACACACACACACACACACACACACACACACACACACACACACACACACACACACACACACACACACACACACACACACACACACACACACACACACACACACACACACACACACACACACACACACACACACACACACACACACACACACACACACACACACACACACACACACACACACACACACACACACACACACACACACACACACACACACACACACACACACACACACACACACACACACACACACACACACACACACACACACACACACACACACACACACACACACACACACACACACACACACACACACACACACACACACACACACACACACACACACACACACACACACACACACACACACACACACACACACACACACACACACACACACACACACACACACACACACACACACACACACACACACACACACACACACACACACACACACACACACACACACACACACACACACACACACACACACACACACACACACACACACACACACACACACACACACACACACACACACACACACACACACACACACACACACACACACACACACACACACACACACACACACACACACACACACACACACACACACACACACACACACACACACACACACACACACACACACACACACACACACACACACACACACACACACACACACACACACACACACACACACACACACACACACACACACACACACACACACACACACACACACACACACACACACACACACACACACACACACACACACACACACACACACACACACACACACACACACACACACACACACACACACACACACACACACACACACACACACACACACACACACACACACACACACACACACACACACACACACACACACACACACACACACACACACACACACACACACACACACACACACACACACACACACACACACACACACACACACACACACACACACACACACACACACACACACACACACACACACACACACACACACACACACACACACACACACACACACACACACACACACACACACACACACACACACACACACACACACACACACACACACACACACACACACACACACACACACACACACACACACACACACACACACACACACACACACACACACACACACACACACACACACACACACACACACACACACACACACACACACACACACACACACACACACACACACACACACACACACACACACACACACACACACACACACATACATACAGACATCATCGTAAAAATAGTAAATTCGTATTCTAGGGACCCTAAAACGTGCTTATTGATTAAAAACTCATCATCGAATTTTTTGACCAAAGACAATACCTTCCTTACCTAAAGGTGACGGAAGGTAAAAATTAAATTTTATAAAGTAGCCATACCTATGGAAACAGCTACTATATTAATAAAATTTTGATTGAAAGATGTCAGCTTGGATGTCAGTGTCAAGTGAAATTGACATAGTGTGTTTGTCTTATAATTTCGCTGGAAATATAGGATCTTTTGCTATAAATTTTCTGTATGGAATTTGCATAAAATACATGCAACTCCCGGAAGGTAAAGTACAAGAAATATAATCTTTAGCAAGGAACTTTCTGTATGAAATTTGTACAAAATACATAGAACTGACGGAAGGTAATGTGCTGGCCACATCAGATTATTTATAAATATCTTCCAATTGAGAAATAATACTGGATTTTAATTTGCACATCTTTAAGGCACTTTTTTATGTTCTTTCGAATGGCGATGCTCAATTTTTTTATACTATTTGTTTTCGAGTTATGATGTCAAAGTTTTAATTTTTATATGGACGCCATATTGGACCATTGAAAAGAGATTTTTTTTAGCTAAAACATGCTTATTCATTAAAAACTCACCATCGATTTTTTTGTCCGAAAACAATACCTTCCTTACCTAAAGGTATGACGGAAGGTAAAAAGACCAAGTCATATTTTTGACGTCGCATTTAAAAAAATTATAAAATGACCTACCATACTAGAAAAATAGTATAAAAAACATCAGCAACTTTTTGAGGCTACTCCGTGGGAATATGTCCAGGTTTTGTGTTCTGTGTTTATAACAACAGCCGCCGCCGATGGTGTACAGGACACCGGTCATTGCCACAGTATATCCAGCCGGTGGTCCCATTTGAAGGTGGCGGTGTTATTGTGTTGGGAGTTATATGTTTAGGCTGGCGTACCGACCTGCATGTGCATGTGTGTAATGGTAGAGTTACTGGGCAATATTACTGACACGAGATCATTTGCAAATATGTTACGAACACTTGCGACTTTATTGAACTTCAAAATTTTATCTTTTTGGGTGATAACGCACGTCTGTACCAAGCGAGAATAGTGCTTCCACCATAATCTCCAGACCTGAATCCGATAGAACATCTAAATAATCATACTCCCCACCCTACAACCAAGACAGCTTGCAGATGTGTTCAGGCCCGGATTAGCATTTCTTTACGCCCTAGGCCAAAATTCATGACTGCACCCCCCTCTCCCTCTCAATGTATATCGTGTTTTAATAATGCTTGATTTCATTAAATTCTTGTTCTATATCGGTGCCTTTATGAGTATAAACGCACTGAAAATATGTTAAGAAGATCTATAAACGTACTTTTCGTTTTCTAGAGGTGGTATGACTTACTGCTTTTAAAACTGATACATAAATGACATATCAACATCAAATTGCTGACAGTCAACAAAGAATCTTCATCCCTGAAGTTCAATTTGTTAGAGGGAAGTGCTACCAACGTAACTGATTTTACAAGTCGCATTTATTAAAAATCTAATAGAATTATAAAATTACCCTAATAGAAACAATTATATAAAAATATGTTTCATAAGAACTGTGATCGCACTCGTCCTTTATAAAACTTACCGCGAAGCAACTCGTTTTTTAAATTTGGACTCGTGGGTTAACAGATTGCCTTATGAAATTTGTTTTCAATATACCTACTATTATCATTCAACAAAGCTACATTTACCATCTTTTTATAACTAGCTAAAGATTACCACTTTTATTTTGCTTCTCTATCTCTCAAATAAAACGCATGTAAACAATAATTTTGGACTTATTAGATGCAGTTTTTAATTCTGAACAGTTTTACAGTATTACAGTCATGAAAATTTTAGCATTGTATTTGCTAAGATTCATAAGTAGACACCCGGTATATAAATATTAGAATTATTTAAAATCTTCGACAACTGTCAACTAGTAGAGGTGGTGCCAAATGTCATGAGCTATGAAATGCGCAGATCAAGAAGAGAGACAGCTAGAAAGGACAGGCAATAGGGGAGAGAGAAAGATAGAGTTTTGTTTTCTGCGCAACAGCTCTTGAGATTTGGCACGGCTATAACTTTCCTCTTTTCGTTTTCTCATTTATCCAACTACTCGATGTGCGCCCCCTCCGTACCTGCGCCCTAGGCCATGGCCTAGGTTGGCCTTATGGGTAATCTAGGCCTGGATGTGTTGCCTCTACTTTGGGATCAAATACCGCAACAGTCAATTGACATTTGTATTTTGAGTATGCTAGCAAGATGCCGAGCAATTGTACATGTTCGAGGTGACGTCACAAGGTACTAAAGACAGAAAAAATTACATCAAATGTACTGCGGTTCAGGCTACTGAAAACTTAAATCTGTATATATTCATTTTAACTATATTAATATTTGATTTGTTTTATATTATTTCCTTCTGAAAAATATAGTAATTATTACTGAGTTTACATGCAGTTTTGAAACCGTTTTTAAAACGTTTTTAGTTTTGAAAACGCCATATATACAGTGTCAAAACAGTTTTGAATTATCTCAAACCAAAACTAAAATTCATGGGTTGGACTCGAAAACTAGTTTCAAAACTACTCATGTAAACACTTAAAATTCAGTTTTGATACTGCGCATGCGTACAGATCATAACGTTTCTGTCGCTTTGTGTTACTAACCTTCAAATATACTGACAGTTGTGTAGTTTTAATGCGTAGTGGTACGAAGTATAAAAAATAATTGGAATAATAGCAAAACGAAGTATTTGGAGTAAAGAGGATGTCACTTACATCAGCTAAATGCGCATGCGCAGAAACTGATTTCAAATCAATTTTTAAACTTGTTTTGAAAACTGCATGTAAACAGTTTTGCATAATTTTGACTGAAAAACTGCATGTAAACGTAGTATATAATATACTCGTATACGCATATTCCCTTTTTACCTCTCGCTACCCTTGGTAAGGGAGTTATAGGGATCGTGCTAAAAATCGCATATCGAGATTTTAGTAAATGACCACGTTTTAAGGTCCCTAGAATCCAAATGTGTGTATGTATGTATGTGTGTGCATGCGTGCGTGTGTATGTGTATGTATGTGTGGATCCTCCACTCTATCTCAAATATTATCATTCAGAAAATTTTGAAACCTTGTATTTCGAACTTTTTCTGTTATGGAAAGAGCCCATTAGATTTTGGTATAAATCGCATAACCGGAAATGGTACTTTACTAGAAGCTCAAAATAGTTTTTCTTCGAAAAATACCTTTTGATGTTATTTTTTCGACATTAATGTTATTATAAAAATTAAAGATTATTAAATTTACTACAGATTTGAATTAATACTTTAACTATATATTTTATGGATAAATTTATAAAATTATCTATAATATAATTCCCGGGGCCTACACTTTAAACAAACAAAACTCCTTGATTGCGCAGATATTCATATGTATGTAACTGACAGATAAATGTCACTGTCAAAGAACTAGTCATTTCAAATTAATAATAGTAACGTTCTAAAAAGAAAAAAGTAAATAGAACAATAGGAAAGGAAATCAATACAGTTTCCAGCATATGTAGGTATGTATTTCGATTAATAAAAATTAACAATTCGCAAAAATTTTTAAACTAATTCTCAATTTTGGATTAGTGAATTCTGTTTTATCCCAGTATTTAAAATTTAATCTTTATTTTATTATCAAAAAAGGTAATTACTTGGATTAGACTAGACTATATTTTAAGAAATAAACTGACAAAATTAGAGTAAAATTTGCTAATCCAAAAATAAAGATTAGCTCATTATTTTTTGTGACTCGGGCGGTAAATAGCGGGAGGTATTGTGTTAGCCACACCAGATTTTTTTCTAAACGATCCCGCGTTCGGGACTGAAGACATTTTCTTAAAATAATGTATATTTTTGTGCAGTTTGTGAGATAAATATTTTGCGTTCTATACTTGTCTATCACTGATCGTTGTATTTCAAAAACTTTACATAAATAGATAAAACATGTGTTGTGTATGTGTAATGAATTTGGAAGCTTATTTTGAAAGTTTCTGGGCTTTATAGAATGTGATACGAGAGAGAAATCTTGGATGCAATGAATGAAATATTACGAAAGTTCCACATTCCTTGTACGGTATCCACCATTCAGTCTTGTCACAGTTCAGAGAGAGAGAAAAATCTCGTGTCCAGAGTCACTTACTCAACAGAATGGCTCACTTATCGTAAATCAACACCATTAGAACTTAATCAATGGCAACAATCATCCACTATCCAGGAAAGTTACAAACAACAAATACTTGTAATTCAATAACGTATGAAATGGAATGGATAAACATTATCAAAGTAAAAAAGTTGGAAAGAGAATAAAGGAAATCTTTCTTCGAATCTGTTTGATGTGTGAGATGTCTGCAACTTAAAGATGATATTTTATGTGGGTGAGTGTAGGTTGTATTGAGTAATATACTCTCTAAAATAAATAAGTATAAATGTAACTTTTAGTTATTTAGAAGATGGATACAGTGTAAACATAAGAAAGTTTGTTGTGTAGACACTAGGTAAAAGTTTACAACCGCTTGACTATAAAGTTTAGGCGCCACCAGTTATAAAATAATATAAGGAGGTATTTACATTCTAAGCTGTATAAGTACATTTTTCTAGTCGAGAAGGTAGAGGTAGACCTCTGAAGTTGAAAAGGCTTTCGCAGCTTTTATCGTATTAAATTTTTTTCTAGTACCGTCTAGAGGTGGGCGCGTGAGTAACTTTTTGTTCACGATCACGCACGCTCACGTAACTAAAAATGTAATCACGACCAATCACGCACGACTTTTATGTTTGATTCACGATCACTCACGCTCACGATTTTGTTTTGGCACTCACGCCCGATCACGCCCAGCGGGTCACGTTCGTGTCACGTAATTGTTTCTATGTACATTTAAGCCTGTTTAACACAGTCATAAGTTATCAAATTTGTTAACAAATTGACCTTTTCAATTTAACGGCTATCTCTTTCTATCGCTGCAAATAGTAAGAAAATGGCGCGAACAACTGCCAGTTAGGCTGTCAAACTAAACATCAAAAATATTGCAGTTATTAAAATACCTGTATTCTCAGTGAAAATTTGGATCGTTAGACATTTTAACTTCAATAAAAGCTTTTATAACTTATTTCGATAAGATTTTTTAAAGTTATCTGAGATATTCTCACATTTTACGTCTGAATTTTTTAGGAACAAACGTCATAGATCTCAGTTGTTCTTACTATGCGCAGATCCCCATTGCGCATATCTTCTATCTCTTTGAATTGAAAAGGTCCATTGGTAATAAGTTAGGTAACAAATTAGATTGGAAACATATGTTTATGGACTATAAATAGGATGTTCTATAGGGCGCAAGCAGACACGTGACTCGAGCAACCTTGACGTGCTTGGAATCAGTTGATTTGTGTGCGCATGTCATTTTGACAAGAATAATGTCACGTTGACAATACCAATATTTTGACTTATTTTGATTTTGAACTGCTTTAATGTTATTTTAGAATTTTTAGGCAGTAAAACATGTAAAATTAAAAATAATAACATTTTAGCAGTTAAAAACAAAATAAATCAAAACATTGGTCTTGTCAACGTGACATTGTTCTTGTCAAAATGACATGCGCACACAAATCATCTGATTCAAAGCAAGTCAAGGTCGCTCGAGTCACGTATCTACTCGCGCCCTATTCCATCACAAATTTGGTAATAAATTTGTTAATAAAATTATGATCGTGTCAAACGGGCTTAAAGATATGTATATCTTTAGTGAAATCGGTACAACTGTTTATACAATTTATAACACTATTTATACAGTGTGTTCAAAAAATTCCTAACTCGGAGTAGGCTATGTACAAAGAAACGTATGTCAATTCATTAAATGTCATTTTGACATAAAATATTGCCAAAAATGTTTTGTAAAGACATCAAAGCTTTTCTTCTTGAATCTTATTTTAGAAATGGAAACAAATTAAAATACGACGAATGTCAATATACTGTATTCTTCTTTATTGTTTTTTCTCTTTAAAATTACATTTCAAGATCAATTTTGACAACTTGACTTTTGAATTGAATAATGATCAGACATACGTTTCTCTGTTCATAGCCTACTCCGTGTTAGGAATTTTTTTGAACACACTGTACTATTGATGACATATTTGGACATACTAATAATAACAAGAGTGTAGGTAAAGTAAAAGTTGGAAATTAAGATATTTTTTTAAATAAAAAGTAGATGAAAACTTGTACTCACGCCCGATTAAATGTCAATCACGCCTGATCATGCACGACAATTTTTTAATGCCTCACGCTCACGTCCAGTCACGGCGCAAAATTTAAATCATATTCACGTTCACGTGGGTCACGACGTGACCCATCGTTATCCGATAAAATCACGGCCCGCGCCCACCTTACCGTCCACAGTTTAATTAAAAGTTTGGTGTAAGTATGAATGATTAAACTATAAATATTATCTAAATACATTTTCATAATTAAATAGCCTTCTATTTTCTTATTTATATTTCCGCTTCGCAATACTTAGCAAAGAAAGAGAAATGTTTCAGTTACGCATTATAAAATAGCTATTTATGTATCTAGAGCGGAAAGTGTTACTTTGAGCTTTAAGTAAGAAGTTGACGTGTAGCGGAGCGCGACAAAGAGAAGACAGACTATTTTTGATTTTTTCTACTTCCGTTCAAAAATGACCAAAAACGATAGTATCAGGGTTGTCAAAAATCATGAACCTGTTGGTGTTATTGCAATTTTTAATTGTTTTAAAAGCAATATATAGTATATTAAAGAACGTGTTTTATAAGACATGTTTTTTTCGCACGCGTCATAATTTAGAAAACGAGCGTTAGCGAGTTTTCTAATTGACAAGTGCGAAAGAAAGTCTTATGAGTTCTTTATACTATTTTTTATATTTTGCGCCTTCTACAATAACATTTACTTACTCAATTTGTGATTATATTTGTAACCATTTGTACATTTTCATGTAAATAATCTTCCTTAAATAAAAAAAATAATAATAATAATTTCGATATTATATTATTAAAATGAATTGTCAATTAACTAAAAATAATTTAGGTAAAAATGGGTTAAAGAAACGTCATCTAGTACCCAACCGTTTAAAACAAAAAATTGCGTATTGAAATGAAGGTCATTACGATACGCAAATGCGTATCGTAATGACTTCATTATGAACGCAAAATATAAAAAATATTTTATTTCATAAACGAAAATGAATCTTTAATAAAACCCCAAAAAATATACGTATAACGTATAACGCATCCACGCGCGGCTGTTTAAACTTAAACCATGCCTACCTAAATAAAACAGGTCAAAACATGTCGTGCATGGCACTCTGTAAAAATCTTAAAACGGATATTTTATTTTACGTTAATTCTGAATATTTTTTTATTTACACTTTGTTTCTAAAATTAATAGGGCAGAATTTAGAAATATATGACAATTTTACCATTGTATGGTCCATAAAAAAATATGGTGTAGGCAACACAATACTTCCCGCCATTTACAGCCCGAGTCACAAAAAAAGATTAAGGTAATCCTTATTTTTTGATTAGCGAATTTTATACTTATTTTGGCAGTTTCTTTCTTAAAATATAATCTTATCTAATCTAAGTAACTACTTTTTTTGATAATAAAATAGAATTCACTGATCCTAAAATGAGTATTACCTTAAATTTTTTTTGTGAATCGTAAATTTTTATTAATCTAAATACATACCTACATATTTATTGATGTTGGAAACTGTATTGAATTCCTTTCCTATTGTTCTATTTAATTTTTTCTTTTTAAAACGTTACTATTATTACTTTGAAATTAGTTCTTTCACAGTGACATTTATCTGTCAGTTACATACATATGAATAACTGCTTAAGCAAGGAGTTTTCTCTGTTTAAAGCATAGGCTCCAGGATTTAAATTATAGATAATTTTATAAATTTATCCATAATATATGTAGAAAAAGTATTAATGCAAATCTGTAGAAAATTTAATAATCTTTAATTTTTATAATTTCCGGTTAGCCGATTTACAACAAAATCTAATGGGGTCTTTGCATATTAGAAAAAGGTCGATATACAAGATTTCAAAATTTTCTGAATTATAGTATTTGAGTTAGAGTGGAGGATCCACACATACACACAAACATCATCGTGAAAATGTTAAAATTGGATTCTAGGGACCTTAAAACGTGGTCATTTACAAAAATCTTGTTATGCGATTTTTAGCACGATCCCTATACCTCTTTTACCAAGGGGAGCGGGAGGTATAAAAATTTTTTTTTCAAACGTAGAAATGGCATTTTTTTAACTTGATTCACAAGATAGAATTTTCATTTCTACGCCGCTGGAAATAAATAAATATCTATAGAAACTAAATAGAATTAACGAATAAAAAGAAATGTAGTGCGTTTGAAAAAAAAAAATAATGTGTCATTCGGAATAAGACTCTTTGTGTGCCTCGCATGCAATTCTTCGACTCGCTTCGCTCGTCGTACAAACTTCCATGCTCGCCACACAAAGTATCACTTTTACTCCTAATAACACAATAATAAAATTTTCTTTTTGTTAGCTCTATAGGTATTTAAAATAATTTGAAAAAATTGATATTTTGATAAAAAATGTATTATTTTTTATATTTGATTTAAATCCATGATTTAAAAAAAACAGTTGATTTAAATCAGACAAACCCTAGATAATAGCTGTATTCTTTTTGGACAAAATCTCAGCTCATCTCAAATCACTTCAGATAAACTCAGGAAATCGTTGTTCTTTCTGACACAACTGATTTGAGTTGTTCTGAGTAAACTCACTTCCCCTCTTTCCGATGCTACACTCAGTTAAAAAACTCAAAATGATTTGAAACACTCAGTTTGCATTTTGAGTTTATATTATTCAACAAAATTTATTTTCACATATACAGATATACTTACAAGTAATATATTTTCAACATTATCTATTTTTCGTTTATAAACAGTATCATAGATCAGAAAAATGTCAATAAATTTGACAGATGTTACAGCAAATGCTATCGGTAACGAAGGAAATGATAAAATGGAATAAAACTTGTTCTTTTTGCAAAATCACAACTCACTTCAGCTCAACTCAGTTATGTACTGAGCTGAGATACAATTGGGTCAAAAAGAATACAGCTAATATTACAGTAAATAATTTCTTTTCATATTTAGCCGTTTTCGTTTTTTATCAGAAAAATGTACTTTCCGTTTCAAGCGGAAAAACTGCAAATTGTTTGTCAACTCCAAACGTAAACTTTTTGTTCAAAACTAATAGCTTGAAAACTGTCAAAACGAAGAAAAATTCTATTAGAGGAATATTTGTATAATTTCCTGTTGATAAATGCGAGGAGCGCCCTGTAAAGGTGACCCAAACTTATGACTCATCTTTTGATGATCCTATCGGCGAAACATCCCAGTGTTTATAACATTTTTTTATAAGAACAGTTCAAGGAGAGATTTATGTATTCATATTGTAAAAATGTGTTATCTTACAGTTAACTGACTTTATTAAACAATGAGTAATACATAATTATACAAAACACAAAGATAGTTATAATATGAGGGCTATAATGATTATTTTATTCGAACTTAACTAAATAAGTCACCCGTATCCGTATATAGAATCAGTGAATGAATTCATTCATGTAACTAATGATTATTTTGAGACTAAACTATAGAATTATAAACGAGTGTGAGAAAAAACTAGTCGTTTAGTTTAATTATAGACTGTAGACTACTTTGTGTGCACCGAACTTTAGCTAGAGGCACAGGTTCTAATCATTGGGGGAACTGGTTTCAGTGAAAATATGTTCAGGTATAATAATATACGGCACTTTTACATCACTGTGCATATTCACATAACACGGTATTGTGAAGTCTAAAATTTCGGAGAGTTCCGAGTTCTATACAGGGTGTAGCAACTAAATGAGCTACCTCAAATAATTTCTACCGGGTAACTACTTCATTTCCCAAACATAGGAAATGTTAAAATTTGATTTGGCTTTATCTCTTTACCTATTAATTTTAGAAAAAAAAAGTGTAATGAAGAAAAATGTTCGGAATTAAAACGTGCATCGATGAGTACCAAGGTTGTTGTTTAATTGTTACTTATGTACGAGTTAAAAGCAAAAGAAAATACACAAATTAAGGCAATTATCAGAGTACCTTGAAAAATAAGACAATAATTTGTGTTTGTTGTTTCTGACATATCTGACAGATTTGATATTTATTTTGATTTTATTATTATAAGGGCCGATATTTCCATCTCCAGATAAAGTTTAGGATAACTATCCATCAGATAAATGATAAAATATCCCATCGAAATAAGAGCATAAATGAGGTAAATTGTATTGAATGTCATTTTTTGATGCGATAATGTTCATTTATCCAACAGATAAATTATCCAGCACTTTATCCGAAGATGGAAATACGGGCCCTTAGAATAATAGGAAGACAATCTAGAAGTAAAAAAATCTGGCGTGGCCAACACAATACCTCCCGCCATTTACCCGAATCACAAAAAAAAGATTAAGTTAATCCTTATTTTGATTAGCGAATTTTACTCTAATTTTGGCAGTTTATTTCCTAAAATATAGTCTAATCTAATACAAGTAACTACCTTTTTTGATAATAAAATGAAGATTAAATTTTAAATACCGGGATAGAATAGGATTCACTAATCCAAAAATGTGAATTAGCTTCAACTTTTTTGCGAATCCTTAATTTTTATTAATCTAAATACATACCTACATATTTACTTATGCTGGAAACTGTATTGATTTCCTTTCCTATTGTTGTATTTACTTTTTTTCTTTTTACAACGTTACTACTATTAATTTGAGATGATTCGTTGTTCGACAGTGACATGTATCTGTCAGTTACATACTTTTGAATAACTGCGTAACCAAGGAGTTTAAGCTCCTGATTTAAATTATAGATAATTTTATAACTTTATCCATAATATATGTTGAAAAAGTATTAATGCAAATCTGTTGATAATTTAATAATCATTAATTTTTATAATAACATTAATCTCGAAAAAGTAACATTTGAAGGTAAAGTGCCATTTTCTGCTATCCGATTTACACCAAAATCTAATGGGCTCTTTCCATAATAGAAAAAGTTCGAAATACAAGGTTTCAAAATTTTCTGAATGATAGTATTCGAGTTAGAGCGGAGGATCCACACATACACACAGACATCATCGTGAAAAGGTTAAAATTGGATTTTAGGGACCTTAAAACGTGCTCATTTACCAAAATCTCGATATGCGATTTTTAGCACGATCCCTATACCTCCCTTGCCAAGGGTAGCGGGAAGTAAAAAATTAATCGCAAATTCTAATAATAAAATGAAATAAAATGTCAAATCTGTCAGATATGCCAGAAACATCAAACATAAATTATTGTTTTATTTTTCGTGGCACTCTGATAATTGCCTTAAATCGAGTATTTTCTTTTGCTTCTAACTCGTACATAAGAAACAATTGAACAACAAACTCATCGATGGACGTTTCCATTTCGAACATTTTTCTTCATTACACTTTTTTTCTAAAATTAATAGGTAAAGAGATATTGGCAAATCAAAATTTTAACATTGAATTTCCTATGTTCGGGAAATAAAGTAGACACCCGGTATACTATTAAAGATAAAATAAAATACCATAAGACAATTTTATAGAAGACCAAGGGGGACATTCGATTTTTTTAAAACCAGTGGTTCTCAAGTTACAATACAATGTTATATTTTTTTAAATGGGATATAATCACTTTATATCTTTATATAACAAAAATATTGAAAATATTCAATTGAAATTTAAATAAATTTATATTTTATAGTCAGTTTTCAGTAGGCTATGTAAGAAAAACAAAAACTTCTATTTGTCAATTTGAATTATTTAGGATATAAATAAAATAGAACACTGTATATAACCTTATTAACATATTAACAAATATTTGTTTTATTTTAATTTAAGGACAATTGTTTTTCATACATAGCCTACTGACAAGTAACTATAAAAATCAAATTTACTTATATTTCAATTGAATTTTTCTCAATATTTTTTTTTTTTAATTCAGAAAAAATACTCTATCGAATAGGCCTAATATATATATATATATATATATATATATATATATATATATATATATATATATATATATATATATATATATATATATATATATATATATATATATATATTATCCCATTTAAGAAAATATAACTTTGTATTGTAACTTGAGAACCACTGGTTTAAAAAAATATTTTCTTCTCTAATCGGATGTCCCCCTTGGTCTTCTTTAATAATATATTAATTATTTGAGGTAGCTCGTTTAGCTGTTACACCCTGTATATTCAGTTATATACGTAGTTGTATGATACAACTACGTATAGATTGTGCGCGTGATTTATTTTTAGAAAAATATTAAAACCATCATAATTTTAAAATTAAAATAAAATCGGGTAAAAAAAAACAAATCAAATTGCTGTTTCATTTAAAGCCACAAAATAAATAAAAAATTTGCGAATATAAAAAAAATCTCATTAACCATGAAACTTAAAATAACAAAACAGTTGTTGACTTAAGGAAGCTCATTAACGTTTATTTGCATTTTACTTGTTGTAATTATTATTATATTGATTAGCCTTTATGTTGGTAAATAACGACAATGTGTTGTTACTGTCAGTTTCATGTTTAGCGATTTTTTCTTAATTTTGCAAATTATTAAATTTATTTTGTGGATTATATGAAACAGAAATGTATCGTGTTTGGTATCAAACAATTCGTGATTTTTTTGTATAATATACACCAATTCTTTTTATGGGGTCTCGTGGCCGCGTGTCTAAGTGTCAGGTGGCGAATCTGGGGAACCGGGTTCGATCCCGACCGACGCCAAATATTTCAAATTTTAAATGGGACAAAATTAACCCCTGTGGTGCACTCTCTAGGCCAGCAATGAGTGCCTGTGAGGTGACGCCTGGTAAGCGCCTGCGCGGTGCAAATATTTCATCATTACCGAAATCTGTTTACAAAGCAGATTGGCACATCCAGAAATGGGTAATAAGCCGTGATGATATATTTATTTATTTAATTCTTTTTTTATAAATTAATAAGAAACTTTTGGCAGCTAAAATACTGTTTTACTGTGTTATAACCCTACGACCCGTTTTAAAAATTACACCCGGTATTTACAATTTGATATTTTCGGCATAAATACATATAAATTATTTAATATTTTTTCAACCAATATGAATATGTAGACGACGCGCAAAATCTGCAACAATCCAAGATTATTTCCATCAAAATTACGTCAAACATACCATCACTAATATTTTTGCAAAATTTTGAAACGTAACCATGAATTATGCATTGATTTATAGTCCCGCATAACACGGTTTCGCACTACCCGATATTTTCTGTGAACCTTACAACCATATACGAACTAGGGATAACTGTATCTCAAAATGGCCGCATAAAAGACAGAAACATCTTGAGAGAAACATGTAGTTGTTAATAATAACTGCACGAACCCTGACCTCAATACGGGAAAGCAGCTGAAATACACTTTACATGTCTCAGAGACAAGTTGCAGACACACCAACTAATTATTTATTATGTTTTACAGGTGAAAAAGGCTTGCGGACTTCCCAAGCTGAGCGACAAAGAAGACACACTCACTACTCTACCTCCAAGTTTATCAAAACTATCAAAACCCCAACGTATGTCATCAATGCTACACACACCGCCTCCAGATACGCAGCTCATACATTTTTTGACATCGGTAGCTAAATCCAGAGGTTTTTACACAAGCTTAGCTGATAGTTTATGTAAAGACGAAAGTTTTGCTGAACAAACTGACCAAGGTTGTTGGAACGGCAAACGTATAGGCGACTACACAGATACAGTTGTTGATCCGAGTTTAGGAATGCACAAATACAACCCCGAAGTGAATTTTACTTCTGTAGTAGGTGAAGATGGGAAGATTGCTAACCTGGCGGATAAACTGCGGCACGTGTACAATGTAAGAAAATTTTTATACTAAATTTAAGCCTGTTTTACGTAATACTTTTTCTAGCTAAAATCTATGTGTAGTTCCAATATTAAAATTAGATGTGCCCAAAAAAAGTATAAAATGCATCCAAAATTATACTAAATCTTTTTTCTGTTTTTTTTAACATATCCGTCGCTATTTTTTCTATATACTAGTCCTGCTCACTGTGTGCGCAATACCGTAATGCCAATAAACTTCAAAATATTTTATTTGGAAATATGTAAAACAAAATATTTGTAAAATGACATATAGGTGTCTCATAATTGTCGCTTGTGCTTTTGGAATTTGATATAGGACGCTAAAACAAATTGAAACATAAAATTTTTAATAAAAAAAAACAACAAATATTCTCATGTAAACTTTATTTATTAAAAACTGATAGTAGAAAAGAAAATATTTTCCACATCTGTAGTCACAAAATGTGTTCAAGTTGTCTTCTACTTGAAGGCAAACATTTAAAAATTTATATTACTTCGTAGCATTTGTTTTCTTTTTTCTAGTTTTCGGAAATGTTTTATAAACATCAATCCGACTCAGGAAAATACAATATCATAAATCAAAATTTCTGTTACTTCGTAGGAGCTTCGTAGCAATAACCATAACATTTGTTTTCTTTTTTCTGGTTTTCAAAAATTATTTATAAACGTCAATCTTTTTAAAATTGTGAACAAACCAAAAATAATAAGAATAGTAAAAAAAAGTTTTGTATACAACTTTTAATTGTATAACTTGTCAATCCCCAGTTATTGTATTAGGAGTAAAAATGATACTTTGTGTGGCGAGCATGGAAGTTTGCACGACGAGCGAAGCGAGTCGGACAATTGCATACTCCTAATAACACAATATACTATTAAATGCTAATATTTGTTTTTTTTCTTTCAATAACTTGATAAAGATAAAAAAAATCTGAAAATTTTTAACTCTTAGGCCCAGTTTTATAAAAATTAATCTATGATTAAATTTTAATTTCAAAGTAAATTTAAAAAAAATGAACAATTGCAACGCGATTTTTTGACAGCAATGAATTTGTTCATGTAATTAAATTTACTTGGAAGTAAAATCTAATCATACATTTTTTTATTAAACCGGACCTTAATTTTCTATTATTATTTTTTTAATTCCAAAAACACGTACGTTACTTTTGAGCAGGGTAAGAAACCTAAAAATAAACGGTTACTGATTAACCGAAATCGAGAACGGTTTTTTGCAAAACGGGTTTTGTTCAAAAACTTAACCGGTTTTTAATATGGTTAGATTAACTTTCAAGGAAAAAAACAATTTCTACGCTCGTTAAAAAAAATTTAAACAAGTGAAAAAAGTACAATTTCCCCTTTATGAACCGGTTTAAAAAACATTTTAATTTATTTTGGTTTCGATTAAAATTCCGCTTTTGGATTTGAATTATCGGTTAACTGGTTTTTCAAATCGGTTTCTTGTCCTGCTTTTTGAAAACTATATTTTATCGTAATAATTTCGTGTATACTATACTTCATTTCACTTAAAAATATGGCGTTGGTTTAGATAGGGATATAAATTCTGCCCTTTGATTGGTCAGAATGCAAACTTAGTTCACAAAAACGAAAAAAATATCACCTGTCAGTTTAACCATGTTTTGTTGTAATTTTTAATATTCAGGGTTTCTACAATTTTACAAATAAATTTTTATGCTATTGACAAAGTTTGGTTTCACGAATTTAAATTATTTATTTAATGCAAGTAAAAACAGTCGACTTTCAAGCGCCATCTACTATTTTCTTACGTGAAATGAAGTAAAAACTTTCGTAAGTTCGCTTTCTTGTTCATTTGTTCCACAAGAAATTGTCAAAAAATGTGAAAAATAGTTGGCTAAACTGTTTTCATGTATCAGTTGATTAGTTGAAACAACGCCATAGTTTAAGGTTATTTTGGATAAAAAAAAAATAACCCAAGGCGGTTTCTATAACAACTATGTAGTATAGAATTTAGCCAAAAAATAGTATAATTCAAAACAAAAATAAAGCGAAATCTAATGATTGTATTTTTTAGACGATTAGTACAACGCTGGGTCCAGTGAACGTTCCTCACGCAGAAAGTCAGTACAAAGAGATGTTAGGGGATGATCCAGATGGGTCTGGATCTGGAGGCGGACCAGACGGAGATCACGATGAAGAGACTGATGTCACTGGATCAGGATCAGGCATGGGTCACATCGAAACGAGCGGTAAGTATTTATATATTTTCCTTTATTCCTTAAACGAATTGTTCCTTACATATTACCATTGGGACACATAATATTATTTATTTTTATATCATGTATTGTGAGTTAAAATTTGAGTAAAGTACGGAATTATGGCAGAGAAAATAGACAAAAAATGTGGCGCTAAACATTTTGGCAATTTATATTTTCGGAGAAATTGTTTATATATACAGAGTGGTGATTTGGACGACGCAGCATAGGGGTTTCAATGGTAAAATCTTAATGTATAGTTATTTGCTCCCCTAATTATTTTAGAGCAAAATTGTATTGAGATTTTTGCTACAGAAAAAAATACAGCATCCGAATATGCTATTGTTTATAAATTTTCAATTTCCGGAACCGTAAAAATAATCGAAAACAATAACATTTTTGCAAAAATCATTGGTGCCATGAAACAAAAATTTTAACAAAAGCGCAAACATCTGTCACAGGTTCTTGACGTTTAAACTTAGTTACAAAACGAGGAAAATAAAGACACCTTTATTGTAGTTGATGACAACAATGGAAATGTTGATTACAACAATGTAGTTTGACGAGAACAAATTTTAAAATTTCTTTAAAAAGTAATTATGAGTACGACCCTTAACGTATTTAAATTAAAGACAAAATGTATTGGGAAAAAGGATTTTTATTTTACTATCACAAACATATGAATTTATAATATAAAATAACATATCACAAACCACCATTTACCATTAAACAATGCCCCAATCTGTTGTAAAATTCTTGTCTGACATTTGCTAATTGTTTATGTGATATTTGTTTAAATTTTTATTCTATGGCATCAATGATTTTTGTGGCTCCGGAAATTAAAAAATTATAAACAATATCATATTCGGATGCAGTATTTTTTCTGTAGCAAAAACGTAAATACAAATTTGCTCTAAAATAATTAGATTTTACCATTGAAACCCCTATGCTGCGTCGTCCAAGTCACCAGCCTGTACATATATATTTATAGGGCGCGAGCAAACACGTGACTCGTGCGACCTTGACTTACTTGGGATCAGCTGATTTGTGTGCGCATGTCATTTTGACAAGAACATTGTCAATTTGACAAGACCAATGTTTTGACTTATTTTGATTTTGAATTGATAAAATGTTAATATTTTACAATTTTTAGGTAGTAAAACACATGTAATTAAAAATAATAACATTTTAGCAGTTTAAAATCAAAATAAGTCAAAACATTGGTCTTGTCAACATGACATTGTTCTTGTCAAAATGACATGCGCACACAAATCAGCTGATTCTAAGCACGTCAAGGTCCCTCGAGTCACGTGTCTGCTCGCGCCCTATAGTCGAAATTGAGTTGATTTTGATTTTGTTTTGTTCGAAATTTATTTTGAATATTGTCGATTGTCTTCCTATCCTCTTCCTTCCCTGTTCTGCCTCTACGATTTTTCGATGAAATTTTTTGCGTTTAGATGGAGAGACAGCTCGTGGTGGTCCTGGAGTGAACCAGAACAGCAACAAAGTAAACAGCAGCAGCGCAGCTCGGGGTTGTGTTCTATTCGTCTTGCTATCTGCCCTGCTCCACGTTTGGTTCCGGTGTATATAAACGCTCTCTGACTCTGACTGTATGTTGTACGGCTCTCAACTGATTGTTATCGCATCAAATGCGACGAGTTTAGCTGTAGTCTGTGTCGTGTACAGTGCCATCAGAAACGCATACATCCACCACTCATATACTGCAAAGGGAGGAAGTTAATTTTCGCCTGCTTAGGATGTTTTGGTTGTTATTTTGTGATGCAGGTGATACTATAAAGAAAGGCAGCCGTATTCATAGTAATTCAGATGGACTTGTTTAAACTAGGTATACTTAGGCTAGGTTTAAATCAATATGATTTGTGTAAGACCTATTCATAGAACGTTTCAAATCAGTACTAAGTTAGACTTCACTTGTACTCAAACTTGATTGACATTATTATTTTCAAAATTAATTTCGTTTATTTTGCAATTCTAGTGACTTTCCAAAGGGAACCATCCTTGTCGCTAGTATATTTTCACAATGCACTGGCTTTTTAATACATTAAAATTATTTAAAAACACAATAAAAAGCCAACTTGCACATATATTTGTCACTTAACCAGAAGTAGGGTGTTTTCCATTTAGCGGCACAAGTCGACATATGTGCTTTCCATTTGTTTTGTGTCGCTGTGAGTCGACGACAAAAGTCGACTCCTACCGACTTTACAAATCTGAAGAGTCAAGGAGAGTTTGCGCTATTGAAAACAATATTCGAAAGAGGGCAGACGTTTGAGGAGTTGAACTGGTTGTCATTGTTGTAATTTTTATAAAAATATGGACCTCAAAATGAAGGTAAATAAATTTATATAATTTTTATTTATTTTGTAAATTCTATTATATCTAAAAAAAATTAAATCAGAAGAGTAATGAAAGCAAACATATATGTTAAGTTATACCTTGTTCCATTTAAGCCATTCAGTATTGTAGAGAATAGGGCATAGTCTTGAACTCTCTGATTGGCTGATATTAGAGACAAAAGTCACGTTCACCCAATGTAATTACGGCTACTTGAAACTGGCACTGATATCAGCGCCATCTACTGAATGACATAAATGGAACAGAGTATAAGTTTCTTACATTTTAATTATACTCTATCCGTTTTAACTATAGAGCGTTGGGTGAGATAGGACCTAAGATTGTAGCTCTCTGATTGGTTCAAACGTGAACCGAGTTTACACAGTAAAATAATTGACGCGAAATTTAAATTTGCTTGACAACTATCAATTATTTTGACGTTTGACTTAAAATAAATAAAAGTCAACAAAGTCAATAGTACACGATTTATTACATATTATTAATTTCTGTTCAGTTCTGTTTGTTAAGTATATTATTGTTCTTTTCGTTTATATAATTTTCATAGTGTTTTGGCGTTACATTTCATATTACATAGTTTTCGTTATGCGCGTTTTCTCAGTTTTTAGTTCGTTAGTTTTGTTATTGTTCTCTTCGTTAATGTTATGGATAAAAATAGATAGATATGTATGTACAAGACAAAATTACTGAAAAAATGTCAATTAAAAAGAATTTTTTAAATCCAGGAATGGCGCCAAAATTTTATTTTTTAATCAAAAACGGCCGCGCTCGAAACGCCATCTAGTCTATAGTTAAAACGGGTAGATTATAGCTAAATCATTTTAAATTCGGCGGCATCAAATGACACTTGATTAATATACATAAACGTCAAAAGAGGACATTACTGCGGACATTTACTCCCGTTCCATTAACAACATGGAGTTACCGTGAGTTGACACACGTGTTGACGGTGTTGACGTCGACTCATAAGTCGTGTAAATGGAAAGCACCCAGTAATAATTATAGGGTACGTTCAACGACGCTAGCGCTAGGTAACAACTTCTATTGCCATGCCGCTCCGTGGGTAAAAGGCACCTTTGTGCAAAATTATGTTTAACTCCACCGCCCCCGTGCCCCCAACAATGTACATATACATAATTTAAAGTTTAGACTATACTTTTGATTCTTCTAAAAATACTAGATTCAAAATATTGATGAAATTTCCTTTGTTAGATTCATTCTTGTAATCAATATTATTAGGTTAAAATCAAAATCGGTTGTTGTAATCAACAATTTTACAGTTATAGCTTGCAACATAACAATGCCAGAAAATTATCCGTGCAGCAGGATATTTATTTTACTTTTTTCTTCTAAATTCATTGTTGGATTCTCTCTTGATGGCGCCTCTCATGGTCATGTCCCTTTGTGCGGGGCACAATCTGCCCACCCGCACGGAGCGGCCCTGTCTAGTACTATGTATTTGAACGTATTGCTAGACATCATCTGTTTCCGGTTCGCTCAAGCAAAATCTAGCGTAGATTTTAGGGTTATATTTTTCGCTATGTAGATAGCGCTCTTGTTGGGTAATTTATTTTAACATAAACTGACATATCTTGTTTTTCGTGACAAACGAAATAGTATATCGTGTTATTAGGAGTAAAAGTGATACTTTATGTAGCGAGTATGGAAGTTTGCACGACGAGCGAAGCGAGTCGGACAATTACATGCGAGGCACACAAGACACTTTTATTCCGAATGACACATTAAATTTTTTTTTCAAACGCGACTTTTCTTTTTATTCGTTAGTTCTATGTAGTTTCTATGGATATTTATTTTATTTCTACGCCGCCGGCGTAGAAATTTCCAGCGGCGTAGAAATGAAACGTCTACATTGTTTTTTATGTGTTTGTTTGAGTACTGCTGGACAACTTTTTCAAAAAAGTTTCCTACATATATTGATTAAATTGTTGATAAAATTAATATTACAGTTTTTTATTGTAGAGACCGCTAATATATTTACTTTGGAAATATTTTTTCACACTTTATCTTCAACAAAAGAGCGTTCGCCATTTTACTGTTAAACCAGAGTTCTTGTTGAACGTACCCTAGATTTTGAATACATGACAAGAAAGAGGCATAACTATTTGACATTATTAGAACCTTATATAAATTTATGATTATATGTATTATAACAACGAAAAATTGACCAAATGGCATATTTTTGTTCATGCACTTGAAATTATTTGAAAATTGGTTGTTGTCAATCTAACATTGACAATTTTACCTGTATCTTTTATTATAATCTGATAAAATAAACATTAAAATATCTGTATTTATTTACAGAATTTAGTTTTATAATAAAATTTCCAGTTAATAAATCTGGTATTACACTAAACATATGATAGGACTTAGTTTACGTAGTTTAAACTAGGGATGGGCCTGGTTTAAATTTTAGACTAGGTTTAAACCAGGTCTATCCTTAAACCATTACTATGAATTTAGAATTACTATGAACAAGGCTGAGAATGTGTGTTGGCAGTATGCGAGTAGTAGATTTATGTCTCTCTCACTACTTCCAAGTGTGAATGTAGCGTTTAGCGTCTAATGTACATATTTATACAAACGATTCGCTTGTTTAAATTATTTTGAGACCTGTCTGTGATTCATCTAATATTATTTAACGACTAAATTTGTTTAGAAATCTGTAAAATAATGTAATATGTATGTGGTTCAAACGAAACGATTTCAATTATTAGAAATTTAAAATATATATTGTACAGTAAAGTTGAAGTATATTATAAAAGTATAAGTAGATAGTTACGTTTTAAATTCATTGAAAGTAAATAGATTGCGATGTCTGATTCATGTTGTTGGCAGTTTGAGTGCGTTGGACACTCAACATTGTGATGATTTTATATAAAGTGAAAAGTGAATCAGAACCTCTCTGCCATATCTTATGTTTTTAAATTGTCTGTCTGTCGTTCTTTGCTCTTCCAATCAATCATATGCGACCAGAAAGCAATGCTGCTATACATATGTAAACCGAATCTATAGCAATAGAAGTACTACTATACAAGACTTTAGTTATCAAGCAAAAGCACAAATAAAGCAATAAGTGAAAAGTGAGACACACGAGACCCCATATGTCAATTTGTTTCATATTATACATATATTGTATTGCTCACTCAACTAACATAAAACATCTCATTCTCTCATCTCTCATTGTATTCTGGCTTCATCAAGATCAAACTAATTAACTAGTCTTTAGCTTTGTAATTATTATTTAAATGTATTTACTAAGTTTCCAAATTTATTTAATTACGACTTGATTTATTTGTATCATATGCCTATATTGGTAGAATAAATAAACTATTAGCTGCCTTTTTTAAGGTATTCTCTTCTTTCATACCTTAACACATTCATGTTTTATTTTAATATTTACACTTATTAATTATTTATTTTAAATTCATACTTTTGTAGTATTAGCGTATGCCAAACACTGCGCTTATTACAAATTCAGTTATTTCTAGATTATTTTGTCAGTTTATGAAACTTTTGACTTTATTATAAACTTGTATTACTCTGTTTCATATAATTTCTGGTTATTTTCATGTAAAACGTAAAAAATATAATATTTTAAAGAATGTGTGAACAGTTCCGAACGCGGGATCGTTTAGAAAAAATTTAAATCCCGAAGTGGTGTGGCAATTTGGAAAACTAGGACCGAGTTTCGTGCGTTAGGTGAGATTATTGTAGTTTTTAGAAAAATATACAAGCTAAGACTGTCCCGCGTTCGGGACTAACCACGAAGCTACGTCTTATTTTAAAATAAATTTATGTGATTATAACAGTATAGTGAACAAAATGGCGTCATTGTTGTAAGTACAGGCATGTTATTTTATTCATCATTAAATTCCAGCGCATTTTCAAATAATGTCATTAATGAATGTTCGATGGAACCGATGAGGTAAGATTAAAGAAACGGTTGTGATGAAAACCTGCTTAGTTTAAGGATGGATGCGAGTTTTTTGTGTGCCGTATATTGTTAAATTCTTCACATTTTTCTATGTTGACGAGATGTAGAATTATTTGTATTAATTGATAAAAAATAATGGCAATATTAATTCTTTTTAAGTGGTATAATCCATTTCAATAATAAATACATCTAACTATATTGTAAATTTATATTTTTAAACTATAATAATGAGAATAATATTAAATATATACAAATATGAATCTAAACAACAATGTCAACATATGATTTCCCCCACTACCAATCCATCGGCCCTCAAGTACTATGGAACGTATGGAACCGATAAAAGTCTGACGACGAGTAAAGCGTTGAATTTAGAAACGGCGCAATAAATTCTATCTACTTGCGCTGAATTAAAAAACGGATTGACGAATTTCTGCTTAATGCGCATGATCCATCTGTGAATAAAAAAACTCGCCTTACCTATACTGTATTTCAAATAAGACCTTTTACATCAAAATAGAAAGATAAACAAAAATGACATGTATGTATACCTTGTTCCATTTAAGCCATTCAATATTGCGGAGCATAAGGAATAGTTTTGACCTCTCTGATTGGTTGAAATTAGAGACAAAAGACAAGTCTGTCCAATGCAATTTCGGCTACTTCAGATTTGCACTGTTGCCAGTGCCATCTATTGAATGGCTTAAATGGAACAGAGCATAGTGCGTGGGATTTTCAAGTATCAAGAGATGGCGCTGATCGCATTAAACACTGGTACACTTTTTGTTGACGTGTGTCAACGTAGCATTTCAGTCAATTGTATTTCTTTAGTTTTCGTATTATTTTCTCATTTATTAGTATTTTTTATTTATAGTTCAAGTACGTATGGTAGAGTTTTTGTAGTCATATAGTTGTAGTTTCATGTAAATGTCAAATTAATGTGTACCACTGTTTGCAGTTCTAATATTTGCCGCTAGTTAGCGTTTTCTTATTTGAAAATCCCAATACACTGTTCCATTTAAGCCATTCAGTAGATGGAGCTGGCAAAAGCGTAAACTTAAAATAGCCGAAATTACATTGGGTAAACTTGTCTCTTGTCTCCAACTTCAGCCAATCAGAGAGGTCAAAACTATTCCCTATGCTCTGCAATACTGAATGGCTTAAATGGAACAAGGTATAGTTTGCGCATTGAGGAGGCCAGATATATTTCAAACAAAATTGAAAATGGCGGAAAGTAAACACAACTATATTAATTAAATTCATGCAAAGCGTTTGTAATGATGAATATTTTAAGACAAGAGGACGGAGAAATGGGAATCGTAACAGATAATTGCGTAGTTGCCAGTTTGTTATTAAAAAAGCTACAAGAATAAAACTGTTGTTTCCTTTTTTATTAAATTGTTTTGTCTGCTAATAATTTCTTTATAATCAAAGTCAAAATAATTTCAGTTTCTGTGTTGTTAGAATAATTTTTTTATCGCAAATAAATGCTTGTTCCTTTAATCGTTTTACTTGACATGTGCCTCCTCATGTCTAGTTCATAAGAATTTCACTACGTAGCGCATTGAAAAATGACGTCACGGTAATATAAATATGTAAAAGTTCCATAGACTTAGGAGTGATTCCAGCTTTCTGATTGGTCTAAACGTAAACCAAGTTTACAATATTTATTCCATTTTGACTTTATACTCTATTTAACAACTTTAAGGGACTGTTTACTGACTAAACAATTAAAAATGATCAAATAATGACGTTTCGAGCTGTCGAGTATGTCATATACGAAATAAAACTAATTCATAAGTTTTATGGGTGTAAAACAGGCTGACTCCGCAGCGCTACCAAGTCTATTGGGACCCGCAGAATAGCATGCTACATCAGCGGAATTTTAGGGATCTAAATGAATGCTGGCCAGTAGGACATGTCAAAAATGTAAACGTCAAACATCATCGCTTCGTTTAACATAAAAAGATGTTCTCAAACTTAGATTTTATAATTTCATTTGAAAATGTGTGAAAAATAAACGAATTTAAAAAAAATGATTATAATATACACCAAAAAGTGATGTGTTAAAAGGTATACGAGTACAACAAATATTCCAAGATAATTCCATAATTTTTGGCAAAGAAGATAGTTGATCGACTCAACGTATGGAAAAGGAATTTAAATATATCGCAAAACTTTAATCTGATAAATAAATGTTTTCTGTTTGCATTTCACAAAATGAGATTATAGTTAAATTTTGTAGGTATGTAGTTTTAATACAACTATTGACAGTATTGATAAATAAAATTGATAGATTCGTTGATTTTACTAATATTTGTCCCACATTTACGCCACAAGTAACAAGTAGTAATTAAACCCGTATTTACGAATTGTTGCCCCTCAACTGTGTTTCTTGATAAAGGATTCGACTGAATAAAATCGTGTTGAGTTGAACTGTATATTATGGGTCAGAAAACCCTCATTCCTAATGTAAAAACAATTTTGACATGTCCTACTAGCCGCCATGACAGATGCGTTTACAGCGCCGCCGACGTATTCTACGGGTCCCAATTCTTTGAAATACATAGTTGAAGTTTTTAAGTATTATTTACGCAATTGACTTAATTACTAGTGTATTATTTGGTTGATTTGTATAGATATTTGTATTTTTCATTTAATTCAGGATTAAATAACTATAGGTAAAGAAAAGGGAAATAATTCTGAATTCGAAACGAACTATGCCCTGTAAATTTGCTATAAAATAAAAGGTAAGATGTTTATTTATTTCCATATGTTATTATATTATTCATACGTGATATATTATCATATGTATTGAAGTATATTAAGGTATATTTATATTTTAAAATAAGTATTCATCTAAAGGAAACTAAAATTTGTAAATTTGGCAGCAGTGGGACAGTAAGCGAGAGAGAAAGATAGTGTTGAGTAGGTGCGTCGAGTTGAGCATGTCGGGTTGTTAAAGTTGGGTGGGATTTTAACTTGTAAAAATGTGTTTTGTACTTTTAAATATATGAAATCGCAACTTTTAAGTCATTCATGAAGCCACGCATATATGTATTTTAAGAAATTTAGTTGTGGATAGTCGCGTTTCGTTGTACTTTCCGTGTATTTATGTGGTCAGTTGACAAATATTAGCAGACATCAAGATGGCGCATCAATTAGCTCCTTCAGTTAACTGCAGTTTGGATGACATCGACCTAAGTACATTAAAAGTAAGACAATATACAATCTATAAACATACATAAACTCTAATCTATCCATTAGCCAACTTCCCAACTCTTTCCTTGTATCCAAATCGTTAGAATACTCATGTAAAGTTGATGTGACAACTCGTCAACACAACAATAATCTTTCCTAACAATATACAATAAACCACACCTTGGAACAATGCATATTCACATTGTTTTCAAGGACTTATTCTCTCGTATTGTATAACTATTAAACAACTGAAAAAAAATGTAAAAAAGTTTGAATTGAATGTGATTTCCATGGGTGTGATTCATACTTTGTCTGAAATTTCCACGAATTGTAAAACTTTATATTTGTTTGTGATAACCCTATCATCTTTTAGGATCCTGCTGGAATTTTTGAGCTAATCGAAGTCGTAGGAAATGGCACATACGGCCAAGTTTACAAGGTACGTTTGTAATTATTGTAATCTTATCATATGATTCACATGATAACATTGTTTATCCAGGGACGTCATACAAAAACAGGACAACTGGCAGCCATCAAAGTTATGGATGTTACTGAAGATGAAGAGGAAGAAATTAAGTTAGAAATAAATGTATTAAAAAAATATTCAAACCACCGTAATATAGCGACATATTACGGCGCGTTTATCAAGAAAAGCCCTCCTGGAAAAGATGACCAACTTTGGTTAGTCATGGAATATTGCGGAGCTGGTTCGGTCACAGATTTAGTCAAATCTACAAAAGGACAATCTTTAAAAGAAGAATGGATTGCTTATATTTGTCGCGAAATATTACGTGGTCTGTCCTATTTACATTCGAATAAAGTTATTCACAGGGACATAAAAGGACAAAACGTTCTTCTCACAGACAACGCCGAAGTCAAGCTCGTCGACTTCGGTGTTTCAGCTCAACTAGATAGGACCATAGGTCGAAGAAACACCTTCATAGGCACTCCATACTGGATGGCCCCTGAAGTCATAGCCTGCGATGAAAACCCAGACGCGACTTACGATAATCGCAGCGATTTGTGGTCGTTGGGAATCACCGCTTTAGAAATGGCTGAATCTCAACCTCCTCTTTGTGAACTGCATCCAATGAGGGCTTTGTTCTTAATCCCTAGGAATCCCCCTCCGCGTTTAAAAAGCAAAAAGTGGGCTAAAAAATTCCACGGCTTCATTGAGACAGTTCTAGTGAAAGACTATCACCAGAGACCTTACACTGAACAATTATTAAAACACCCATTCATCCGCGATCAGCCGACCGAACGCCAAGTCAGAATCCAACTAAAAGACCACATAGATCGCTGTAAGAAACGCAAACAAGAAAAAGAAAGAGAAGATTATCGCTACTCTGGATCCGAAAATGAAGAAGAGGAACCAGCTCTGGCTGGCGAGCCTTCGAGTATAGTGCAAGCTGGACCTGGAGGAGACACTCTGAGACGGAATTTCCAACAGATTCAAGAAGGAAGGACTTTGACACAACCAGAACAACCGACGAGGCAAGGGAAGGAAGAAATTCCGGAACCGGGACCACCTGCGCGACCACCCATACCGCAGAGGTTGATTGTGGTGCCGGATCCACCCACCAGGTACAGGTCAGGATAGAATTTTTTTATTTATTTTTGCTTCTTATTAGTTGGGGATTATATTTGAGTTGCATGTATTTTTATTTATATAAATGTAGTTATAAGGGTTAATTTGTATTAGCGATTTATGGGGTCTCGTGGCCGCGTGCACTCTCCACGCTAGCAATGAGTGCCCGTGAGGTGACACTCGCACGATACAAATATGTCATCATCATTACCGAAATCTGTGTACAAAGCAGATTGGCAAACCCATAATTTGGATAAAAGATGCAACAATATTTATTAATGATAATATTGTATATTTTGTTCCATTTTACAATTCAGTTCATTTTAAAATCTCACAAAAAAGAAATATTAAAATATTATTGTATAGGATGTCTCATTTTCGATGTTTTTTTAAAGGTATCTCGGGTAATATTAATGATAGAGCAAAACCGTTTGCACATTCCAGGATCAACTTTTCGAAAAAAGTTTAATAGTCACCACAGGAATTTTCGATCTTGTTTTGTTTCTGAGCTACAGACAAAAACATGTTTTTACAAAAATTTTACCGTTTTTTAAACAGATTATTTCACTCATAAATTTATAAGCCAATCCAAATTCAGGATTCTACCTAGTTACCAAGTTTCATTTCGACAAAACACCGTCACAAAAAAAATATCGCACCCTTTAAGCCAATAAGATGTCGCATTTTTACAAGTGAGTTTTGATAACCGAATTTTTTTGACGTTTTAGAAACATATTGTTTACATACCTGTCAAAGTCTGTATATTTTGAGTGTTATCAGTTTTTATTAAAAACGAGTCGATTCGGACAGGAATCTATTTAAAACGTTGAAAAAGCAAGCTTAAATATAACACCTCAAAACACAATAAAAAGCAGAATATTTTTGTCAAGAAAAAAATTCATAGATGATTACCTGATTTTTATTTTGAAAATAGTCATCCGAATACCATTCGTGGTTAAATTTTACCCTGGAAAAATTTTCCGATTGCTTTACTCGAGCCTGTTGCCAATTTATTTCGTGACATTGATCAAAAATTACTCGTTTGACAACTCGTAATTTTTTTGTCAATGTCACTCAATAAATTGCTAGGCAACGGGCTCTCGTAACAATCTGAAAATTTTTCCGGCAAAAATTTACCACATGATATTATATATGATAATATTGTATATTTTGTTCCGTTTAACAATTCAGTTTTCATTTTAAAATCTCACAAAAAAGTTTCAAAATTGAGAAATATTAAAATATTGTTGTATAATAATTTTCGCGTGGCTGAGTGCGAAAAGTAACCGGTGACGTGTCTGATGATCGAGAATCAGATTAATTAAAAGAAGTCGGAATTTCCTTAATTTTTTTACCTCCCGTCATACCGTAGATAAGGGAGATACTGTAATCATGCCACAAATTCGATGATGAGTTTTCAGTAAATGAACACGAATTAGGGTCCCCACAACACGTTTTTACTATTTTTACGATGATGTCTGTGTGTGTGTGTGACGATTTTTTTCGTCCACGATAACTCTTATAACAAACTTCCAAATATATCTATTTTCCGTATTTAAGCTTCCTGCATTCATGTTACGAGTTAATTAGATTTTGGGTAAAATTGGATAAATGGAAGTGATACTTTACTTGAAGCCCATAACAGTTTTTAAAGAAAAACTATATTAAAATATAATCCAAAACTTTTCAATTTTAGTATTTAAGACTTTTATATCATGGGAAACAACATATTAGATTTTGACTAAAATTAATCAACCAGAAGTGATATTTTATTTGAAGCTCTGAACAGATTCTCGTGAAAAATATATTATGATATACTTCAAAACTTGTCAAATTTAGTATTTACGACTTTTATATGAAGGGGAACAACATATTAGATTTTGGCTAAAATTGCTAAACCGGAAATGATACTTTATTTGAAGCTCTGAACAGATTTTCGCGAAAAAAAATTTATACAATCTAAAACTTTTCAAATTTGATATTTAAGACTTTTATATTAATAAAACGACATATTAGATGTTTTCTAAAATTGATAAACCGGAAGTACTACTTTACAGGAAGCTATAAACAGATTTTCTTGAAAAAATATATTAAAACATGATCCAAAACTTCTCAAATTTGGTATTTAAAATAACAAAAAAAATGTATGTTTGTATGATAAACCGGAAGTGGTACTTAATTTGGAGCTCTTAACAAATTTTCGAGGAAAAACAATAAAATATAATCCAAAATTTGGTGTTACAGACTTTTCTATTTATTGGAACAATAAATTAGATTTTGTTTACGAACGATCAACCGGAAGTGATACTTTACTTAAAGTTCATTGCTATTTCAAACATGGAATTGGCGGGAGGTCATGTGTTGGCCACATCAGATTTTTAACATCTTAAATTAATGAGTCGCGAATCTGGGGAACCGGGTTCGATCCTGACCGACGCCAAATATTTCCAATTTTAAATGGCACAAAATTGACCCCTGTGGTGCACTCTCCACGCCAGCAATGAGTGCCCGTGAGGTGACGCCTGGTAAACGCCCACACGGTACAAATATGTCATCATCATTACCGATATCTGCATACAAAGTAGATTGGCACACCCAGCAATGGGTAATATACCGTGATGATATATTTATTTTTTTATTTATTTATTTGTAAAAATAAAATTAGTGCTGTTTAGTATTAATTTTAAATTATTTCGCTTTAAAAAATGGTTGGGTGTATTATGCAATTGGTTGTGATTTTGGCGACCTGGATTCGAATTCGACCGATATCAAACTTATATTATTTTCAAATAGCACAAAACAACTCTTGAGATATTCTCTCCGCAACAGCTTTGAGAATACTTGAGGTGATGTTAATACCGAAACCTGTGGATATAAGCAAATTGCACACCCAGAAATGGGTAATAAACCGTGATATATTTATTTATGAAAATTATTTAAGTGCGTTGTGTTTTGGCTGAGTTCGAATCCGACTGATATTAGAGCTAAAAATTATGTTTAGTACAAGAGTAATCATATTGTAGTATTTGATCGTGTCGATATCGTTTCGAACGGAAATGGGGTTCAAATTTGATAATTTGTTTGTTATTTTAGGCCCTTACCTCCCACACCCAGAAGTGGCAACAGTTCTCAACCCGCGCCTCAACAACCTCAACGCAATTCTCAACATATGTTCAAACCAATGGTTAGTAAATTTTACTTTTATCATAACATAAATCACAAATTTTATTTACATTCTCTCTATTTATCTTAATTTGACGCACTTTTTATTTTATTTCTAACTATTTTGTGTTGTTTCTTCCATGTTGTTGGTGCAGTTACCTGCTCGGAAACCAGAGGTAAACATATTTACTCCCTTCAAAACTTCCCAAAGAATACTATTTCACCTTCTCTTTGTAGGATTTGGACATGTTGGCTGCTCAATTAAATGAACTTGGGGTTGTGCAACAAGGTCAACAACCCGAAGCCCCGCCTAGGAACAACAGAAGTAAGCCAACTGCTCAACAGAGCCAGCAGAGTCAGCAGAACAACAATGTATTGGACCCGCTCGTCGATTCGGATTCTGATTCGGAACCCGAAGACAACGGACGAGTTAGAAATGATGGGACTTTGTTGGCATCTGATCCTCCTAAACCTCTGTAAGTCACAAAAAAAAAACAATTACACAAAGATCCATACACTATAAAAAGTAATTTTTGAAGTTATACCCACTCAGGGTCCCGAACCGTAACGAAACCGTATTTGAAAACCGCACCGATATTTGCCTTTTTATGAAATCGTAACCGAAAACCGAAACCTATATTTTATTTCTTCTAATGGAAACCGATACGAAAAATAAATTTAGTCTGTAAACGAAAACATAACCGAACCGAAATAATATCGGTACTATAACCGTAAATTAAAAAATCTGATGTGGACACCACACGACTTCCTTGTACGCAAGACTAATATGAAGTATAGACTGAATTATAAAATTGCACGTATTTGACGTAATTTGACATTGACATCTATTTTTTATTTTTTTGTTATTTTTTGTCCTAATCCATAGCAAGCTTCATTACAAAAACCAAAAAGTATATAAGTTTTAAATTTACATATCTCGCTTATACAAAGGGCTAATTTAATAATACTTGATGTGCTAGACGCAGAATTTAATTCTCTATTTGAAGCATTTATTTCTAAAATCAAAATGAAACCATTTTATTCAAGAAAAACTGTTAACTACTTCAGGTAATATATCACTTCCGGTTAGCCTGTTTTAACCAAAATCTGCTATGTTATTCCAATTGATATAAAAGTCTTATATACCAAATTTGAAAAGTTTTGGATTATATTTTAATATAGATTTTCATTAAAATCTATTATAGGCTTCAAATAAAGTGCCATTTCTGGATATTATGTAATGGCCAAAAAGGGAGGTGCACAACTAGATGTTATAGATATCCTAAATACAAAATTTCAACTTTCTACGGCTTACCGTTTTTGAGTTATGCGAGATACGTACAGACGTCACGACGAAATTAGTCAGAATTGATTCAGGGATGGTCAAAATGAATATTTCCGTTGAAATTTCGCGAATACAATACTTCCTTTACTTTGTACAAGGAGGTAAAAAGGTATTTATTACCCCGCATCTTTTTCGTAGAAATACTTTGCATTCCTTCGAATTCATGAAAAGTAGTATTTTATTTTAAAAATATTGAAGGCATTTTACTCCATTTTCATTTATTTTTTGCAATGGACCCTTTCAATTTAATGGCTATCTCTTTCTATCGCTGCAAATAGTAAGAAAATGTCGCGAACAACTGCCAGTTGGGCTGTCAAACGAAACGTCAAAAATATTGTATTCTCAGTGAAAATTTGCATCGTTAGACATTTTAACTTCAATAAAAGCTTTTGCAACTTATTTCGCTAAGATTTTTTAAAGTTATCTGAGATATTCTCACATTTTACGTCTAATTTTTTTAGAAACAAACGCCATAGATCTCAGTTCTTACTATGCGCAGATCCCCATTGCGCATATCTTCTATCTCTTTAAATTGAAGAGGTCTATTATAATAAAAAAAAATACTCATTTGTTAAGACCTTTTTCAATCAATCCCACTTTTAGTTCACATATTACTATTTAAAATTGAATATTTATTAAAACATAAAATTAAAATTTAATAATTTACGAAATGTATTTAATTTGGGTTGCAAAAATGAACTTAAGAACTTTAATGTTGTAGTTACATTTTGAACCGATTTTTAGATCACACCTTAAAATTAAAGTAAATAACTTAATTAATTTACTTAAAATTCCTTACAAATTCTTTTCGAATTTTGAATTCTGCGCAAGCCGAATATATCTACTAGTACTAGTTGTTAGTATAACGAGGAATAGAAATGTTATTACAATACGAAATAATAGATACGAAATGTATTTTATGTAAATTAAAAACTAAATAAATTTATCATTTTATCCGAAACCGAAAAAAAACCGAAACCGTAACGAAAACGAAATTTATTTGATTATTTTTTAACCGATACGAAAACCGATATATTTTCAAAAAACCGTTACCGAAAACCGAAACGGACTTTTTATTAATGTAATAACCGTAACCGAACCCCAAAATTTTTCGGTTCGAGTCCCTATACCCAGTTAAGGGTATGATAATACGACCGATGTAAAAATTGAATATTATTTCCATACTTGGTTTCATGTAAGAAAATAGCATTGGTTTACCACCGGTACAGATATGTGTATCGTTTGTATGAAAACCTGCTAATAAAAAAAGAACGGCACACCCAGAAAGAAGTTATAAGCCATGGTGACATAAAATTTATAAAATAAAGTCTTTAAATAAATATAAATTGCATTTAAAATAGTATTTGGGGCTATTCAAATTCACTACATATTAAAACTAACACGTAACATCTATTTTGAATAACTTTATTGATGTACACATTAATTCTAGTAGCATTTAACACTTTTTTTAACAATAGGGTACTATACTATTAGTGAAAAAAATTTGTTTCAATATTGATTAGGTTGCAAACTACAAGCGATTAAAGTTGATTACTAATTAGGTATGACGCGTTAGGTCCTAAGAATTTGATTGGTCGCCTGAGTTTAAAAACGAGATTCGCGCGTCTGCTGCGGTCACCTTTGAAAGATTATAAACTGTCACGTTGTAGAATAACCTAACAAAAAAAAAATACAATTTTATGTTTCATGAATTTGTTTAATTATAATATCTCGTAATATTAGCTAATCAAAACAAACACTAGCGCCATCCGCCTTCATACTTTGTGTCATAATATTGTCAAACTGGAAAATTGGGAAATGATCGGACACGCAATCTAATGTAAATAATTTATTTCCTGGCCTACGTTTCGACTGTTACTACACTCTTCCTCAGGGCTAGAAATGGTCAATGAGGAAGACTGTAGTAACAGTCGAAACGTGGGCCAGGAAATATTATTTACATTAGACTGCGTGTCCGATCATTTTCCATTCTGCTACCAGTCGATCATCGTACTCCACATTGTCAAACTGTTTCAATGTTCTATAATTTATTAAGACAAAAAAATGCTTATTATTTAAGTTATTTATGCTTAATAATAATTTTTTCGTGAATATAACGTATAAGTTTTTATATAAAAATATTTCAGCTATGCAAACATGAAAAATCTGTTCTCTCTAGAACTAACAGTTTGTCGACAACTGGGGTGCGTTCCACAACCTTACTCTGGAGTATCGAGTATGGTAAAATCCGTTCCAAAACTATTGCGCTTACTCTTAGAGTTTACGCGATAAACGTTCCAAAATTCGGAGAACGCACTCTAGAGCATACTCTTCGTACTCTGCTACGCTAGTAGGGTACGAAATACTCCAATGAGAATTTGCGCGCCTTACGCAAATTTTTACAACGAAACATACAGAATTCGAATTTGAAATAAAAATAAATCTTGAAAATTATCAATACATTGGAGTAATTGATGATATTTATCTTATAAAAAAGTCATTTGAAAAACATAATAGTAAAACCCGTATTAATTGTAAAAAATGTCTTGATCAAACACACAATAAATAATTTTTGGTAGTCAAAATGTATCAAAAAGATATTTTCTTATTTTTAAGGTTATGTTATTTTATTTACTCATAGCCGTTCCTAAATACTCCGGCAAATATGGTCACGTGACCGTACTCCAAGTAGGGGATCCACTTACTCTGTATCTTTGTTTTGGAACGCACCCCTGGAAGTACCAGCTACGTCACGCAAGAAATTCTTAACTTTAAAAATTCATATCTCGCTTATTACGTAAAATTTTTAAGTCGCGTTTTCACTAAAAAACATGGTATAAGACCCTATTATAATTATTTTTTAATAAATCATTTCGCTAGAGATAGTAACAGAAATATTGCTAAACAATTTAATTGTGTATGTAATGCTGTTAACTGTTTACTAATAATAGTTTCCTTACCCCTCTTTACTATTATTATTATTATTATTATTATTACTTATAATTTTCTTTATCTTTTATGTATTTCTATAACAATTTATTCTACTTATGTTATGTTCTGTTATGTATAAATAATAATTTCTTGTCCTTTGCTTTAATCCTTGCTCTTCTTGTACTGTCTGTTTCTTTCTTTTTGTTGTCGTTCTTTTTGGTTAGTCCCGAGTTCTCTTACAGACCAGGCCTCGGAGCCGTTTCCGAGACAGCCGGCGGCAGCAGCTCTGGCTCGGGGCCCACCACAGGCGGCGGAGCCCCCAATCGACCACTCCCGCCAACTCCAGACGATGAGGAATCCCAAGGCGACCGCACACTCGTCATGAAGAGGGTAAGTCCACAAAACATTCAACAACAACATGATGGAATAATTGTTGTTGTTCCATTAATGTTGTTTATATTTCTCGATGTTGCTAACAACAGCAGTCGGCAGCCAGTCAAGAAGACAGAAAGAATAGGAACTCGGAAATTGATGAGGCTACTTTGTTGAAAGACTGGGATTTTGCCAGATTTTTCCCAAATAAATTTCAGAATTCGACCAAGGAATCGTCTTCGAGTACATCTAGTGGCTCAAAACCGGAAAAAATCACACACAGAAGAGTCGAAAGTGATTTAAAAATTTCGAATCCGTTCTTCCGTGGTTTTAGGAGAGAAAATTCCGATTTTTTCCCTTTAAGTTCAGCGAGACATTCTGCAATATTTGTGGATAGAAACGTGCGATCAAGCGGTTTTTTTAACAATAGACGCGGTTCTGACGCTAGTATAACCGGTTTAAATAAACGAAACGGCGAACCAATACTTACAGACTTTATCAAAAGAAATTCAGACTCCCCCAGTTCATCTGGAAGTGAAAACAAAGACTACAATGCTTTAAAAAACATCGGTTTATTCAAAAACAACCAAAAATTAGATTTCTTACGCCCTAGAAGAGAAAAAACCGAATCAGACATCGTTTTGAGAAACTCTCGGCAGGGTTTGAGAGAGAATCTTGAAGCTAGGAGAAAAGAAGTAGAGAATAAATTCTCCCGAGAAGCAGACGAAATGCGACGAAGAAGTTCCCGGCCCATCGATTTGAATTCTAGCGCGACTAGTTCCGAAGTCGGGGAGTATTTATATTTACAGGTAATATTTGCGTGGTTTAGAGCATGTCTAACAACTGTGTGTCGCTACTAACAAACAAACACTTCTAACGGCAACGCATGAAGAAGAAGAAGAGCATGAAATGAGATGATAGAAGATGATTTGACTGGTTGCTGCTGCTGAAAACAACATTTCGTGAGTCTATATGTTTACTAACTTTTGTGTATTGTACATGTGTTTAACCTTATGCTTAAAATATATATTGAACTTGGCAGTGATATAAAAATAGAAAACTCTTTTGACATTAGTTACTTTATGCGTAGTAGAATGTCACAACACTATGACAACAATACGGGTAAAAACTATAAAAAATATAATTTTGCAGTAAATTTGTGCTTTCAAATACATTACAAACTGCGTAAATAAATTATTTTGACCGAAGAAACTTACGCAGCGAATATATTTTATTTAAAAAATTCTATTACCGACTACAATTTAATATAAAATTGGCGTATAATAATTTTGAACAATAAATCTGATACATATTTTTGTGATAGTATTGATGTTAAATAAACAAAATATTTGGTTGTTTGCGTTGTTTGCACGTTGTTTGAATTACATATCTGTCAATTTTGGCAAGTTTTTCTCGAAAAAAGGCTATAAAGTACGTGCACGTCACGTTGACAACCATGTCAAAATCAGCTGAGTGGAAGTAAACATATGCTACTATGTGATTGACATGTGACATGTTTTTGACTTTTTGATAATTGAAGTAATTTTTTATATTATATTGAGTTCATTTTAGGTACTATATGATATTACGTTATTAGATTTGTTATTTAATGTATTAGTCACACAAAAATAGGTTTTATAACGAAACGTTAGAATAATATCACACGTTAGATACAGACCCGATAGATATACCTTGATGCCAAAAATTGAAATTATTACTTATTACTAGCAGATGTTTACTTCCACTCAGCTGATTTTGACATGGTTGTCAACGTAACGTGCACGTACTCTCTATAATGTAACTGGTTTAAGATTGCAGTGATGTGAAAATAGGAGCAGTTTGATGTTGTTTGATTGAATAATATCGGGGTATTATCCAATCAGAGAACAAGATCAAACTGCTCCTATTTTCACATCACTGCAATCTTAATCTACAGTATAGTTACGTTTTTTAACTATTGTTAAATAAAGGAGCAAAACTTAATTGGGAATATAATACAGCCTGACTATATATAAAATATTAATTTATAAATATCTAAATTTATTTTCATGAAAATTAACTACGGTATTACTTTTTTATATTCTTCTTAATCAAGCTTAATTATGCATTGTTTAAAAGTTGAAAAGATAGCAAAACTCACTTATAAAGTCGGTACTAGAAAAAAAGGTTAGAAATTTTTTCGCTATAGTATTATTCACGAAAGATGACTATTCAAGGTCATTTATGAGCCGTCTGATATTACTTGCAAATAACTTAACTGTATCACCCATGGGCGTGTAACGCGAAATATTTATGGATACATTGTAAGTGAAAATATAAATGGAATTTATTTGAAAATTTTGTTTCTTTTTAAACAATGCATAAAACAAAAATATAGACTTGACGTAAACCATAGAATAAGGCGCGGGCGGACACGTGACTTTGACAAGTGCTTGTAGGGGCCCCACAAGGTTGCCAGGTGTACGGCTTGTGTAATTTGCCTGTGTTGCCAAATCAATTTAAGCGTAAAATTAATTAATATAATAAAACAAACATTAATAATAACTAGTTTTACAATTTTGTTTATTAATTTCACGCTTAAGTTGATTTGGCAACACAGGTAAAGTACACAAGCTGCATACTTGGCACCCTTGTGGGGCTCTACAAGCACTTGTCAAAGTCACGTGTCTGCCTGCACCTTATATTAATGTGATTTAAATGTCAACGTCACTGGATAAACATTTGTACAGAGAGCACTGTGATAGATACTTACATGTCTGTAACTCTACGACATACGTCATTACTGTTTCTAGTGTGTTCGAAAGTAATGCCACTATTTACATATATCTGTCACACCACATAACTTAAATAGACATATATCATATAATCTTTCTCATTTTAATACAAAATGTTGCTAAGCTACTGCTATATATATAAAGTGCTGTTTTCTGATGACCTTGAATGTGAATAATAGTATGTAGTTAGAAGAAAGAATACGCAGCATTTTATAGCAGTAGTTTAGCAACATTTTGTATTAGAAAAAGAAACATTATTTGACGTATGTCTATTTAATTTTTGTGGTGTTACAGATATACGTAAATAGTGCCTTTACTTTTTAACACACTAAAAATAGCAGTGACGTATGTCGTAGAGTTACAGACATGTAATTATCTACTATACTGCCCTCTGCACTGATGTTTATCCAGTGGCGTTGACATTAAAATCAAATTATTATTTTATGGTTTGTTTTATGCAAAAACGTAGATGAAGAAGATAAAACTTTGAGAAAAGCATTATTTAAAAAGAAATAAATTTTCAAATAAAATACATTTATTTTTTCAGTTAAAATGTACCTATAAATATTTCGCGTTGCACGCCTATGGGTACGAAACGCAGTGAAGGTATCTGCAAGTAATATATCATAAGGCTCATAAATGACCTTGAATAGTCATCTTGAATAATAGTATACCACCAAAATATGAATCAATTTGTTGGTGTTGTTTGACTGTAATTTTACTAATTTCTCTCTTTTTAGGGCGGTAGAGGAGCATCAGGTGAAGGAACCAGAACCAGCAGCGTCCTTCCCGATTTATTGAGCCAAGCATCTGCGAGTCCCGGGACTCCATCGGCAAGGGATAAGTCTCAAAGTGAAGAGGTATGTTCTTGTAAAAATTCCTTTCAGTTTAATAGATTTAGATTTAGAAAAATCATCATATAGAATAGCAATTGCACACACACCTTTATATTTAAGAGGTGTGTGGAGATATGTTTAGCGTATATTAGGGGTAAAGCAAAAAGAAAAAAGTTTTATTCGTATGATTAACTGCGGTCTGATGTCTCCGAGGTCAGTTTAGAGTTTAGTCACTAATGTGTGTGTCTTTCTCTTTGGTTTTTGCCTAACTGAGTGACCGCCCGTTAACGTCATGTATTATAATAACTGTAAGTATAAACCAGAGAACTCATCAAACATTTTTTATTTTAATTTTACATTACATTATATTAATACGATTAATAACTTATTATTTGTATGATTTTGTATTATGATTTGGTATGGGAAAAACTGAGGGGAAAGACTAATACATGGTTTATTTTATTTATTTATTTTTTTATCACTCACAATTGACTAATGTGTGCATGGCTCTAACACAATTGCCTGACTGCTTGGACCATTTCACAAGACAATCAAACTTCATTCACAAAGAAATTAGTTACTACATTAGTCATATAATCATACTCGTAAATATACAGACACATTCTTCATTGTACAAGTTCTTTCTCTGTGTTAGATTCTGTTAGATTTCTTCTTTAGATCGAATACAAGAGTAATTCAAATACAAACAATATTTAAATTCTCAAGAACACCTATAAATTAATTTAACAATTAGTTATTTTAGAAAATATAAATATATTGAAGCATTTTTATTGAAAATCACTCTCTTCACTTAAATCACTCATAGCAATGAAATTTGATATTGATTTTGAGAAATCACAAAGCTTATTGTTCCGTCCAACAGACAAAAATTCAGTTTGAAGTTTGTTGGAACAAATCTATACTAAACACTTACAATACTGAAATGTTCTCTTGTCCCGCAATTTGGATGCATTCCAGTTCAGGCCCATGTAAAATACTAGAGAAATTCGTGACGGAAATGCTAGACTTAACAAAAACCTTCACTTTGTTAACTTGGAATTAACTTTATCTCATTACTTTTTTTAAAATATTTACTCCATTTTATAGTTAGATTCGTGACTTAAATGACCTTGAATTATTTTGATTTTGAACTGCAAAACTTTTTCAAATAAAAATGTTCAACAAGATTTGATTGTTTTGAACTTAAATGCTTCAATTATTGTTTCAAATCCTTTAAATGTTGCTCTCTTTTATAGTATTTGAATCACTCCATCACTTTTCTTATTCCTTACTGAATTAACTCCTTTTCTTTAGTACCGGCAAGCAGTCTCGTCCCCTGTATCAGCCTCGGCGGCAGCGGGGGCTGCTAGCGCTTCGCCCCCACTGCCGCTGAGCGCCATGGCTCTGCAACAGAAGCAGCGCAGCTTCCTCACCTTTGGATTCAGCGCCGGATCGGGTCCTTCAAGACGTGAATCCCATGTAAATGTGAACGTTACGCCCACATCGCATGATGTATCGTCCGATACTCCAGAGATTAGAAAGTATAAGAAGAGGTTTAATAGTGAGATTCTCTGTGCCGCTTTATGGGGTAAGGAATATGATATTTTTAAAAATATGATCAAATTTACTGTAACGAACTTTGAATTTTTAGTATTTACATAAAAAATAAATCTATATGTATAATTACGGCTTATTCCCCATTTTTGGGGGTATCAGTCTGCTTTTAGATGCGGATTTTGGTAATAATGTTTATTTGTACTGTTGAAAGCGCTAACCATGTGTTTCCTCCTGGGCTCTCAAAACCGTTGAACAGAGAGGACAACACGAGTCACTTTAGTGCTTTTTGAGAATTGAAAATAATTGTTCACATGTTTAATGTCGATCTGTTTCCAATCTGAGCCGCCAGATCCACAACCAGTCACATAATGCACTCAATCACACTTTTATTAAAGTAACATAATTTAAAATAGTCCATGAAGCGTTCACGCCAAACTTTTCTAGGTGGCACATTTTGTAAAAGTTTACAGTGTACACTGTAATGAAAAAGTTAAAGTTTTTCATATTATGCTTGCGTGTTTCACAATATTCCATGACCATGACTCATGTACAAAACGGAACCAAAACTTGTTTTGTATTTGGCCTGTGTCCTGTATATTTGGCTGTGATGAACAAAAATTTTGAATGTGGATTACGGGAACTGGAAAATATCATCAATAAAGCGAAAATAAAAATTCATGGTTCATCGAGAAAGGGAAAAAAGTAAAATGTAGTATATGATTCTGAACAATTTTCAAATGAAAATACTAATGTTTCCATAATGATCGTTCCATCCGAGCAAAATTATAAAGATTTACAAGGCGGTATAATTATATTAGTGCCCTTAATTTTAATACACAAATCAAGACATATTTACATTATTTTCTTAATATTGCAGCTGTTTCCAGAGTTATAGCATAGCTAGCTAATATACATGATATTTAATTTCTTTATAATTATTTAACTATATCCATTTAATATGAAGTATAAAATTCATTCAAATCGTATAGAGAATAAAATATTCTTTAATATTTATAATAACATTAAATGTGAAAAAATGATATTTAACATCGTTTTTCAAGAAAAACTGTTAAAATCTTCAAATGAGGGTGTTTCCGGTTGACCAATGGATGTAACGAAGAGGAATACGAAAGAATTATACTTTTTGGAATTGTAGTATTAGAGTTATCGCATTAGAAAATTTTGTCACACACACACACACACGCGCACGCATACAGACATCGTAAAACTAGTAAAATCCTATTCTAGGGACCCTAAGACGTGCTTATTCATCAAAAACTGACCACCGAATTTTTTGACCAAAGACAATACCTTCCTTACCTAAAGGTGACGGAAGGTAAAAAGTCATTTGAAAAACATAATTAGTAACACCTGTATTAATTGTAAAAAAGTTTTGATAAAAGTTAAAACAGGAAGTTCACAAATACTCAGGCAAATATGGTGACGTGACCGTACTCCAAGTAGGGAATCCACTTACTCTGTATCTTTGTTTTGGAACGCACCCAAGGTGACGCTAGGTAGCGCCATCAACGATACACATACAGGTGTTTAAAAAAAATGGACCCGATTTGATATCGTTATAACTCAGCAACTACAAACTGCCCATTTTAGTTCAACGGTATTTCTAAAGTAAAATATTTCTTTATAGGTGTAAATCTCCTAATCGGCACAGAAAACGGCTTAATGCTCCTGGACCGATCAGGCCAGGGCAAAGTCTATCAATTAATATCCCGTCGTCGCTTCCAACAAATGGAAGTCTTAGAGGGCCAAAATATCCTCGTCACCATCTCAGGCAAAAAGAACCGCGTTCGAGTCTACTACCTCAGCTGGCTTAAAAGCAAAATCCTCCGGACCGACGGCCTCAGCGACCAAGTCGAACGCCGGAATGGATGGATCAACGTAGGGGACCTGCAAGGCGCTGTGCACTTCAAAATAGTCAAATACGAGAGGATTAAATTCTTGGTTATTGCCCTAAAAGATAGTATTGAGATTTATGCATGGGCTCCGAAGCCATATCACAAGTTCATGGCTTTTAAGACGTTTGGAGAGCTGACACATAGGCCTTTGTTGGTGGATTTAACGGTTGAAGAAGGCACGAGGTTGAAGGTTATCTATGGATCAGCGGATGGATTCCATGCTGTGGATCTGGATTCGGCGTCTGTGTATGATATCTACATGCCCAAACATGTAAGTCGATTATATAGTTTTCATTTTATTTTGAGTTGTATTATTATGTTATGTTTGCTATTATTTTGTTGGGGTATTTATTTTATTTGTTCATGAAATGTACAAATATATTTGGCGATTTATATTTCAAATTAATGTTATTGTTTGCTAATTTCCTTATAATTATTAAAAAATTACGGTATATTACTTTCTGGATAGAATTTTGGATTTTGCAATTGTTTGAAATTTGCGTGGAGGTCTTCTCATTGTTAAATGATATTTGGTTTAAAAATGGAATTTTTGGGAAAATTTAGCAAATTGCAAAAATATTTAGAAGAAACATGAGACATTTATAAACGAATCATTACGGCATATTACCCAATGGGGTACTTGCGTGGTACTCAAAATCCGATATCTGTCACAATATACCCAAAGTTATGTTGAAAACGTCTGTAAAACTATAAATTTTATTTAAAAGAAATTATATGTTTTTTGGTAAATTAAGAGAGAACATTCTTTGTGACGTCATTATTTTGAAGCGAAGAAAGGAAAACCTATTTAAGAATGTAACCTGTAGATGGCGTGCGAGTGCGAGTTTTAATTTAAATAGACCATATTATTAACTATAGCGCCTCTGCCGGCAGATTTATGAAATGAAAAAAGCGTGCAAGGGTGACAAACTATTTTTTAATTTTTCCAATTAAGTTGGCAATACTAACTTATTTTCTTTAGACTTTTCTTAGGAAAAATAGGAAAAGATATTCCTTTTTAATTAATGGATTCAAATCACAATCCGGAAAGCTACAATAGTAAACAGGCATAATTAAAAAAAATATATTTCGCACTTTACAAAAGAATCACAACAACAAAACATTAGTTTGGGGTTATCTGTCAGTGACAGAATAGTAAACAGGCGCTTAAAATTTTTAAATTTTAATGTTTATTTTATTGATTATTTATATATTATAAGGGCAGAATACAGTAGTTAAACATGAAATGAAACTTGCAAGAAAAAAATTATCGTTAATTTACGTCTACATAAAATAATATTTTGCTTTAAAAATACAAATTTTTTTCAAACGGCGTAGAAATGGTATTTTTATGAATTGTTTCACAAGGTAGAAGTTTCATTTCTACGCCGGCGGAGTAAAAATTAGCTATTTCTACTCCGGCGGCGTAGAAATTAGCTATTTCTACTCCGCCGTTGTAGAAATAAAATAAATAAATATCCATAGAAACTACATAGAATTAGCGAATAAAAAGAAAAGTAGTGCGTTTGAAAAAAAAAATTGAATGTGTCATTCGGAATAAAAGTGTCTTTGTGTGCCTCGCATGCAATTGTCCGACTCGCTTCGTTCGTCGTGCAAACTTCCATGCTCGCCACACAAAGTATCACTTTTACTCCTAACACAATATACTATTTTCCCATAAGATAACATTGGTTTCATTTCCGCAGTACTTCCAAGCATATGATTGGTGCATTCTGAGCATGCGCATTGATATAGTAATATGGTCTATTTGTCTCTCACTGTCTTTTTTGTTTATTATTTGCAATTTGCGTGGTTTCTATTACTTTTATAACGTATTTCGATTTGTTAAGCATGATTTTGAAGGATTTTAACTTAGCTTATACTTGTACAAGATTAAAATGACAAACTAAAATATTAGCCTCCAAACTATTGTTCAAACGTCAAACAGGTGATCTGTCATGTTTAAATTACCTGCACATTTCGTTGCTATGGGGCGTACCGATGCTGTGGCTTGATGGCCATTCATTGGTGCGGCGTAATTCTACGTCATACATGGCGGTAATTTAAATATTCGTTTCATTAATTTTTTTCTGACCAATTAATGAAGAAAGAAAAGAAAAAATATGGGTAGCAAGTTTTTATCGGCTCTTCAAAAATATTAAATAAAAAAATGGTACACAAGTAGCCTCATTCAAAGTTTCAACAGGATTACAAATTTGGAAGAATTTTTTTATTGAAAATTGCAGAAATTTAGAAATTAAAATCTTTGGAAGACTAAATTTTGTCCGAATGTGATAAATTTTACACGAAAAATCGAAGAAATATAACATCAGATCTTTATTGGCCTAAAAAAAATGACGAAGATGTAAAGAAGATATTAAATCTGGATGACAAAATTTCCTCCGAATTTTAAAAAATTACTCTGAAAATCGAAAAGTTGGAACGTCGGATATTTTTCGCTTTAAAAAAATTAGAAGACAAAATTAGGAATGTACAATAAGATCGATCAAATAAGGGGTATAAATAAAATTTAGAAGATAAAATTTCGTTGGAAAAATTGGGGAGAATTACAAGGAAATAATCAATAAAATAGCCTGTAGAGTAAGAAATAAAGAAGATAAATGTTTATAGATCCAAGGAGTCATAACTCCCCACTGCATCGTGACCCTGCCTAACAGCAACGGCATGCAACTCTTACTGTGCTACGACAACGAGGGCGTGTATGTCAACACCTACGGCCGAGAAAGCAAAAAAATAGTGTTACAATGGGGCGAAATGCCCACAAGCGTAGCTTACATCGGCACCGGGCAAATCATGGGCTGGGGCAACAAGGCCATCGAGATCCGCTCCGTGGAATCCGGACACCTGGATGGCGTGTTCATGCACAAGAAAGCCCAACGGCTCAAGTTCTTGTGCGAGAGGAATGATAAGGTGTTCTTCTCCAGTGCTAAGTCGGGATCTTCGTGCCAGATTTACTTTATGACGCTAAATAAGCCGGGAATGGCCAATTGGTAGAAAAAATGGAGATTGGAGAATATGGTTGTGCCAAACCATACCATACCACACACACAGAAAGCTCATGTATATAGTTGAGTAAAGTAGCCCCCCAAAATGTTTGTATTGGGAATAACTGAGGATGTCGTCTTATTTGATTCGTTGCAACTGATCCGCAGGCTGATTTTACTGTTAACTGATCCGAATTTCCATGGTCTTTGGCGTCCAAGAAGTAATTGTGTTTTATTCTCATGAATATTTTTTATATTTACTAACAACTTATAAATACCCGATTTTGCGGACGTGAGTTTTATGCATTATAAGTTTAGAAAAATTGTAAATATTGATAAAAGCAATAAATAAAAATTAATAATCTTTATAATTGCCACGAACATAAATTTCTTATAGTCAAATCTTGAGCCCTAAAAATAAATTTAAGAAAAATATTTTTGGCTCCCTGCTGTGAATAAAACGACTGCTTTTTGAAGCCAGAGTCAAAAGAGACGCGGGAATCCGCTACAACTAAAATCGGCTTGCGGATCAGTTGCAACAGACCAAATAAAACTGCACCATAATTCGAGTTGTTGAAAATAACGTAACGTTTGCACTCAAAAACAACAAAATTTTATACTAAAACATGTACAAGTCTCTCATAAGTGTTTTTAATTAATTTGGTGCAATCAAAGACTGTTTTATATCTACGTAACGTAAGCCTTCGTTTCGTTTCTTGCTTTGTTATAGGTTATACACTGATCATCTTTCTATTTCTTTTTTATTAATCTTTCCAAAGAATTTGGTAGTGTGATTTTTTATATATACATAAAAATTTTATTAATTAATATTATAATTATTGTATATCCATAACCTACATAAAAATTCCAAATATAAATATATCTATATAAAAAATAATATCCCTTTTATTATTCTATAATCAATAAATGATACTCGGAATTAGGAAATACATACGTTTTTATTACAGATTAATTATAATATTAATACAGATAAAAAACAGACGTGTTTGTGTTTTTTCTATGAGAGAAACATAAAAAGATGAGTTTATTTCTTGAACTTTTTCCTCCTCGAGTCCCGATCCTTGTCCCTACTGTCATCGCGGCTGCGCTTCTTATCACTGGACGACGACTTGTGATGTTTATCTTTACCTTTGGATGGGCTGCGATGGTGTTTATCTTTATGATGCCTATCCTTGTCCTTTGACGGGCTGTGCTTCGAGCTATGCCTCGATTTATCTTTATCATGACTACTCTTTTTGTGACTTGAACTTTTGGAATGTTTGTCATTTCTAAAATCCTTTCCGCTTCCAGGTTTATCTTTTCGAGGAAATTCGTCCTCGTAGGTTCTTCTTTCTCTATCTTCCTCTTCGGCTTCGCGTTCTAAGTCCGACCAATCCTTTCCGGATTCTTCGTCGGAGCCGAGCGATTCGCTCTCGGAATCGCCTTCGGTGTCTCCTTCAGAATATTCAGAATCGTCTTCGGATTCTACATTTGAGCCAGAATCGGTAGGTTCGTAAGCGTCGTCTTCCTCTTCTTCTTCATCATCGACATTTCCTTCGTTGTCCGATTCGGGGTCCAAGAAGGTCCAACCACCGGATTCGAAGAAACCGTCAGGGTCGTCGGTGATGGTTTTCATAATTTTGGTCCAGTTTAGAGATTGTATGCCTTCGGAATAGCTGGAAAACAACATGAAATCAAATATAATATATACTCATACATAATATCATAAGTGGTAAATTTTTGCCGGAAAAATTTTCAGATTGTTACGAGAGGCGGTTGCCTAGCAATTTATTGAGTGACATTGACAAAAAAAATCACGAGTTGTCAAACGAGTGATTTTTGATCAATGTCACGAGATAAATTGGCACTGTCCGAATCGACTCGTTTTTAATAAAAACTGATAACTGAAATTATACAGACTTTGACAGGTAAACAATATGTTTCTAACACGTCAAAAAAATTTCGCTTATCAAAACTCACTTGTAAAAATACATTTTATTGGCTTAGAGGGTGCGAAAAATTTTTTGTGGCAGTGTTTTGCCGAAATGAAACTGGGTAACTAGGTAGAATCCTGAATTTGGATTGGTTTATATACTTATGAGTGAAATAGTCTTTTAAAAATGTAGAGAAGCTACGTATTAATTTATTATTTATTTCAAAAACTACTTATATTTATATTACTTTAGTTTCAACTATTTTTTTCATTTACCGAAAGAAAGAAAAAATATCTTCAAGGGGATCGTCTACGCCTCGATTTACGCTTTTCCAAAATCACGAAAAGAGGCTCTAAATTTTTGCTAATTATGCAAAATCTGTTACGAATTTGTAACTTATTTTTATCATGTTATTATTGATATTTTGTCTGTAACCTGTTATTTATACTTTAGCGTTGAAAATACACAAAACACGTCAGAGTCCTAGTAATGACTGTATTTGTTATTCATTTGTAATAAAATTTAAATCCTTGCTGTTAGAAAACATGAAATTAGGTACGTAATTATACTACAAAAACAGCTTTAATGAATATGAAAAATAAAATTTCGGTAAAGCTGTAGCTGTATCCTTTTCTCTTAATACTAAAACAATTCTTCACTGTTTCCTATCATTTCTTTTTAATGTAGTGTTTTTTGTTTATATTGGATAAAAATAATCTAGTTTACGAAACAAGTTTTATAAAAGTAGATTTAGTTACGAGATTTTTTGCACCGGCACGAATGTATAAAAACGACTATATAAAACAAATTATAACTATATTTTTTCTAAGATTGCAAATTAAAACAGCAGAAATAAAGAAATACTTTTTTAGCTAGTTATTTTTATTGAATGCTTAATGAATCAGTTAGTGGTTGCTAAATTTACGCAGTGGCCAATACGACGATCGAAGCCACAGCCTGTCAAATTTTGAATAAAATTTCGTGTAACGCCGTGGAAAACAGTATGTTGTCACATTTTAATATTGGAAGTAAAAATAGTTATTTATATGTGTTAAAAGTGACTTTGTGAGAAGAAAACATTTCAACACGTATATGGCGCGAGCAGACACGTGACGCGGGCGACTTTGACGTGCTTGGAATCAGCTGATTTGTGTGCGCATGTCATTTTGACAAGAACAATGTCACGTTGACAAGACCAATGTTTTGATTAATTTTGATTTTTAACTGCTAAAATGTTACTATTTTAATTCCATATGTTTTACTGCCTAAAAATTGTAAAATAATAACATTAAAGCAGTTCAAAATCAAAATAAGTCAAAACATTGGTATTGTCAGTGTGACATTGTTCTTGTCAAAATGACATGCGCACACAAATCAGCTGATTTCAAGCACGTCAAGGTCGCTCGAGTCACGTGTCTGCTCGCGCCATATATCACACACTATTTTTTCAATTAAATAGGGCTGTTGCAAGAATTTTTATATCTTAAGTATTAAATTTAAAAAGATATCATTATTTAAATAGCCTCAAATTAGAAAATATCACCAAAAATCCATTAAACATTTTACAATGAATTTTTGAAATTTGGATATTTTGATAGTCACGTGATCTGAAACAGAATGTGACGTCACAGCACATACATCTTCATCGGCTCCAATTGGTCCCTTTAAAGTGTCAATTCTTTGCGTTTTGTTACAAGTGATGATAAATATATTGTCAAAGTTGTCAAACAAGTGTAAAATTTTGTGTTAGATAATAAAAAATTCAATATAAAATGAATAATGTACAGTATAGTATTGTGCCTTCTTGCAAAACTGCTGCTAGGAACAAACCTACTATTGAATTTATAAAAAACAATCGTTTTCTGATATAAATTTGGCCACCATCCAGCTATCGACTTTCAGTAAATCTTTCGACATCTTGAGTGTAGTCTGTTAGCCATTATTACTTTATTACTCATTTATAATGGAAACTGTCAGCGTCATATGTCAAATTAGAAGTTTGTTATTAACATGTGACAAACTATCGCCTATGTTTATTTATCTTTTATCTAAATAACAAAAATAAACGAAGGAAAAACTGTTTTTCTATTAGCTGTGAATGACGTAATGTATGTGCTTCTACAACACATAAGTGGGGGGTTGTTTTTCATGACTATTTTTGGCACCAATCTTTTTACTTAATTATTTACGAAAATAACATTATTAAAAAGATAATTATTAATAAGAAAATGGACCTTTTCAATTTAAAGAGATATAAGATATGCGCAATGGGGATCTGCGCTTAGTAAGAACAACTGAGGTCTATAACGTTTATTTCTAAAAAATTTAGAAGTAAAATGTGAAAATATCTCAGATAACTTTAAAAAATCTTATCAAAATAAGTTACAAAAGCTTTTATTGAAGTTAAAATGTCTAACTGAGAATACAGGTATTTTAATGACTGCAATATTTTTGACGTTTCGCTTGACAGCCCAACTGACAGTTGTTCGCGCCATTTTCTTACTATTTGCAGCGATAAATTGAAAAGGTCCATTATTGCATAAACTTTAATTTAATATACTTTTTGAAAAATGTGAAACCGTCTCATTTGTATTTCTAATAATTTTTTGACATGCCAAAAATGTCGATTTGTTGTTCCATTCGTCATTACCAAGGTAACTACATCATTTTTAATTCTAGTGTTAAATGATCTGTCACTTTTTAGCACTGGTGTCATAAATGATATTTTTAACCGTAAAAACAAACATTAAAAAGCCTACTATTAGTAGATTTGTAGAAAATAGTTATTTTTCTATTTTGGTTCTTTAATATGTACTTTATGAAACCCATTTGGATGTCATAAAGTACTTCTTTATGACATCCAAATGAGTTTCATAAAGTACATATTAAACAATCGAAATTGAAATTCCTGAACATGAAATAACCAAAATGTCCCCTTAGAAAACTCGCGGCAAGCCGCTCGTTTCTAATAATGACGCGTGCGCTAAAATCATGTCTTATGAAACTTGTATCTTAATGTACTATTATGCTACATGAGTAAAAAGTAGTCTTCACGAGTAGGAAAAGTTTGACCGCACGGGCCGTAGGCGAGTGCATCAAATCCTATATATTTTATTTTATTTCCCGATTAATATGAATTATTAATTGAGCATATACACGTTCGTCTTTTTTTTACTAATTTCTCTTGATTTAATTGATGAAATAGTTTATTGGGAAATATTTAAAATTGTCAACTTACCGAATGTCGCAAGAATTGAGCCATTCTTTGACATGATCCAGCATATTCATAGGTATAGCATTAACCATAGCCACTTTTTTATTATAATCTTTGAAGACAAATATCATGTCAAAGTTCTTCAAATGGAACTGTACTCTTTCAAAATGAACCAATTCCACGTCTTCCAACGTAATAACAAAAGGTGGCCATTCTGTCAAAGTCACCAAACAACCACTCGTGGGTTGTAAGAGAACAGTACTCCTAAACGGAGCACCAGGAAAACCTAACTCACGGAATGGAGTATCAAATTCAATTTCTTGTTTGGTCATACTCTCCACCTTTTCGCAGAAGCTTTTGAAAGCTGTTTTGAGCTTATGTCTAAGCTCTCTTTCCGACTGTTCGGCAGCCAGATCATCTCTATCGTGCATGTGTTGATGCTTTCCTAAATCAGTGGTGATCTCTCCGACTTCTGTGTAGAATTGAACATCCACATGTTTCTTTTTACCAAACATAATAGCGTGTTTGAGGTGGAAATGCAGTAAAATTATCATCTCGCCGTCGCAGGGTTGGAAGAAGGCATTTTTAATGTTGTTATAAAGAATGTCTACTTTGTCCCCGCGGACAGATGTGTAGCGAAAACCGTTTGTATGAGCCTCTAAGCTTCCAGTCATTCTTTTCGTAACAATATTCGGACGAATATATAAATCTTTTAATTTAGGATTACCCTTATTTTGTGATAAAACTAAAGTGTCTTGCTTGACCAAATCTTCTTTTTCACGTTCTTCTGCTTCACGATTTTTGAACTTCTTTTGGACTTCTTTGATGAGTCGGAAGGCAGTGTTTAGGTTTGATGAAGGCGGCGAGATCTCTCCAGGTTCTTTGGTATTTGTACTGCGGTATGTAACTTCTTTTACAAACGTAGCATCTGGTTGTAAGTAAGTACCGCCTTCATTTCTTCCCATTGTTGCACCAGGATGGAAGAAATTTATACGAAGATAGGTGTAGTCACCTTCCACAGATTGAGAAATATTTTTGATTGTTGAAATATGGAAGGGCACTGGAATTCCGAACACTGGGAGAATTACAGTTTCGTATTTGCGATCAACGAAGAGTTTTAGTTCTTTAACTTCTGTTTCTCGAGGCATCTGATTGACTCCTTTGTATGAAACGGTGTTCTTTCTAACTTTTTCTGCTTCTTTTCCACCCGATTGTTTAGCTAATCTTTCCTTGGCTTTTTCGTTTAATAAACTGGCTAATTCTTTTTGATGTTCTTTGCGTTTTTCTTCGGCGGATTGTTCAGATCTAAGTTTGGATTCAATGACAGCTGTACGCTTTCCACGTCCAAGAATTTCTGGTTTCGGAGGAGATTTCTTCTCGTCTTCTTCCTCTTCGTCCTCATCTTCTTCATCTTTAAGGAAGATTCCAATGTTTTTGATCTTCTTTTTAGAATTTGTAAGAACTGTAGCCGGCTGGGAATCATTAACAAGAACTGTGTCTCCGATAAATAGCGCATAAATTTTTCCTTCTTTATCTGTAGCATTTTTATTCTGCAAATTGTTCAGTCCAATGTTGATGTTAAACACCATTCCTTTCTTCAAAACCGCGGAAGTTTTAGGGCCGATAATTAGACTGCTTTCCCTGAATTCTATTCCCATTGCGAAGCCGAAAGATTTTGTAAGACTTTCCGCCAGGTTTGGTTTTTCTTTTTTAGCAAAACTAAAACCAGACTCGTAGACTTCTGAAAGTTTTGTACCGGCAATTAATTTTTTTAAAACTTCTTCTTCTAATGTGCATAAAAATGTGTAATTGTTTTGGACTTCATCCGATGGATTTACAAGTAAAGTGCGGACGATATTTGAGCAGTAAGACTTGTATCGAGTTCCTAAAGAGCAGATGATGGCGCCGAAATGAAGTGTATTTTTATCGCTCATCACGCTGAACTTTAGGTTATAATTCCCTCCGGATTGGATGATTGCTGGATAGCACATATCGACCTGATTAACATCAACGCCCGAAACGTATTTTTTATCCGTAATAGCAGATTCAACTCCTTCAGAAAGTTTACTGTGTTTTACTTTTTTATCCGAATCGATTATTTCCATAATTTGGTCTTTTAAATATTTGGTGAAGAGATCAACAGAAACCATACAAGCTTTTTTAATTGTAATAATCTCGGAGTCTTCCTTCGAAGCCATCAAATAACCAGCAGCTGCACTCACATCCACGGTGCTAAAGGATTCTTTTTTAATAGCAGATCTCCAAGAATCCATAAACTCTCCCGGATAGTTATCCTTGGAGAAAACACCAAGAGTTTTTCCATTCTTACTGTCTTTAATCGCCTGGATTAAAGTCTTGAAATTAGCTCCATCTTTATCATTTCTATCACGAACTAACAACTTAATTGGAACGATACTATTTTCATCTTTGGCGGATTCGGCCGGTCGAAGGAACTCTATCTTCTTTTTACTAGCAAGAAAATAAGCAACATCCGCAGCGAGAACCATTATAGTGTCTGTGAGTTCATAACCGAGTAGCCAAGTCTGCAAAGCAGCAGATTTACTGTACACTATTTCATCGTCAACACCAACGGCAGTCACAAAACAGTCCATTTTGCTAAAGCCGTTGTCGTTGCTGCCCGCATTCTGCCAAGCCGCGTACAGCTTCTTAAGTCGCCGAAGGAATGTGTCTTTATCCAGAGATATGTTGGCCATCTTTACTACAATAAAACACAAACATCAATCACAACAATCAAACAAATAAATAGATTTGCTTCACTTACTTTATTGAATAAAACTATGAATAAATACAGAGGCTTAAATGTATAACGTGCAGAGTAGCTCACAATGGTCACTCAACTCTCAACTCAACAACGTTTCTTGCAAGTTGAGGTTACTTGTTATTACGTCGTAAAAATTTCCATTATGACTACAATTACAACGAACATTATTAACAAATACTGAGATAGTATATATATATTCATCTATTGCGCATTATATCTTAATTGAATCTCACCTATTTCTCTTAAAATTCCCAAGCACTTTTGTATGTCCTTTCCCGCTTAACAAATAACAGTTTTATTTGACAGATTTTATACACAGGTGGCCTTGGTTTGCTCATCAATAATCAAAACCCACATTAATGTTAACACAAAATTATATTCGTTATTTTTCATAAATTTCTTGTAATAAGTGAGTAATTCCTACAAAATTTAAAATTTAAACTAGTTTCTCGTTAAATAGAAATGGAAATAAAACTGTAAGAAATGAGGTAAAATCTTGAGAAATCACTAATATCCCTATGCCGGAAGAGTCTGGAACAAAAGAGTCATCTGACAATTAAATATATTTATTTACAAACTTTAATATAAATTTTACACAATAAACAGATATACGTATTAAAATAAGGTGAGCACATGATAAAATAATGGTTCCTTTTCATAATAATATATTTTAAAATTGAAATAATTTTTTATCAGACTGTACACTTACAGTCCGTGCCGTTGAAACTCATCCCCTTCCCTTTGTCGGTGGTCCGTACGGTCGAAAAGTTCTCCCTCCACTATTAAGCCCCGGTCACACCAAATACGATTCTGTCGTGTCGGGTCTTATAAAGAAGAAGATGTACATGAGACTGAAATTTTGTAGTACAACAATCGTACATAAATCTCTTCTTCATATTATTCTAATATTACTTTCATATGTTTCATATTTGATTGTTCTTATGCTTCGTGACATTAACAAAATAATCTGTTTCAAAACTATTTTTTTTGTAAATGTTTGTATATTATTGTTAACTTAGAGTCTTTTTTTATTGAAATTCCTTTAGTTTTCAGTTAAATGGACCTTTCCAATTTAAAGAGATAGAAGATATGCGCAATGGGGGATCTGCGCATAGTAAGAACAACTGAGATCTATGACGTTTGATTCTAAAAAAATTAGACGTAAAATGTAAGATAACTTTAAAAAATCTTATCGAAATAAGTTACAAAAACTTTTATTGAAGGTAAAATGTCTAACGATGCAATTTTTCACTGAGAATACAGGTATTTTAATGACTGCAATATTTTTGACGTTTCGTTTGACAGCCCAACTGGCAGTTGTTCGCGCCATTTTCTTACTATTTGCAGCGATAGAAAGAGATAGCCCTTAAATTGGAAAGGTCCATTGTACTCTGTTTAAATTTTCCTATCACAGGTATTTCGAAAATGTCTTCAAGTTCAGACGAAACAATAATTTTGGCCACAATTGTCATCATTGATAATGAAAACAGAAAAAAATGTAAGAAAGAGATCTATCTGGAGTAAGGAATGGCTAAAAAGACGAAAAGAAAGGAATTAGTTTCGTTCCAATACTGTGAAATGAGTAGCATATAATTTCATACAACTATTGGGATTTTCAAATAAGAAAACGCTAACTAGCGTCGACTATTAGAACTACAAACAGTGGTACACATTTGACATTTACATGAAACTACAACTATATGACTACAAAAACTCTATTATACATACTTGAATTATAAATAAAAACTACTAATAAATGAGAAAATAATACAAAAACTAAAGAAATGCTACGCTGACACACGTCTACAAAAAGTGTACCAATGTTTAACGCGATCAGCGCCATCTCTTGATACTTGAAAATCGCAATACTCTATCCGTTTTAACTATAGATAGATAGTGTAGATGGTCTGTGCTATAGACTAGATGGCGTTTCGAGCGCGGCCGTTTTTACATGTATTAAATAAAGAATTCAAATTTTGGCGCCATTCCTGGATTTTAAAAAATTCTTTCCAATTGACATTTTTTCAGTAATTTTGTCTTGTACGTACATTTGCTAATCTATTTTGTATTTTTATGCATATCCTTACTTATAATCTTCGTACCTTTCTCTACATTTCGGCAAAGTGGCATGCATAAATGAAAACCACATTATTTAAATAAATTTTAAAGAAAACAATGTAAAATAAAAACATAATTCACCTTTGAAATAAAAACATTTACTCTCTGAAATATATACATTATATGTATATACTATATACACCGTTAAATATGAACAAAATAATGTTCTAAACAAATTACTTTGTTCCTGGGGTGATCCAAATGACGCTTTTTCCGTCATGTTCTTTTATAGCTTTCTAAATACTACATCGTCGTCTTACGTCCAGATCTGATGCCACAATTTGGACACATTCTGATTTGAAATTTGAGTGAACAATAACAAAACTAACGAACTACTAACTTAAAACTAAGAAAACGCGAACAACAAAAACTATGTAATATGAAATATAACGCCAAAACACTATGAAAATTATATAAGTAGACGAAAAGAACAATAATATACTTAACAAACAGAACTGAACAGAAATTAATAAATATGTTATAAATCGTGTACTATTGACTTTGTTGATTTTTATTTATTTTGTCAAACGTCAAAATAATTGATATATTTGTCAAGTAAATCTAATTTTCGCGTCAATTATTTTGCTGTGTAAACTCGGTTCACGTTGGAACCAATCAGAGAGCTAGAATCTTAGGCCCTATCTCACCCAATGCTCTATAGTTAAAACGGATAGAGTATAGTCTGATGGAAATAGCGGCGCCAGGCTACTATTTTTGATACGACTCAAGTACTTCTTCTTCCGTATAAGACACAACACGACAGAATCATATAGGTGTGACTGGGGCTTTACGAAGCAAAGGAAGTTTCAATAAAACTAATTTTTGTCCAACATTAAATGTACTTCTTGCAATCTCTGAAAAGTTCGGGATGTTATATTAAACACCGATGGGAGCCAGCACGGAGACCTTTTCAAAAATTATAATTTTTGCGTATTCCTTTTCTTTGCATCCATATGAAGAGCTGATTAGATTTTTTCACATTTAATGTTATAATAAATATTAAAGAATATTTTGTCTATACCATTTTATACTTTATATTCAATCATTCAATCCGATAATGCCCCGATATTATCCAATCAAACAACAAGATCAAGATCATGCCACGATATCCAATCAAACAACAAGATCAAACTGCTCCTATTTTCACACCACTCTATAGTTAAAGTCGTTAAAGGTTAAAACGGATAGACCGGTAGTATTTACCTTGTATTTACTCTCAAACAGGGGAGATTAAGCCATGATTAAAATAACAAATTCATTTGTTTTTTAATCACTCAATGCATTTTTAAATGGTAGCCATGGTGATTAATTAATTAGGGTGAGTAAAATTTTGAGTAAATATTACCGGCCTAGAGTTTAGTGTTTGTGGATGTTGCTTCAAAATTTCAAATTAACCAATGAGAAAATAGTTCAAATGTCAAAGTAATGTTACCAACAAAATATATAATGCAAACCATTTCGGACAGGTGGCGATAGTATTAACAAAATTTATTTTTGGCAATTTATGATTGATTTCTCGTTTCTTAAAAAATAAATAATGTCTGCTGCTATCAAGTTTGGTAAACATTTAAAGGAACTTAGAATCCATTTATGCCAGAAAGGGGCTGCTAGCAAAGGCGTTAGGTAAATACAATCATAAAATACAATGACATGAAAAATAGGGTTATATAATTTTTTAGAGAATTCATTGATAACAATTATGTAGACCTTAAGAAATGCAATCCAGATTTTCCCATTTTAGTTAGAGAATGTTCTGGAATTCAACCTCGTTTATGGGCAAGATATGGTAAGAGAATTTGATAGTGTGCGTAATGTGGATTTCTGAAATACTTTTTGTAGAAATGGGTAAAGAAAACAGTGTTTCTCTAGCCAACTTGGCGGCTAAGGAAGTAATGCAGCAGGTTAAAACTTTATCACAGAAATCTTAAACAACAGTTAAATAACGTAGTTATATTTGTAAATATAAAATAAACTATATAGAACAGTAACAATTGACTAAGTTTTCTATTGTCTATAAGGTGGGAGACCAAAAAGTTCAGGTTTAAATTCTTCTATTGACCTTAAAACTAAACTTGCAAGTTGAAACTCTGGCGTAACTATATCTGGGTCTGGGATCATGACGCTTTGCATACCGGCGTCTTTTGCAGCTATCACTCCGTTTGGAGCGTCTTCAAATACTAGACACTACACAAACAATGTAAATATTTTCTTTCATAATGGTTATTGAAGTTTACCTTTGATGGGTCAGGGTTGTCTGAAAATCTTCTAGCACAAACTAAAAATATATCAGGACTTGGTTTGCCTTTCTTTACTTCAGGATCACATGCTCCAGTTACAATATGATTAAAAAGAGTGAAAAATTTTTCATGTTTTTGAGTTTTAAATTCGAAACTTTCTTTAGAAGACGATGTTGCTACTGCTATTGGAATTTTATTTTGATATAAGTGACGGACGATTTTTTCTGCTCCTAAAATGTTTTAATATGAATGATAGTTTCAACTCAGTATTTTTCATTTTCAATGGTCATATTGCCATAAAAAAATTAGCAATGAGGTGTTGCAAAAAAAAATTAACATCTTTTTTCTTCTGAAATTCGAATAAGTATGTTCTAAAGTATTATTAAATATGATCTTCTGTTCAAATTACTGTATGTATTAGCTCAGTAGCAATTTAAAAATTTACTTTTTGAATTGGCGCCAAATTACACTGCCTGTGACGTCAGAATTACATTAGCCAATGACAAAACTACTACTATACCTTGTTCCATTTAAGCCATTCAGTAATGCGGAGCATAGGGAATAGTTTTGACATCTCTGATTGGCTGAAATTAGAGTCAAGAGATAAGTTTACCCAATGTAATTTCGGCTACTTCAGATTTGCGCTATTGCCAGTGCCATCTACTGAATGGCTTAAATGTAACAGAGCATAGAAATATTTTTCCCTATTATCAGTTCTATGTGGGCACACTGCACAAAACACAACCATGTTTGATTATTTCCAAATACAAAAATCAGTAGTAGTTGACAGCTGTCATGACTGTCACTCGTTTAATTTCCGTCGGTGGCAAATGTAAGCCACACCCTCATTGGTTAGGTCGAAAGGGGAAGCGGAAATTCAAACATTATAATTTCAAAGACAATTTTCTCATGAATAAAGAATAATACGAAAAAAATAAAAAAAAAACCTGCAACACCTCATTGCAGATTTGCACCAATCATAAAACAACAAACCTTATTACTGTACGGTACGATTTTGGACCCGCTACAAAACTTAACATAATGCTTACCCACATTCGCTGCAATACATTACATTAAGGTATATTTTAAATGAAATGTATTAAGAAAGGTTTATTTAAAAATGTAATTCATTTTTTTTTAATTCTATCTAATAACAAATTACTACTGATAATAAATATTTTTTTTAAAAAGTGGGAGAAAAACAGTTTTAAAAAAGTACGTAATTGGAAATCAATATTTCCACATTTTATAGTAGGAATTTCATTCTTCTTATATATCATTTCAAATTGTTCCACACTAGTTCAGTTGGATTTAAGATTTAATAATAATTCTATTCATTAAAAACCCAGTTCTGAACAAGTCTGTTTTATAGCTGATCCAAAACTGCATAGCAAAAAGGGATTTTTTTAATAAAAATAATAATTGATGCTAAATTGTTTTATGATAATGTGGCTGTTTGATTTGAAAAATACTATATACGTTAGGGTGTTTGAAATTTAAAGTATGGAATCCTCCTGACCTGGCATAAAACCAACACCACCCAAACGCAATTTAATACCAAGGTTAAAATAATCGTTAAACTTCTCTGCAGTAATGGGCAGTTTCATTTCTCTAACAGCAATCTTACACGTATCCATTTGTTGGGTGCCAAGAACTTTTCTCCTTATCTCTGTCGTATACTCTTTCCCATATCTTTTAGCAATGTTAGAAATGATTGATTTGTAAATGCGTTCAGTGTCTATAAAATAAGAACATAGTTATTACCTGGCTTCAAATTACAATCATCCAAATGCAATTTCTCCTGCTCTACAAGTTTAAGTAACATATACTCTTCAGGAGTCACTGGAAGCTCTAGTAATTTGACTATGTTTGCACATAGATCTTGACCAGTTTGGCCTAAAACTTGACGGTTTATTTCTGCTGAATAATCTTTCCCGAATCGCTCAACAATATTCTTATTTGCTTGCAAATAAACGCCTTCAGAATCTGAAAGATCGATTTATATTATCGCGGGCTTGTGCCGTGGTTCACATAGTACCGATAGATGTTGCTAGTTATATAATTTAGCATCACTGGATTTAGCTCCGTGTAGGTTAGCAAGTGTCGAGAAAAATAAAATAAATATAATTATATTGTATTTTTTTTACCTAATAACAAACCGTCTAAATCAAAAATAACATGAGAAACTTTGGTGAAGTTTTGTTTTAATAAAAAACTCGCGCGATTCATGATGACTTCTAACAGTACTCACTTCTATTGAAATACTGAATGAATCTTTGAATGATATTTGTGTTGCGCATGGCATTTGCCATGAAACATTTTATGTGCATTCATATTAATTTTTTCAAAATGTGTACATAATTACATACATTGATAAAAATATGCACTTAAAACAAACATATTTAATGGACCTTTTCAATTTAACGGCTATCTCTTTCTATCGCTGCAACCTGCAAATAGTAAGGAAATAGCGCGAACAACTGCCAGTTGGTCTGTCAAATGAAATGTCAAAAATATTGCAATCATTAGTATTCTCGGTAAAAATTTGCATCGTTATACATTTTAGCTCCAATAAAAGCTTTTGTAACTCTTTTCGATAAGTTCTTTAAAGTAGTCAAAGATTTTTCTCACATTTTACTTTATTTTTTTTTAGAAACAAACATCATAGATCTCAATTGTTCTTATTATGCGCAGATCCCTATTGCGCATATCTTTTATCTCTTTAAGGGTCGATATTTCCATCTCCGGATAAAGTTCAGGATAACTATCCGTCAGATAAATGATAAAATATCGCATCGAAATAAGAGCATAAATGAGGTAAATTAAATTGAATGTCATTTTTTGGTGCGATATTGTTCATTTATCTGATTCAGCACTTTATCTGAAGATTGAAATACCGGCCCTAAATTGAAAAGGTCTATTAGATTAATTTCGAATAAAATTTATTAATAGTAAATATAAAATAATTTCGTAAGGAATGAAATATAAGCGTTTTTAGAAACTTATAGAGCTCTAGAGCCGTCCGAGAGATGTGTTATGTGTTAGCTGACGTCATAGATGTATCAGTTCCATGTCATAAAGCTATGAAAATATGAACGCGCATAGGTTAAAAATAAATAAAAATGTTAGTAAATAATTTTGCTTATGACTCCAGCGCAACTTCAAATATTCGCGCGCAATCTCTACTAACAACCCTGATGGATCATGAAATAGTTAATTACATGGAACAGGGTTGAAAAATTTTGATCGGGTCGTTCGCTCCAGATCACACCCGCCTTGTCCAACTGAATTTACGAAAACAACTATAGAAATATTTAATTCCTTATCTCAGTTCATTGAATAATAGATAAAAAATATGAACCCCTCCCACCATTTTGTGGTGGGGGTATTCTCCTCCTCCTCTTGTCTTAGTTCTTGCAGTGTTGTGTGGTTGGCGCGTTCGTTAACACGTGCAGGTGTCAATGTAGCCATCGCTGACAGACAGATGTTTAGTTAGACTTTTTAGACTCTGGTGGACCATGGCTGTGATATCTTATGCGTGGAGGACCCATCCGTGGGTTTTGTATCTGTTGTGTTTGAATGTAGCGGCGAATCTGGTCGCCGGTGAAGAGTGCACCGCAGTTCGAAATGGATTCCTCAGTAGGAAGATAAATGTTACTGATCTACTGCAGCATCCCACAAATGGTTAGTGAAGATAAACAAATATTGTTTTTATAAACATAAGAATGTAATGTATATTTTTGTATAGTCTTAGAATAATAGTCTGCCAGACAAAACATTTAAGATTCAAAGAAATAGTGTACAGTTAATTTTTGCATTATTCAAAATATTATTATTATTCATAATAAATTCGTAAAATTCTTCCTAGGAACAAAGAGTTCAAAACAGGTGCTGAATTCTTCATATCGGCAGATGGTCCACAATCATATTCTTTCTTTAAACAGCTGTTCTTTGTCATAAAATTCATCTAAAACGATTGTAAAGTCTTTAAACCGACCTACTAATTAAAATATTGATTATTGTCTTGAGTGCAACTTATAAAAATGTGCTGCATAAATAGGTGAATAACCTATATGTCGCCGGCTGTCGGCTGTATTTGTACAAGGACTAGACAGATCCTCACTTCATGAAGATGTTTTGTTAGAAACATTTTATACCTTTAGGTCGGATTAGCCGGCTTTTAAGAGATAAAAATGTTACAGGTAAACTGGAAATTTTAGGGATTATATTTGACAATATGAATACCTATATACAATATTTGCCAGAAAGATTACAGAGATAAGAAGTCAAGAAAAATGACTATGTTCTTCCTGAAAAATTTAGTGAAAAACTATAATAAAACTACTAGTTTATTTGCTTTACTTTTATTTTGCTATAAAATAAAATGTCTGGGTCCTTTTACGAGGGGTAAAGTCTGCAGGTAAAATAAATTCAGAGAAATTTACTTAGTATAGAGTTCCTGATAGCAGAACTAATCCAAATTCCAATTCCAGAGTTCATTTACATGTTAATTTATTTTCTGATTGCAATTAAAGACGCACATTTCGTTGATTTATATTTCCAGTTGTCCAGCTATAATTTATATTTTTCTTGGACTAATTCACTCATTTCACAATACAATTTTTAAAGTAATTATGTCGTTAGCGCGATTTGTAGAACAATGGGATCTTAATCGAGTTTATGTTTTTATTGCGGTACTTAATTAATTATCTAATTGAGATAAATAGAAAAATACAGTTTTTACCTCACGCTAAAGTGGTAAAGAATTTTTCTAAATATTTCTTGATATACATTTAAATACTAGGGACCTACCTATAAATTTATGTTAAAAAAAATATATTAAAGGACATTTCATACTTTACTTATATCATATAAATTCTTTATTATATCTTTTATGAATTTAAAAATAATATATAAACTTATTTATTGTAATAAATGTCGTCGCATTTACTACTCCAAGGAAACCAGTGGAGAAATTCAAATGTTTGTAACTTACAGCATTACAGATATACAGGGTGTTGACGCTAAGGTGCGAACATAGGGATTTAACATGGGATTTTAGTGTTTTGCAATTTCCTGCTCTATGTTCGTGTTACAGCAAAAACTGTAGACTGCAAAGTTTTACAGAATTAAAAGTTGTATAGAAAACTGTTTTTACATTTTTTATTATATTTCTAGTTTCTTTACAATTTTGAAAAGAAATTTTAAATTTCGGTTTATTAGCAGCTATAGCCATGACACTTGTTTCCTTTTTCTAGTTTTCATAGATTATTTATAAACGTCAAACGTCAATTTGACTTATGGAAAATAAATTCCATATTCTTTTCTATTTCCATTTAGGGTTGGCAAAATTCATGATTAATTTAAAAAAATCAAAAATCATTGATTTTTTTAAATCAAATAAATCATGATTTTTTTATTTTTAAAGACATGTTGGTGTTGCACTTTTTAATTATTTTAAAAGCAATATAAATATTTTATTTCATAAACGAAAACGAAATCTGCAATAAAACCCCAAAGAATGCATTTGAATTTTTGCTTATACGTGGTATATAACGCGTCCACGCGCGCCTGTTTAAACTTAAACTTAAACCATGCCTACCTAAATAAAACAAGTCAAAATATGTCTTACAAGCTTGAAACGGATATTTTATTTTACGTTTACCTCATTACAAGAACCCATTATATCAATAAATTTAATAGTATTTAATTCTGAACATTTTTTGTATATACACTTTAGTTCTAAAATTAATACAGCAGAATTTACAAATATATAAAATTTTACCATTGTATTTCCTATGGTCCATTAAAAAGTAGACACCCGGTGTATGTATTGTTAACTCTGTAGGTATCTTATTAGATAATTTGAAATTGATTTTGTGACAAAAAATGTATTATTTTATAAAATTTGATTTAAATCAAGCCAACCCTGTTTTCATCTTAATATTCATTTAGATAGGTTTCTCATTCGAATAAACATTCATTATTTAATTTATTTCTTTTCCGTAAGTCAAATTGCCGTTTGACGTTTATAAATAATTTATGAAAACCAGAAGAAAAGAAAACAAGTATCATGGCTATAGCTACTAATACACCGAAATATTAAAATTTCTTTTAAAACTTGTGAAGAAATTAGCAACATAATAAAAAAATGTTAAAACAGTTTGGGATACAACTTTTAATTCTGAACACCTTCGCATTCTACAGTTTTTGCCGTAAAATGAACAGGAGAGCAGGAAATTACAAAAAACTAAAATCCCTTGTTAAATCTAAATCTCTGTTTGCACCTTAGCGTCAACACTCTGTATAAATGTCAGTGTCAAAAAACATGTCTAATTTATCTAGGCCGTAAACTTTTATGAATTTTAGTCTTTTTATGCATTTTTTTTAAAATTATCTTTTGGTGATCGAATAAACTTATTTGAAAATTATGCTAAAAATAAATCTAGTTGCGATCTTTTCGAAAAATAATCATTGCTTAAGCAGAAGTCAAGTCGATGTTAATTTTTTTATAAATTACACTAGGTATAGTATGACTAGCGAATGAAAGTTGACGTTTTAATTATTTAATATATGTGGTTTCTTTTGAAAACATTTCCCTATATTTTATTTGCAACGAAACTGACCCTTATGTATTCCGTTACAGAAGATTAGAATTGTACTCAATACCAGGAGGCATTTAAAATGACCTTAGCAACAGGATTTAGGGATGTATTTAAAAAAATTAATACCGCAAATTCTAGTTTGTTCGTCTCAGGTGTAAGCAACCCTCGAGTTGGAATTACTGTTACAGGAAATTAAAAATAATCCTATTTAGAATTGCCAAATTAAATAGTTTAAAGATCAAAATATTTTGTTATAATTAACATAAACGAAAAATGTTTAATAATACATTAAGATACAAGTTTCATAAGACATGATTTTAGCGCACACGTCATTCTTAGTAACGAGCAGCTTGCCGCGAGTTTTATAAGGGGACAAGTGCGCTTAAATGTCTTATGAAATGTGTATTTTATACTATTTTGGTCATTTTTCAAAAAATCTACGTTATTTCATATCCAGGAATTTCAAATTCGGTTGTATAATATGTACTTTATGAAACTTATTTGGATGTCATAAAGAAGTACTTTATGACATCCAAATGGGTTTCATAAAGTACATATTAAAGAACCAAAATAGAAAAAATATTTTAAACGCACCCCTATTTTGATATTCAGTTACCCTAGTCGGCCATCTATTTTCAGCCAGACATATTAATGTATTTCTGTGCTTTCCTAGTCCAGTATTTAAGTGGGTTCATGCAAAAATTCCATACCTGAATATTTGGTACAATTCTATTCCATTCATCATTACCGATATCTGTGTACAAAGCAGATTGGCACACCCAGCAATGGGTAATAAGCCGTGATGATATTTTTATTTATTTATTTCTATTCTTCTTTAGGGTTTCAAAAGAAACCACATCTATAAAATAATTTAAACGTCAACTTTCATTCGCTAGTCATATCATACTAGATCTACTTGTGTCACACAGTTAAATTAATGGGTTGATTCTGTTCACATCTGTAGGTCTAGATCTGTAAATCTGAAATAATGGACAAAATCGCAACGAAAGGTGCCACTCTTATGTATAATTTTATATTAATGATGTCATTTTGTCACTTTTTTACAGATTTACAGATCTATAAGACTTGCAGTATTGAACAGAATCGACACATAAGTTTAATCGGTTATTAATGACAAAATCAAAATTTTTTGCCACAGTAAATTCAAAATTATTATCCATTATGTTCATCTGTATATTATGTTCGTGAGATTTTTGCTATATATACTCGTATATACACACCCACATACACATATGATTTCATATGTATCGTATACAACATTTCTTTTATACAATACTTTATTATAAATAAAATTGAATTGGTGGCACATAATGTGCTGACCACATCAGATTTTTTAAATATTTACTTCTTAATTTGATTATTTTCTGAGCGTGAGCAGTGGATGAAATATACTTCTGTTATGAAATCCAGGATTAGAGTGTACTCAACTTCTCAGAAGTCTATATTTACAGACTTTGTTTACTGTATAAAAATACTGTATTTGTACTGGAGATAGCAGCAACTTTACTCATTGTTCATTTGCACATTTACACATAAAAGTTTCACGCCTAATTTACCGTTCCATATGATAAAGAATAATAAAAGTATTTTACCGAAGTTTACCTTGTATAAATACATGATAATAAAGACAGTTAAAGATATGAGAACGGGTGGGTATTACTAATTGTACCACACTTTTAATCCGGGTCGAATTTTATTTTATTACGTTCAGAAACGTTTAAATCAAGTCCATTTCTCAGAAAAGCGATACTGAAAAATAATGTACACATTATAAAGTCATATAAAACTGAAAAATTCATGCAGAAAATAAGTGTTCCCTAATTCAAAATGAGTTTTGAAAATAAGCAATTTCCGCGCTAGTGCAGAAAGTAGATACTTGAAAGTTAAACATAGAATTTTGTTTTATTTATTTCTTGCCTTATTAAAGCATTTGCCTTGGCCGCTTAAAAATATCATGCATAGCCACCCAAGGATGATATGTCAAAAATTTAGAATGCTTTTATATTTTGTTGTTGTTGTGGACGCTTGCAAAAAATAATAATAATTTATGGGGTCCCGTAGCCGCGTGCCCGAGTGTCAGGTCGCGAATCTGGGGAACCGGATTCGATCTCGACCGACACCAAATATTTCCAATTTTAAATGGTACAGAATTTACCCCTGTGGTGCACTCTCCACGCCAGCAATGAGTGCCCGAGAGGTGACACCTGGTAAACGCCCGTGCGGTGCAAATATTTCATCATTACCGATATATGTGTACAAAAGCAGATTGGTACACCCAGCAATGGGTAATAAGCCGTGATGATATATTTATTTGTATTTATTTATACAACACTAACGAAAAACGTGATTTTGAAACTCAGTACGCAAAGACTTGCATACATTATTCATTTCAGTATTACTAATTTCTCGCACTTGTTAATAAATAAATCTTTTGTACTTATAACCTCGGAAGTGGCATATTACGCACCTATCTGATAATCTGAAATGTCATTTTCGCGGTTTAGACAAACCGGGAAAATATACAAAAATATTTCCCGGATATTCTACAATAAACTAGTCTTAGCAATAACAAATTTTGGTATAAAATGTGGTATTTCCGTTTTTCGTAATTCAAAAAATTCAGATCTCGCAAAACCACTGATAATCGCCAACATTTTCAGAATCACTTATTGTCAGAAGTAATATCACAAGACTTCCTGATTTTATCGATAAATTTTTATTTTGCACGAATTTTATAGCTTATCAACAAACACGAAAGCTAACTGCATGGTATATCCCGAGTCGGAAGGAGGAGGAATTTTACCTAATGTCAGTTTGCTTGAGTGATTTTGCTTAAAAGCAAAAAGAATGAGTGCTTAAAAATAAAAATTTATCTGAGAAAATTGGAGGACCTCTGGTATTTGGTGAGATAAATTTCAAAGACAACGCAAAATGAAACAATTTAATTATTATTATTTTATGTTTAAACTTGAAATATTAACTGTCACACTCATAGTTATAAACAATAAAAACTGTTTATTTACTTGGTAGCGGAAATTTATCGGGGTAACGGAGTTATATCAATATAATACTGCTCCCATTGGTTGAATTTTCAAGTGTTTAGCATCTTGATTGGTTAAAAACTATAGTCGTTGGAATTTATCAAAATAAAACAAGATCAAATTCGATTTTTCACTGACTACACGACGAATTTGCTAGTTACGCACCTTGACAATATTATTTATCTGTGTTTATAGAAGACCAAGGGGGACATCCGAATAGTGAAGAAAATATTTTTTTATATTTTGCGTTCATAATGAAGTCATTACGATACGCAATTGCGTATCGTAATGACCTTCATTTCGATACGCAATTTTTTGTTTTAGACAGTTGGTCTCGCAGTTGGTACTAGGTGACGTTTCTTTAACCCATTTTTACCTAATTTATTTTTAGTTAATTGACAATTCATTTTAATAATATAATGTCGAAATTATTATTTTTTTTATTTAGGGAAGATTATTTACATGAAAATGTACAAATGGTTACAAATATAATCACAAATTGAGTAAGTAAATGTAAATTGTAGAAGGCGCAAAATATAAAAAAATAGTATAAAGAACTCATTTTATAAGACTTTCTTTCGCACTTGTCAATTTTGTAAATTTTGACGCGTGCGAAAAAAACATGTCTTATAAAACACGTTCTTTAATATACTATTTTAAACCAGTGGTTCTTAAGTTACAATACAATGTTATATTTTTACCTTCCGTCACCTTTAGGTAAGGAAGGTATTGTCTTTGGTCAAAAAATTCGGTGGTGAGTTTTTGATGAATAAGCACGTTTTAGGGTCCCTAGAATACGATTTTACTATTTTTACGATGATGTCTGTATGTGTGTGTGTGTATGTATGTGTGTGTGTGTCTGTGTGTGACAAAATTTTCTAATGCGATAACTCTAATACTACAATTCCAAAAATTATAATTCTTTCGTATTCCTTTTCGTTACATCAATGTGAAGAGCTGATTAGATTTTGGTTATAATTGGTCAACCGGAAGTACCCTCATTTGAAGATTTTAACAGTTTTTCTTGAAAAAACGATGTTAAATATCATTTTTTCACATTTAATGTTATCATAAATATTTAAGAATTATTTATTCTCTATACGATTTGAATGCATTTTATACTTCATGTTAAATGGACATAGAGTTAAAAAATTATAAAGAAATTAAATATCATATATATTAGTCAGCTTTGCTATAACTTGGAAACAGCTGCTACATTAAGAAAATTCTGATTGAAAGGTGTCAGTGTCAAGTGCAGTTGACAGTATGTGTATGTTATAATTTTACTGGAAATATAGGATATTTTGTTAGAAACTTTCTGTATGGAATTTGTATTAAACACATAAAACTGCCTTAAGGTAATGTACAAGAAATATAATGTTTTGCAAGGAACTTTATGTATGACATCTATACAAAATACATAGAACTGACGGAAGGTAATGTGCTGGCCACATCAGATTTTTTTAAAATGGGATGATATACTCGATGATATATATTTTTTAGGCCCATTCGATAGAGTATTTTTTCTTGAAATCAACCGTATAACCACTTTATATCTTTACATAACACAAATATTGAAAAATATTCAATTGATATTTAAATAAATTTATATTTTATAGTCATTTTTCAGTAGGCTATGTATGTAAAACAAAAACTTCTATTTGTCAATTTGAATTATTCATGATATAAATCAAATAGAACTCTGTTTATGACGTTATTAACAAATATTTGTTTCATTTTAATTTAAGGTCATTTGTTTTTCATACATGCCTACTAAAAAGTAATTATAAAAATCGAATTTACTTAAATTTCAATTGAATTTTTCTCAATATTTTTTATGTAAGCATATAAAATTATCACATGGTTGAATTTAGAAAAAAGTTCTTTATCGAATAGGCATAAAAATATATATCATCACATTTAAGAAAATATAACTTTGTGTTGTAACTTGAGAACCACTGATTTAAAAAAATAATTTCTTCTCTAATCGGATGTCCCTCTTGGTCTCCTATAAAATGATTTTATAGCATTTTATTGTATCTTTAATAATGTAGAATTTATTTGAGGTAGCTCGTTTAACTGATACATCCTGTGTACAAGGTGTTCATTTTAAATGGGCCATCATTGCTATCTCGAGAACTATAAGAGCTACAAAGATGGTTAAATAAGCAAACAATTTCTACTTCACAAGACAAATTAAAAGAAAAGAAAAATTATTTTTTTTGACCAGTCGTTCTCAAAATACGGGACCTAACTTTTTTATTTTAAATGAGAACATATATTTTTTATTAACTCATTCGTTAAGAGAATTTAATTCTGAATTCAGTGATAGAATATTTTTATACTCTTACATAACGATTTTTTTTTGAGAAAAATGCTTACAAAGTTTTATACTAATTTGATTAAAATATGGCTATAATAAGAGTGCCACGAATGGAAAAAATACATACATGTTGTTTTTAATACATAGAATGAGAGTGCCCTGATCAAAGAAGTGAATGTTTTGTTCTTGTAATTGATCATAAATGTCAACGCAAACAAAATATTCACGCATTTCTTTCATGGCATTCTAATTATATGTAAAAAAAAAATTAACACGTATTCTTTTTTTTCCATTCATGACCGTCTTATTATAGCCATATTTTAATCAAATTAATATAAAACTTTACATGCATTTTTCTATAAACATAACTATTTATGTAAGGGAATAAAAATATTATATCATTTAATTCAGAATGAGCAAATAAAAATATATGTTCTCATTTAAAATAAAAAAGTTAGGTCCCGTATTTTGAGAACCACTGGTCTAAAAAAATAATTTTCTTTTCTTTTAATTTGCTTGTGAAATAGAAATTGTTTGCCCATTTAACCATCTTTGTAGCTCCTATAGTTCTCGAGATAGCAATAGTGGCCCGTTCAAAATGAACACCCTGTATATGAATTCCAGATAAAATTCTGTACCAGAATTTCGTGAAAATATACGTTGTGTGTTGGGCTGTAAACTTTATGCTATCGTAAAAAGTACGACGGAATCCGATGTGAAAAATACATGAATGAGAGACACATCCTCGGGGAAACATCCATCCTGCATTCATACCTAGACACGTGCACGGCTGACACGTGTATCCGTAGCTAAATATACATACGTACACCACTAGCTCTTCTTACAATGCATTTTAAATGCAATACACCCAACCAGCACTTTGTAAATTCATACTGTAAAATGCCAGCCATAGATAATCAGATTGTACTACACTATTATTTGACCCAAAGCAAAAGTTTCGAAATTGTGGAAGTAGTTTATGTTTTAAATTTGCAATTGAATAGTTCAGTGCTGTTTCGCAATTTATATACAAAGGTTTAAATTTAGTAACACAATGTTCTATTTTTATATCTAATGTATTGACTTTCATTTGAATATATTCTTATAAGCAATACATAAAAAATATATCATCCATGGCATATTTACCTATTGCTGAGTGTGCTAATCTACTTTGTACACAGATATCGGTAATGATGATGACATATTTGTACCGTGCGGGCGTTTACCAGGCGTCACCACACAAGCATTCCTTGCTGGCGTGGAGAATGCACCACAGGGGTCATTTTTGTGCCATTTAAAATTCGTAATACATCAAACGTAAAAATAAATAAATATGAATATATCATCACGGCATATTACCCATTGCTGGGTGTGCCAATCTGCTTTGTACACAGATTTTAGTATTAATTATGACATATTTGTACCATGTGGGCGTTTACCAGGCGTCACCTCACGGGTACTCATTGCATGGTCAATTTTGTGCCATTTAAAATTCGAAATATTTGGCGCCGGTCGGGGTCGAACCCGGTTCTCCAGATTCGCGACCAGACACTCAGACGTAACAATTATTTCGTATATATACAGTGTCTCACAATGTCACAATGTTCATTGTGGAGTCTTATGGAATACCGGGTTGCCATATTTACAACTGCTGTAAGTCTACCAAGAAGAGATGAAATATTCTGGGTACTTTACTGAATATATCCGGACTCGTGTATGATATGAAAAAAATTAATGAACTTTACGCTGCACTAAAATTTTTTTCTCGTCACTCATTGTAAAATCTCAGTTGGATTATCTTCTCGTCCGACAAATTTTCTTACGAGATTTTATTCCTTCCGCAGAGTCGTTTGAGTTATTTTCTTTTTTGATGTTGAAAATTGTCCTTTCAACCATTTCTGAAGTGTTTTAACAGCACGAGTTTCTGACATGTTCTGATTTAAGTTATAATTTTACACATTTAAAACTGTTATTTTTATTTGCACTGTTATGTGAAAATTACAATATTTAATAATGTTTGCCATGGCAAAGCAAAATCATATACATACATCACGCATTTCCCACTTAGTGGGTTAGCACAAACCCGAAATAATAATAATATCAACTACAAAAATAATCACTTTCTCTTCAACAACATTCTTACTAACCTGACATCGTACAACAGATATTCCTTACTCTTAACATATTAAAGTGACCGATTTTCGGTAGCGAAATATCGCATCCGGACTACAATAATAGTTACGAAACAATCATCCTTAATCCTTCGCCACACATTCATGACTAAGCACACTTCTTTCGCCTCGGCCACTTTCATAATCGCATTCATTCATGCGCTTCTTCTCTTCCCACTCAGAAACTTTCTCTCTTTTAGAACCTCGTCAATCACATCCATCCACTTACACACTGGACACCCTCAACTTCACCAAGATATACGATGTCTGTTAGAAAAGTAACCAAACTTATTTTTTGTGCGAAAACCTGATGGTTTTGAATCAAGCGCGCTTGCATGAGCCGACCTTGAACCTTTGTGCTCATGCGTGAATTTTTTCTCGCCTGTTGATAGCGTATGTTGCTGGCAAGCAGCATTTGAAGTGAGGTAGTATGTAGTGCTAACTTTCTCCTTTCACAGCCTCAGTATCACCGACTATCTGCATGCTACAATTCTTCAACACCAATGCCGCATATCCACTCCAACTCGCTGTTACTGTCCTTGTATACCTAGCTTGCCAATAATCTTCATTACTCCAGAGTATTCACTTCCACAGTTATCCCGGTATACCAGTAACTTCCCGACTCGCCGTTACTGTCCTTGTACACCAACGATCAAATATAACTAGACAAAACATTCCCTATCCCTCCTCACTGAATGTTTTGATTTCGGCTGGCCAGACAGAGATAGATATATGTCTTGTCTAGTTCGAATATTTCTCACTAGAGGCCACGTAGAGTGTTAGTGTATAGTTTGAACGTTGCTCTCTTGAGGCCAGGTAGAAGCATGTGTATTTTGTCTTTGTTTTGTAGTTGTAGTGGTTTTGTAAGTGACACGTTGGTTTTTCTTTAATATTAAACCATATAAATTATTTATTGTTAACCTTAAATGTCAACCACGAAATTTTAACTAAGAACACTTGCGCCTCTAGTGAGCAACGTTTAAACTAGACACTGATACTCTACGGCGCCTCAGTGGTGACCTCTAGTGAAAAATATTCGGACTAGACAAGATAAATCTCTATCTCTAGTTTCTCTGTCTGGCCAGCCGAAATCAAAACAAACCAAATGAAGTTTTGTCTAGTTATATTTGGTCGTTGTTCCCAATACTCGTCAACACTACCGAGTATTCACATCCACAGCTATCCCAGTGAACCAGTAACTTCCCGAGTCCTCCACTCGACACTATACTGCATACACTCACCACGATACTGCTGTGCTTCACTATCACTCTATGTGAATGTCTCTATGACTCTCCCTATGTAACTAACTCCCGAGCATAGCTGCGTCCCTTTTATACAGCTGCCATTAACTTCCAGATAGCTCTAGAATGTTCGATCAATAATAACAATAAACACAAGGTTCAGGCGACCGGAAATAATTAAACATGTCGCGGCTTGTTTGTTTACGTAGCCCGGCTGCTAGCGCGATTGCGTTATCGCTATAAATATATACTCACTCATTTGCGGCGACGCGGCTGCGACATCGGTAGTGACAGCGGCGGCGACGGCGGGCGTTCCACGTTAAATATTAACGTCTTAACATCTAGGTTCAACGTTCAACGTTTATATACATTAATATTATTATAAGTATATACCGTTACTAATCTATTTGTTGAAAATATGAGCAAGGCCTTGGTGATCCAGAATTTGTTTTTTTTATTAAAAAACGCACGTTTCGAACACTAGTGGTTCATCATCAGCATATTACAATAGTACAATAAAACACAAGTATCATAAGGCAATCTGTTAACGTACGAGTCCAAGTTTGGAAAACGAGCCGCTAGGCGAGTTTTCCAAAGGCTGAGTGCATTAACAGGCCTTATGATACATGTTTTTTGTACTATTTTTTCTATTGAGATAATTTTAAATTAGATTTTTTTAAAAAGGACTTGTCAAAAATATGACTTACTGTTTTTTTGTCAGTTATGTTTGTAGCGTTTCCCGCTAACAATTGAAATTTCACATTTTGACAGTTTGTGTATTGTGTGATTCTGACTGATTGTTTACATTAAAACATTGTATCAAGCATTATATAATTATAGAAGAGGAAAACCAATACTTACAAGTACTCCACCGGTTTATTAATGAACCACTTGATCTGACATATCTTGTAATAAAGGTAAATTTATCAAATAACGAATCGGAATCGCTGCTTCGTATAGGTTATTATCATAAATAAAACTTTAAATATTGAAATACTTTAATGAACAATATATTGATCTACAATTTTACATTCCACTATTTTGAACAACATATCCACTGCTCAGTTGCAAACATAACAGCAACAGCTGTTCTTACATTCTTCAATACAAAACATTTTGTATTTGTATATGGCACTTATGTCTAATCATATTTAAAAATTTAATATTCGACAGTTCGCCTCGATGTGGAACTGGAAATTATGGATCGTAAAATTTTCATATTTACTTGCAAGTACCCACAAATTGAGTTGACAGTGTCAACATTTCAAGTAACGTGCACCATACATTTCAAAACCTGCTTGATATAACAATACAATCAGCTGAAAATGGCAATATTACCATAAAAATTAAATTGTAATAAATAAAAATTGTTTTGACAAAGCAAATCTGAGCGCATTGTTTCATAATTTTTTAGTTGAAAGATTTTAACTTCACAGATTTTTCTTTCTGAGCTAACACAGCTATAGCTATAAATTCCTCTTCTTTCTAGTCCTATCACCTGGATAAAACATAAAAATCAATAATTGGAAGTAATATTTCAACATAACCAACTTACCATTTTGAGGTTATATGTAATTCATCTGTTATGACTACCACCTCTAGAATACGAAAGGCGCCAAAAACAGTACGTTTATAGATCTTCTAAACGTCGTGTTTTCAGTGATAAACAGTGCTTTTATAGACTGAAGAACATCGAAATAGAAAAAATATGTAAAAAGTAGCCATTGTTTAATAACAATTTGTCAAAAAAAATCAGTTAAAAATATAAAAATATTTAACTGAATTTTTTTGACAAATTGTTTAAACAATGACTACTTTTTACATATTTTGTAATATGCTGAGGATGAACCATTAGTGTTCGAAACGTCCGTTTTTTAATTAAAAAAAACAAATTCTGGATCACCAAGGCCTTGCTCATTTTTTTAACAAATTCCCAGCTGATCCTTCTCGACTCAACTCAACGTTACTAATCTGTGAATATTACATTTCGTGACATAAATGAATATCTTTTAAAAACTCTTTTCTATTTTGAATCTTGTCATTCTTCAGGGCTTCTTGTTTCTTGTATGTTATCGATGAATATAAATGAGATTGACACATCCATCAATGGATAATAAGCAATGATGAAACATTTTTATTATACACATATTTTATATTTCAATAGTCATTTGCGTGTTATTCGATTTGTAAGAATTGTTCTTCCTAACATTTATTGAATGTGTGAATGTATAGGGCTCCCTGTAGGGACATACGCCTTTGTTATATTGAAATGCGAACCATTTGAGTCTCAAGGGTTTCACACAATCAAAATCAATGTTCTAACGAACTTCACACACCCAGAAACTTTTTACAAACTGGCAGCTGCACAAAAAGCAAAATTTAATTTGTTTTACGATAACTTTGAATCACATTCATTTCTTTTTTATTAGTCTAGACATAAAATTAAACATGTGCCATGAAAATACTTTGTTTTATCTATGAAATATTGATTTATAGAGGCATATTTTATCAGCTTTTATAAACAATTTACACAGTTTTGCATAATATGATATTGCAAACGTTTATGTTTTATTACACACGTGTACATACATAGTTTTCTGTAATAGAATAAATATTAGATAATACTTATTGAATAATTCTAATTATATTCCAGATAATTAATTATAGATTTATACTCGGATTTATATAAATTATTTTGCAAGCTTGTCTGTCTGTACATACATATTCAGTAACAAGACATAATTATTTAAGGCGAAAATGTAAAAATAAATCCTTATACGAGTAATGAACATGATGAATTGTCTTAGAATACAACAGTCATTTATATTCTGAACAGAAAGATAAGCCAACACGGTTTCGGTAAAAATATTCGTGCCGGGAATTCCAGAATTCATTTAGAAGTTGCGTGCGGTACAAAAGATAATCATCACTTTTGTAAAAGAGGGTGGTAAAAAAACATCTGATGTGGCTCGCGCATTACCTATCGCCATTTAATTCTTTAATCTTAATTCATTTAAATAAATACAAATTAATGTATATAGCGGATAGTACTTTGTTTTTAAAAACAAAAGTATTTAGTTATTATAATAAATTTATTTGCAAACTACAATCGTGTTAACACTTATAATTTTGGGATACGACATATTGTCGATCCAAACTACAGAATACGATACGACTGATTTATTTTTACCTCCCGCTACACTCGGTAAAGGAGGTATAGGGATCGTGCTAAAAATCGCATATGGAAATTTTGGTAAATGACCACGTTTTAAGGTCCCTAGAATCCACCTTAATATTATTTGAGTTAAGGTGCATTCACAAATGAAAATTAGGTTTAGATTTATGGTTTATACTGTAGATTTAAAGACTTTGGCCGCATATTATGTAATGACTATTTCAGAATTTAGGGTCTCTAAATCTTAAAGCTAAACATTGCAAGGTCCAAACTTTAGGTTTATGATTTAGTTAGACGTCACAAACTTCACCAATGAGAACGAGTCTGAAATGATATAGATATATACACCCATCTTTATTTAGTATCCACTTGGTAGATTCGGCTTTTTAAACAAATGCGAGAAGAACATGGAGACTGTCATAACTTAATAATAGCTGAAGTATAGCATAACCAATAATGCCAAGCGAATGACAGATTCACGGCGCACAGGTGCTTTGTTGAATACTGCTCTACCGATATTTGAATCTTGTTTTTGAAACATTTACACAGATGTCTGTACATATCAAAACTAATTTTCAGGTAATTTAAACTTACATTTATGAATGACTTACTTAAACCTAAACAAAAATTTTCATTTGTGAATGCACACATACACTCGCTCATTTCCTTGTGCATACCTACACTTATCATTTTAAAAATGTTGAAATAAATTCTAGGGATTTTAAAACGTGCTTATTTACCAAAATCTCGTACGATTTTAGATCTTTCCAAACTATTGTAGAGAGTGCATCGATATGGCACGAATAATTTTCCCAATACGGATCTGGTCTCTGGAATGTGCCTTGGACTAAACGCTGGTCGAGAAAAAATACACAAACACACGGATGCTGCATCTCTTTCCTTCACATAACTACTTATATACTGTTGTCTTTATCTGCACATTCCACCTTGCTTTGCGAGTGCGTATATAAGACCCAGAATGCACCGTCTCGTGTTTTATTAGTTATTATTTAGATTGATGGTTACTTGTTTCTGTTGATGTTTCATTTTTTTTCGATGCCACACGCAGGCAGATGTTTTTTTTTTTAGTAATTTTATAACTTAATCGAGATTTTTTCTAATCATTTTGTAATGATTTGATGAAAGGGAGAATAAATATAGATTGAAAGTAATTATAATTATAATTTGCATATGTATCTACATATAATCGCGTTGATTTATTTGATTTTTTCTAAGTAAAGATTGATTAAAGTATAATCGTAGAGTTTACAATAAAAAAGATTGACATATAATTTCCATACTTAGCATTTATTATTATGCCTGTATCCTCACAAAATACTCTAGAAAACTTCACATATATAAGTGTTAGATTTATAAAAATATAAAAGGATAAGGATAACCTATGTATTATAAGGTTTGTTCCAACAGAAAGTTCAGAACCGTTTAGAACGTGATTCAGAACTGCTTAGAATCCATGCGCGAACTTATAGTTCTAGAACCGACTTGATTAGTGTTGGAACGATCCTAACCTATAAAATTACACCTGTCAGAAAAAAAATGTGCTTTTGATTAGATATAATATATTTAAACCAAAGAAATGGAAGGTAAGTTCATGATTAAAATATAATAGACGTATATAATTCGAATATGTTCCAAAAAAACTTGATCACTGTATCATCCGTAGGTAATTTTCATTGTTTTGTCTTATTTCCATAACATCGTCCAAGAATTTTCCATCACTGTTGCTAGAAAATTCTGACAATTCGGAAAAATCGCAGTCTTCTTCCATTGTTAATTTCATTAATTACAAAAACAAAATAAGTCAGGTTAGATAGCACGTCAAATTTATTCAGAATAAAAAAATCTGGTAAAATCCTGGAGCTATAAGAACGGTTCAGAATCGGTTTGGAATACAATTCCCTCGTTCTTGGAACACTGTACGATAGGGCGCGAGCAGACACGTGACTCGAGCGACCTTGACGTATTTGAAATCAGCTGATTTGTGTGCGCATGTCATTTTGATAAGAACAATGTCACGTTTGCAAGACCAATGTTTTGATTTATTTTGATTTTTAACTGCTAAAATATTATTATTTTTAATTTCACATGTTTTACTGCTTAAAAATTGTAAAATAATAACATTAAAGTAGTTCAAAATCAAAATAAGTCAAAACTTTGGTATTGTGAACGAGACATTGTTCTTATCAAAATGACATGCGCACACAGATCAGCTGATTCCAAGCACGTCAACATCACGTATCTGCTCGCGCCCTATTGTGATTTTCAAATAAAAAAACGCTAACTAGCGGCGAATATTAGAACTACAAACAGTGGTACATATTTGACGTTTACATGAAACTACAACTATATATCTTCAAAAATAAAAATACTAATAAATGAGAAAATAATACGAAAACTAAAGAAACACAATTGACAGAAATGAGACACTTATAAATGCCAACAAAAACTGTACCATTGTTTAATGCGGACAACGCCATCTCTCGATACACACTCTGTTACAGGTACCGATGCATGTGCCTTCTTGGCATAAAATCTTTATTTAGAAAAATGCAAAGCAAATATCCAAAACTCCACTCCGTATATTTTTCACTGTTTCGTCACCCATGTTCACTACTTTTTATAACAAGTATGGAAAACAAAAGATTAACACAATAAATACTATTTTTCATTGTAATAAATATAAAGTTTACACAAATATATTATGAAATTAATTCAAAACAATTACATATTTGTAGGAGACAAATAAATATTTCAGAAAATTATAAATTTATTTATTAACAATCTTAATTTAAAATACTAAACATAAATATACTAGTTTATTTGAGAAAATTAAATTTAAATGAAATAAATCACTGTCAAATAAATAATATAACTGAATGAATAATAGTTATTTATGTAACAAGTGTGTAAAGTAGAACTTTTTTGGTCGAGTGCGATGTTTTTTAGGCGCAGCCGAATGCGGAAATTGTAGCACGAGACAAAAAATACTATTTTACACACGTGTTGCATACAACATTTTTCCTACAACCGAAATGGTATTGATGTTTCTCATAATACTGAGTGTACAGGCATCCAGCAGCTTCAAATACTGTTAATATTCTTTCTCATAACACTGTACAAAATGTAACTTAAACACTTGGAAGAATCTCAGACAGACGATGATTAGTCTTATATAATGTACAAATTGTACATTTAATATTAATATTAAAAATTAGCTTAGGTTAGAATACATGTCAAAAAAATGTTAAGTAATGTTCTTAAAAATTAGATTAAAAAAATATTAGATTTGTTTCATTTACAGTGTATATTCATATTTCTTAATAAATTTTATTACTTTCATTATTATTTACTACCTAATTATATACTTGACAGGCAAATTAACCGAATTTGAATGTTGCCTAGCAACGCTTATTTACTTTTCACGCACTAGTGCTTGAAAAGTGACACTTTACACACTGTAATGAGTGCGTGAAAAGTATTTTTCATGCGCGGTTGTAGGAAAAATACATTTCATAATGTAATAAATTTTAATTGTTGCAAGGTTGCAAGATTGCAATAATTGAATGAATGAAGTACCCCATAATTATGAATATTTATTTGCTAAAAACCAGTCATTTTTCTCAGTGTATGTATATGTGGATATAAATTTCTATAACTGTTTACGTTTAGTGTGACATTGACAAATTATATACATTACCTATTGATTAAATAAAATCGATATAGTCATGTTAATGTTATAGTAAATATTCGTTTGAAAAATTGAATTAAAAATTAAATACCATTTAGCTTACCTAATAGATTAATTAAAACATGCTGTAAGGATCTTTCAGAAATTCTTTTGTAGGTACAGAAAAAAATGTGTATCTAATAAACTTATTTCTCGTTCGTTCAACTCGAAGTGGGTCAACAATCAATCGACATAACTAGAATACATGTCATCGATTATGATTTAAATAATTTTATTAGTCCTGACAGTCAAACGCATTTAAATTGATCCAATTACTTAAAACAATTCCGGGAATTAAATTTCATGATACAAATCAGGATTGAAGAGAAAAATTGGAAAAACTCGATAGCCTTCATCAATCAAACATTCATGGAACAATACCTGACACTTGATTCAGATTTCGCATGACGGGAGAGGGCTTCGTCGTTGGTAGGTAATTAAATTTTCCACAAGTGGATGGATAAATAAAATTGAAAATTTAAATGTTAACACAGGTTTTTATATTGGGATGGTATGGCGCCTGCCATCTTAATAGCCTAGTTTCATTAAATAACTTACGTTGATAGACCTGTTCTGAACGCTACTTTGCATATGATTTTTATTTCATATGAAACTCTCAAAGATAAAATTCCAAGATGCAGAATAATTTTCATATAAAATTGTTGAAATATTTACGAATTTATTCTGTTATTCACTAAATAATTTACGAAATTCTAGATGTAAGGTGATAAAACTACGACTATGGAAATCATCAAAGGAATTTTTCACTCGCTTCGCAAAACTAACACCCACTATTGGGTAGAATACAGTGGCGTAACTAAGAGTTCGGGAGCCCGCCCGCAAAAAGTTTTTGGGGCCCGTTTTTAATTGTAGCGTTTATCATGAAGAACTACATACCACAAGAACTTGTGGAAATTGTGACTAGGCTCATTTTCATCTCAGTTGATATGTTAAGAAGCAAAATAACCATTATTGGAGGCCTGAAAATCCAAGATTAGGCACTTTTACATCCCACCAAAATCATTGTATGTTGTGGCATTTACTATGAAAATGTGATTGGCCTGTATATTTTTTTTTTGAAAATGAAATTGTGGCACAGTCCTTTGGTGAAAGTTACAGGTAATTGATTCATACATTTTTGGTATCCCAGATGAAAGAACTTGGACGCGACAAAATATAGTATTAGCAAGATAGATCAATCGATCATACAGTCTAAATAATAACAAGTTTGCGAAAATCATTCTCTTATCGTTATTTAATCCCACGTTTTGGTAATACATATTGGCTGCCAGGTGTCTTGATTTGACAGCCCCAAACTTCTTTTTATGGGGTTATTTTAAAGGAAAAGTCTGTATCAGTTGCAGGAAAATATTTGCCAAGAAATCGAAATTCTACCGGCCGAAATGTGATGGAAAATAAAGAGCTTGATTTTACATAGCGGATAAGGGCCCCTTAACCAATATTATTTTTGGAAATTGACATTTAAAAAAATAAACGACTATATAAATTTGTATGCTACAAAAAAATGAATAAATTCAAAATTTCGCAGTAGTAACAAAATTATAAATCATGTAAATTGGGGCCTCTCTAGAGCCGGGGGCCCGCCCGCAATGCGGGCCCGTTAGTTACGCCACTGGTAGAATAGAAAGCAGTGATGATTTTTACCTCATTATCCTTAGTAAGAGAGGTATAGGGATCGTGCTAAAAATCGCATACAGAGATTTTGGTAAATGACCACGTTTAAAGTCCCTAGAATCCAATTTTAACATTTTCACGATGTCTGTCAGCGGCGGATTTAAGGAAAAAGGCCCAGGGCGCAAGTATTTCATGTTTAACTGATTTATATAACAGGTTACCTAACGAAAAATTCAATCGAAATAAAAAAAAATCATAGAATAATGAAAGGCGTAGATTGAACAATATTCGTGGTTAGAAATAATATTCTTTACCTTCTTGATTTATATTTATACATTTCAAAAACATTTTAGATCCACGAAGAAAACAGTTTTATATAAAAACTTATATTCGTGATCTCACATCTATAATTTCAAACTTCGAGGGACCACAACTCGCTTATTAATAGAAATTTTTCCACCGGATTTTCACCAATAGTCTTAGTTTTACTTATACTTTCTGATGAAATTATATAAAAGAATGGTGGATTCCCCTATTGACTCTTTGTGCATTGTTTTTTTTTTGTGTTTACGTTTGATTGTTATCATAATGAATGTTCAGACAAGTCTAAGCTTCTAAGTATTTTTCCTATTGATGGATGTGAAAATAGATTGCAAAAGGTTTTAGAATATTTTTTGAACTCAAAATCAAATTATCTTGGACTGCAGAGGTGAAGTAAAATTTTTACGGTGTTATTCGTTACAAATCTCCTGCGAGAAGACGTCGTCTATCCAGCATTCGAGTAATTAAAGCACGAAAACAACAAGCGCTTTAAAACAGCGCTCATAGGGGAACATTGTTTTTTCGCACTTAGTTTGTAAATAGAAGTTACTTAGTTTACTATATTTATATTTGCAATATTATTTTGAATAAACAATACGTTTCTTATAGCTTTACAACGAAGATTGTGCGTATGACATATTTTTGGTGAAATATTAAAATTTTAATGTCAAAAATCTGGTCTGGCCAACACAATACCTCCTGCCATTAACCGCCCGAGTCACAAAAAAGATTAAGCTAATCCTTATTTTTGGATTAGTGAATTTTACTCTAATTTTGGCAGTTTATTTCTTAAAATATAGTCTAATCTAATCCAGGTAACTATCTTTTTTGATAATAAAATGTAGATTAAATTTTAAATACCGGAATAGAATAGAATTCACTAATCCAATAATGAGAATTAGCTAAAACTTTTTGGCGAATCGTTAATTTTTATTAATCTAAATACATACCTACATATTAGCTGGAAACTGTTTTGATATTCTTTCCTATTGTTCTATTTACTTTTTTCTTTTTAAAAGTTACTATTATTAATTTGAAATTAGTTCTTTGACAGTGACATTTATCTGTCAGTTACATACATTTGAATAACTGCGTAAGGAGTTTTGTTTGTTTAAAGCGTAGGCTCTGGGATTTAAATTATAGATAATTTTATAACTTTAATTTAATATAATAATTTTTAATTTTTATAATAACGTTAACCTCGAAAAAATAACATTTAAAAGTATTTTTCGAAAACTATTTTGAGCTTCCAGTAAAGTGCCATTTTCTGTTATTCGATTTACACCAAAATCTAATGGGCTCTTTCCATAATAGAGAAAGTTTGAAATACAAGGTTTCAAAATTTTCTGAATAATAGTATTTGAGTTAGAGCGGAGGATCCACACATACATACAGACATCACCGTGAAAATGTTAAAATTGGATTCTAGGGACCTTAGAACGTGCTCATTTACCAAAATCTTGATATGCGATTTTTAGCATGATCCCTATACCTTCCTTACCAATGGTAGCGGGAGATAAAAATGAAGCGCCCAGACCCACCATTGCTAGATTTTATAACGCAAAACGCAACCCTCGATTATGCATTGATTTTTAGTTTCGCATGACACGGTTTCGCACTACACGAGATTTTATACCGTGTGTCTGTCTTAAAGGTGTACATAGGAGATTAACATGGAAAATCAGTTTTTTGCAATTTCCTGCTCGCCTAATTATTTTAAGGAAAAACGCGTCAAATAAAAGATTTAGGGCATAAAATTCTGCATCTAAATCAATAAACAGAATTACCTTTACATGCTTTGTAACGACAGAAAAGGTCGAAAATTACGTTGAAAATATCGACAGCCATGGAATTGAACAAAAAGTAAATAAATGCTTGACGTTTTATCTGTCAGAACGTAAATTAACTTATTTGACGGTTCTGACAATTTGATAAAACGCCAAGCATTTATTTATTTTTTGTTCAATTCCATGGCTGTCGATATATTCAACGTAATTTTCGAAATTTTCGTATTTAATTTCTGTCGTTACAAAGCATGTAAAGGTAATTCTGTTTATTGAATTAGATGCAGAATTTTATGCCCTAAAACTTTTATTTGACGTGTTTTTGCTTAAAATAATTAGGCGAGCAGGAAATTGCAAAAAACTGATTTCCCATGTTAATCTCCTATATACACCTTTAAGACAGACACACGGTATATACGTAATTACAAGAGTTATACGATACGAGAGATTACAGTTTTATAATTTGTGGATTGGTAGCATATCTACGAATTGTTTGATTATCTATGTTACAGCTTTTTTATTGTTTGTTTATCTTGTTTGCCGAATTCTAAGAATGTTGTTGGTGCAAAATTAGATAAAAATAATTAACATACATAATAAATGTCTGGAAAATCCTCTGCTCTGCAGGTAACTTATGCAAGAGCTGTACTTGGCGACGCGGTAAACATAAAAGACGCATACTTCTTCTCCATCTTGCTCCTTCACACTCAACCCTACATCTCTTCATCTCTGTTGCACTTGCAGACACTCCACGCAGTGATTAATGTGAAGACAGAAAAACAATCCATCCTTTATTAACCAAAAGCGAGGGGATAGCTCCATCTCTGTCGCACGCGTCACTAGTAGGGCGTCCTTGTCTTACTCACAGCAAGGTGGGAGTGTTTGGACAGCGGAGTGGCTGACCGAACTTAGCGTGGGAGAATACTTCACTCCAGGGACACCCAACAATCAATGCATTTTCCTGGGCTTCAAATAGAAAAATCCTAGCAAAATGTTTGATATACACTGGTATTTCCACAATTTTCAATCAGTGTCCATCGTTGATTACTTTAATTTCGATTAAAATTTGTTTTGGGTACGAACGCAAATAGGAATTCAAGTTATTGTGCATTTCATTGATTTCTCTAATTTGGGTACTTACCAAACCAATAAATATACAATATAAGTCGGTCTTCGGTACACGACTATTGTGCGATGGTCAATGGACGATAGTTAATGGGGTCATACCAAAAAGAAAAAATGTTGATTTTTTTTTTCATAAATGAAAAATTTACCTTCATATTATGCATATACCGTGTGTCTATTTTAAAGGTGTACATAGGAGATTAACATGGGAAATCAGTTTTTTGCAATTTCCTGCTCGCCTAATTATTTTAAGCAAAAATGCGTCAAATAAAAGTTTTAGGGTATAAAATTCTACATCTAAAACAATAAACAAAATTACCTTTACATGATTTATAACGACAGAAATTAAATATGAAAATGTCGAAAATTACGTTAAAAATATCAGCAGCCATGAAATTGAACAAAAAATAAATAAATGCTTGACGTTTTATCTGTCACGTGATCTGTCACAACCACCACAACGTAAGTTAACTTATTTGACGTTTCTGACAATTTGATTTGGACAAATATTGTTAATTATGGCAATAATAGAAATATAAAATTAATAAATAAAGTTAAGAAAATACAGTTTTGTTTAAATAATATGAATATACCAAAAATTCAACATTGCGTAACAAAATTATGTATGATGCTGTTATGTACTCTCAACTCATTTCCAATACATCTAGCTTAGTACTACAGAAGGGGTCTACACTTATCATTCCTAACACTCTTTCTTAGAGTAACGCATGTTCTGCTCGTCCTATATTCTGATTACGCGGCTCACGCGTATTTTTTTTAAGACACATTAGCAGTCTTTTCAAATTTTGTCACGAATTTAGCTCTTCATTCGTATACATGTTCATTTTTTAATCATTTCAGACAATAAAACTAGAGACAAAATCAAATTGTCAAAAACGTCAAATAAGTTAACTTACGTTGTGACAGATAAAACGACAAGCATTTATTTATATTTTGTTCAATTCCATGGCTGTCGATATTTTCAACGTAATTTTCGATATTTTCATATTTAATTTCTGTCGTTACAATGCATGGAAAGGTAATTCTGTTTATTGATTTAAATGCAGCTCTAAAACTTTTATTTGACGCATTTTTGCTTAAAATAATTAAGCGAGCAGGAAATTGCAGAAAACTGATTCCCCATGTTAATCTCCTATGTACACCTATAAGACAGACACACGGTATACATAAAAAATATTTAATATTATTATAGTTTTCATTCATTATTTTCTTTATAAAGATTCTGATTTTGTGACGTCATTATTTTGAACACAAATACACGATAGTGAGGCACACCATTAAGCACACACGTACTCGTGCCTGTACTGTACATGTATCATATTTGTGTCTAAAAAGTAAGTACAAATAACGAAATATGCTAAATAAATAAATAAATACAAATTATGTTTGATTTAGATATTACAATGGTTGTACAATATTGTTCAGTGCCGTCCTGCGAGAACAACTTGTTAAGAAGTAAAATAAAAATTTTGTTCGAATTTTTATGGCTCAAGATGTAATGGAAAGATGGTATGGTATGACTAGCGAATGAAAGTTGACGTTTAGATTATTTAATAGATGTGGTTTCTTTTGAAAATATTTTCTTATATTTGATATGAAAGGAAACTGACCCTTATGTATTCCGTTACAGAAGATTAGAATTGTACTCAATACCAGAAGGCATTTAAATGACTTTAGTTCGTTCGTCTCAGGTGTAAACAACCCTCGAGTCTGAATTACTATTAGAGGAAATTAAAAATAATCCTATTTCATAGAATTGCCAAAGTAAGTAGGTCAAAGGTCAAAATATTTTATTATAATCAACATAAACGAAAAATGTTTAAAATGTTTTGATCTTCAGTTACCCTAGTCGGCCATCTATTTTCAGCCAGACATAGTAATGTATTTCTGTGCTTTCCTAGTCCAGTATTTAAATGGGTTCATGCAAAAATTTCATACCTGAATATTTCGTACAATTCTTCTCTAGGGTTTCAAATGAAAACACATCTGTAAAATAATTTAAACGTCAACTTTCATTCGCTAGTCACTCCAAAAGTTTTGAAGACTACTCTTGCGTATGTGATGATATAAACGTCAAATGTAGTTCCATTTATAGTCGGTAGGCGACACTATGGTCGCAAAATTATGACGTCATTTGAAATTTTATATAAACTTTAAAAAATTATTTCTGTTAAACTAGAAACTTATGAGACATAAAATATGTATTTTCGTAAGTAATTTTAAGTATATATACATTCAGGAAAAAATAAATTGGAAAATGGGGTATGACCCCATTGGGTGAAAGGTAAAGTAATGGGGTCCGATACTAAAAAAGTTGCATATTTATTGTCAATTTATCAAAATATAATTAATTTAAAATGATTTTATATAAAAATTTTATACAAATATCAAACTTTTCATTCATAATTTTAATAAAAACAATTTTAAACTTATTATTATAGAAAATAATACTTGCCATGTTATAGGTATTATTCAAAATTTCACTGCTAACATGTGGTTGAGTGACAAACTGATCGTTATAAACAAGTTCTTCTTGTTTTTGCTTTACTCACTAGTCACTAAAAAGTACACATATTAAAAGTCTGACGTCACATAATTTGAAATTCTGTGGTAAAATGTATAAAAAAATATATATTAGTAACCACACACATTTTTAATAGTTATTTGTGTTATAAGGATCGTAACGTCAATTATTGTGGTACTAGTCGTGATTATCAAGCGAAACGAAACCGAGTTTGATAACACGACGTGTGCCATATAATTACGATTCGTATTACATACATAATTTTATATGCTGGCCCAATGAAAAATTAAAATAAAGTATTTGGTATTGAACAAAAAAATTAATCTCAAAAATCGGGTATGGTGTTTTCGATTTGTTTGTATACAAATACCTCGTTACCATAGCTCATTATGGTACTGAGTACTCTAATCGATTCATTATTGTCCTTGACTTATAATGAAAGACACTAGAGTACTCAAATTGAGGACTATAACGTTGTCATTACGACAAGGCAGCATATGAAATTCATTATATCATTCAGTCTCAGAAAAAATAATAATAAAATACAGGTCCCCATTGGCCTACAGAAACTTAACTTTTTTTCAATGCTTAAACAGGCATATAATTTAGAGGATTTTTTACAACAGGAAAATAGTTAATAGTTGTCTTGCCATAAGCTAAACTGCACATAACTCACAATTTTGTCATTCTACACATTTATTACTTTATCGCCCATTCGTCGCCTTCTAGTTGACCGTATCTATATTATTATTATTGTAAGGTAGAGCGCCCGCCGTCGCCGCAGCGATGAGCGAGTGTCTATTTTTAGCGATGACGCAATAGCCGCGGACGGTCAGGTGATGTTGTAAACTGATCTGTGGTGCTACCATGCCACATTGACATTGATATGTCCCCCTTACTGCACTTTACCCCTTCCCATAGTCACTTGTCAATCTCAATATTTTGGAACTACACGATATTGCTATTGCTTTATTTTTATTGATATGTAGAAATTAATGACTTGATCGAAAGCGACAATATAAAGTTGTTGCTTTAACCATATCCTGCAATATTTTTGACAAAAAATACGAAATCAACCTTCGAAAACAGTTTACAGAATATTTTTCGTCGTAGCCGTAGCGTTATCAGCGTTTTCGGCACTACGGTATGCATGCTGTGTGAGAACCGGCTTTACTAATCAAAACATAACCTTAAAAGTAAATGTTCAAAGTCATTTTGTAAATGTATTATTTAGGTAAAACTCAAATATATGTAGTATATTGAAAACTGTATTAATAATGAATATTTTTTTTAAATAAACGACTGCGTGTTCAACCTAAACACTATAGTTTATTACATGATTATCTACAACTTCATCCGAAAGTTGAAATTGATTGTGGACTCATAGATATATTGTAACTTTGTCCAATTAATTTTTTATAAGTATCAGTAGGATAAAAACTTTACGCGGTAAATATGTTTAATTCAGGTATGATAGATATTGGATGGTTTGAATTTGACATACAGGGTGTCCCATAACTTCAGGTACATATTAGAAGGGCATATAGTTCTTAATGTCCTGATTACGGAACAAAAAGAATTTTTTCAAAATTCAAAAATTAGTTTTTGAGGTTTTTGAGGAAACAGTTTTGGGACACTGGTTGAATAGGTTGTGTGTTTTTTTCCCAAACTTAATTGGTGTGACAAAGCTTTACGTAATTGCATAAATTAATTTCATTGTTAAATTATTTTATGTAATAGTTATAACTAATTTCACTATTCCAAATATTATAGTATCCAGAGGTACAAAAAATGTTCTTCTTAAGTAAACTACCCTTAATTATAGGAATTTAAAAAAAATTCTTTTTGTTCCGTAATCAGGACATTAAGAACTATATGCCCTTCTAATAAGTACCTGAAGTTATGGGACGCCCTGTATATGGCAAAAGGTGATGAATAAAATTATGAATAAGTTCCTTTCAAAGGCAAACTAAACTAATAAAAAGGATATCATCCAAAGTAAATTGATTACTTTGAATTCTCATTCTGCGAATTAAATTGAAGTCTCATTTTCGGTTTTCGTTATTCAAATGTTTATATACGCAGGCGTGTCTACACAATGTTTTTGAAATGTACGTAGATTTATAAATCCAAGCCGAAGATATTCGAATCATTTATCAATTAGTTATTGTCAATACGGTATAGTACAAAATAGCAATTGACTTGACTATGATTTGGTCGTTTAATATATCAAGTCAATATCAATTACAATATGGCATGGTTCCACCACTGTTCTGATTTGTTTAATTACTTGGGTGTCGTGATCTATTGTATTTGATATTTTTAACTAGAATAATGTTCTAGTAATTTCTCGAATACAAACACCGGATAGTCTTTTTTAAAGTAGTATTTAATATTTGTTTTACCATAGTAATAGTCATTTTCATTATTTCTTTTCTATTTCTTTATCTTTAATAAACTTTATTTTAATTAATAATAATTATTTGATTTTTACACTTTATACATATAAATTAAAGCGTTACATTATGTATGATATTTTAATTGTGCTATAAGTTATAATGTGATTATTTTATTAAGAATACTGGCTTTCAAGTCAGAAAATGAAATGAAATACATTAATAACTAAAATTACTAAAATTGCGAATAAAAGTAAATTGGCACAGCCATGAATGGGTGATAAATCGGGAGGGCATATTTATTTATTTATAATGGAATGATAGTGTGGAAAAACTAAACAATTATGAAATTCCTGAGAGGTGAGTTATTCTAGCTGCGCCCTATAATTAAGTATACCTAACACCCAGGGTGTTCCAAGACTATTATTTCTTTGTATTTTATAGCCCTACGCTTATACACAATTCTACACCATTTATAACTATGTTCAAATAATATAATTACTTTTTTATTGCTTTAACTGGGATGTAAATCTACGATAATAAATACAAAATAAAAGAAGAATTTAGTTCATGAAGTACTTTACATATTAATGCAAAAACTTATCCTCATTTGCAATTCATTAATGAAAAACAATTTAATAACAAGTTTATAAAACTGATTTTATACGGAACTCAAATTTCCAGCAAGATTTAAATATTAGTACGTAAATGTCAATTATAAGGAATTATCCTTTGCGTTGAAGATTATCGTGACAGCAAGATCAGGTACTCGTTACGAAGCATGTCTAATTAATATTTACATATAGTATATGTATGTGACACAAAGTGTACTGCATTTCACTTAGTTGTCCTGACTTCTTAACGCCAATTTGGATACCAATAAATATACAATACAAGCCCGACTTAATTTGTAATAAAATAAGCATATTGTAGCTCAATTCGGGAGAGCCACTTCCAAGAGATGGCAGCACTAAAGACAGACTTATAGGGAAAACATTGAATTTTACACTTGTGGCCGTTGTGGTTTGATGTTTTGTTTTAGGAAATATTCTGTTATTTTTGATTAAATTCAGAATGTTTATTACAATGACAGATGTATATAAAGAGTGTTTCAAAATGAGCGCAACATTTGAATTGGCCGGCATTTTCTTTTAATCAAGGGTGCTGGACTAAAAAGAACGAACAGCGGATTTTAATATTGAAAACTTATTTAAAATATGGTGAAAGTTTTGCGGAAACAGTTCGCAGAGTGCGTCCAATTTTTGGTCGACAAAATGCATCAAATTGTTCCACAGATAAGAGACTGATCGAGAAATTCGGTATTTTTAAAAAAAATTTACTAAATATAAAAGTAAAAACGGTTTAGATTTAATAGTATATTATATACTCAGGGACTAAAGTGCATATTCAATCCTATGGGTGAAGTTTATTTCCCGAGCCGAAGGTGAGCGAAATAATCATCTGAGGGATTGAATGCACTTTAGTCCTATGGTATATACGCTATTTTTCGCACTCCCGTATCAAATGGAACCATATTAAAAGTAAAAGAAATTAATCTTACAATTTGACAATACAAATGTCAAAAATTTTGTTCAAATTTAAACTCAACGCCTGCTCAAAATGTAGTGCAGATACGAATAAATAAATCATAGTAACTATATGATGTTATGGAAACATCTTGTTTATTTTTACTTTGGACCCCCTAGGGATTTTTTTCATATTTAATCCCTCTGGGACTGAATTTGAACTTTAGTCCCTGAAATGAGTGATTAGAATCGCTCTTTAGTCTCGGGAATGCGAAAATAGTTATTTATGTAACATGTGTGTAAAGTAGTACTTTTTTGGTCGAGTGCGATGTTTTACGTATTCGGCTGCGCGTCATGCGGAAATTGAAGTACGATACAAAAAATACTATTTTACGCACGTGTTGCATACAACATTTTTCCTACAACCGAAGTGGTATTGATGTTTCTCATAATACTGAGTGTACAGGCTTCCAGCAGCTTCAAATACTGTTAGTACTCTTTCTCATAACACTGTACAAAATGTAACTTAAACACTTGGAAGAATCTCAGACAGATGATGATTAGTCTTTTATAATGTACAAATTGTACATATTAATATTAAAAATTAGGTTAGGTTAGAATACATGTCAAAAAAATGTTAATGTTTTTAAAAATTAGATTAGTACTCAACCTGTTAAAAAAATTATTAGATTTGTTTCATTTACAGTGTATATTCATATTTCTTAATAAATTTTATTACTTTCATTATTATTTACTACCTAATTATATACTTGACAGGTAAATTAACCTAATTTTAATGTTGCCTAGCAACGCTTATTTACTTTTCAAGCACTCATTACAGTGTGTAAAGTGTCACTTTTCAAGCACTAGTGCGTAAAAAGTACTTTTCACGCACGGTTGTAGGGAAAATATTTTTTGTGCAACCGGACGTGAAATTGGCATTTCGCAGCCGCAGTACAGGCCGCGAAATTAAATTCGCGACCGTTGTTATGGTAACCATGCCAACGGCCGCGAAATTAGGTAAACAATCACTTTGACATTTTAGAATTGCATGGTTTTGTTTATCAAATGTTAATCCCATAGCCACCTTGAAAGCTAACTATTTACAATGAAACTGTTCAAAATTAATAAAATTTAATTACATATTTTTTACGGTTGCACAAAACATATTGTGTACACCTTGTCCGCGAAATCCTTTAGCGCCCTCGAGATTGTCTTGCCTCGGCCGCAAGCGGCCTCGGCGACATTTTTTTCTCGGTACGCTAAAGAGTGATTTCGCGGCCTTGATATACAAATAACTATTTTGTGCAACCGGACGCGAAATAAGCATTTCGCAGCCGCAATACAGGCCGCGAAATTGGATTTCGCGACCGTTGTCATGGTAGCGGCCGCGAAATTAGGTAAACAATCAGTTTGACACTTGAGAATTGCATGGTTTTGTTTATCATATGTTAATCCCATAGTCATCTTGAAAGCTAACTTTCTATTTATAATGAAACTGTTGAAAATTAATAAAATTTGTAATTACATATTTTTTACGGTTGCACAAAAAATATTGTGTACACCTTGTCCGCGAAATCCTTTAGCGCCCTCGAGATTGTTTTGCCTCGGCCGCAAGCGGCCTCGGCGACAATTTTTCTCTCTGCCCGATAAAGAGTGATTTCGCGGCCTTGATATACAAATAACTATTAACATATATAAGAAACAAAATTTGAAAACTTCTCCATTAGAACCTGGGCCGAAACCGCAACCGGTCACAAATAAATATATCATCACTGGTTTTTACCCAATTGTGGATGTCGGTTTAGCGAAATAAGTGCAAAATTCATCAGACAATTTGTCATAGAGTCTTATCTCCAGAATTTCGTAAAATGTTTAATGAATAATGGGATAATGACAGGAAGAATGTGGTAAACGTCCTCTGCGTCATACACACACACAGTTTGACATCATCGGCACCACCAATAATCTGGTGAATGATTTAGTTGTGTGAGTGCTGTGGTACATGATGAAATAACATACAGGTTTGGACCGGTGTGTGAAGAGGGCGTACGGAATGTATCGGTGGCGCAGACAAGTTCCAACCTGATTGTAAAATATGCAAGCGGCCACATTCCTCTACCTGACTCACTCAAACTGCAACCAAATGAAAACTGCAATATCGACAAAGGAGTTGATGATCTCTTTACCTTTTACCCGTTACACTATAAGTAAAATTCTCGAGAAAACTTCTCGCAAGAGCCAGGCGCCAAACTTACAAAAACTTCAGTTTGCTAACTTGTTTTTCACCAATACTTTAAGTTTTTAATAGGCATGAATATTAATGCAGCAGTTTCGTAAGTACATATTTTACTTATAGAGTGACAGGGACATTTGACCCTTAAGCTGGCGCGCCCCTTTTCATTGCGTAAGTAGTCGCATGTCGCACGGGGGGTCAGTTGACCCCCACCAAATAAAGTACATTAAAAAAAATCTATTGATTTCATAATTTGGAAGTATCTTTCTACTTATTTAGGTGTAAATATGAAAAATAAATATTGGGCCTCTTATTAGGCTTAAATATTTAAATATCACTTTTCTTGCTGCTAATGTTATAAAATATTTAAAATTAAATAGTAGGGTAGTAATTGTACATTAATTAAAAAACAAACATTGTGTTTGATTAGGAATAGGTAATTATTAACTGTAGACTTTACCTGATAATAAAAAGTGAAATAAATACATGAGTTAAAAAAGTACCAGCTTATTATTCAGGTAAAAAAATATAGCAAAAAAATTTTTCTGAAGAATCCGAGAAATTTTCTGATTTTGTTTCAAGCTTTTTTAGAACTATCTTGCCATTTGTTTTGAGATACTACTAGAAATATTTTTCCCTATTATTTAGGTGTAAATATGAAAAATAAATATTGGGCCTCTTATTAGGCTTAAATATTTAAATATCACTTTTCTTGCTGCTAATGTTATAAAATATTTAATATCAGTAGTAGTTGACAGCTGGACTGTCACTTGTTTAAATTCCGTCGGTGGCAAATATAAGTCACACCCTCATTGCTTAGGTCCTTTCGAACGTCATCAGGCGAAAGAGAAGCGGAAATTTAAACATTATAATTTCAAAGATAATTTTCTCATGAGTAAAGAATAATAAAAAATAGGGGCTAAATATTTTTTCTTATTCTTTTGATTAAAGCAAAGAAAAAAAAACGTGCAATACCTCATTGTATCACGTGAAGTTATTTGTAGTTTGTAATTACAAAACAAACTAGTCTTAAAGTTGGAACTTATAGTTAATGTATACGATATGGCAGCATATTATTTTTATGACAAAATTTAGTTACGATAATAATTAAAGATGTAGCCCTAAAATTTGTAAACATTTTGCTAATTCTTGTGCTGAAAATAATCTTAAATTGACATATCACCAGAACAGTAATGCCAACGCCTTTTGCCGGTCTAGATCAGCATAGTGATGCCGCGAGATCTCGCATTTTCGAGATCTCGTCTCGAATTTTCGAGACGAGATTAACCTTATTCTCGCCTCGACAATTCGAGACGAGATTAATGCCTTCGAGATTTGCTCGAGACGAGAGTGGAAAGTCGAGATCTCGAATGTATTTTTTAAAAATTATGCAATTAAAATATAAGTACCTATAAAAGAACAAAATATTCATCGGTATATATAAATATTTGAATTGCTTCTTCATTTACATTCATATTTACTTATTCATTTTAAAGGTATTTTGTGTTTTAGCAAAAAAAATAACAAAAGTGATACCTATGGTGTACTCTTCACACCAGCTTCAAGTGCCCGCACTATACGAATATATAATTATAATTACCAATATCAGCGTATAAAACAGATAGACGCCCCCCCCCCCCCCCCCAGCAGCGGTTAATAATACCTAACCATTTAAATATCACACAGTAAAATAATCTGTTTTAATAGGGGATTCCACCATTTTTTTTTATAATTTCATCAGAACGTATAAGTAAAACTAAGACTGTCGGTGAAAATCCGGTGAAAAAATTCGTCACGTATATAAGTTTTTATATCAAACTATTTTCTTCGTGGACCTACATGTTCTTGAAATATATGCTATTTCTAAATTATATTTATAAAAAATAAATGAATATTATTATACTGTACAAGTGGACATGTTTTATAATTGGAAATGTATTTAAATTATTAAGTTTAACGCAAAATATTTATATTTAAATAAAAACTGTTTGAGAATAGGGTATTCTCTGAGGACTACCAATATTAAAAATTTATTAAAAATATTAGTGTTGATAGGTAAACAATAGGAAAAAAACAAAAAATCATATTATAAATGAATTGTTACAAAAGACATAAAGCATTAAAATTTTGTACTAGATGACCTTCCAATGGGAGACCAGTTGAAATCCCTACTCCATGTTCGAATGTGATAAGACGCCGCATGAACCACTGATAGTACACCGCTGGTACCGTACAACTACTACGTCACTATCACGTGACACAAAAAAATCAAATTTTAAAGATTAATAACTCGCTTATTAAAAGAAGTTTTTAACTCGGGTTTTCACAGGTACTCTTAGATATAACTGTTCTTTAAGAAAAATAAATAAAAAAATGTGAGAGAATACCCTATTGCACTACTGGACTGATAGCCACGCCTCCGCTATTTGAATATCTCTACTTCCATTGGTAGTAGGCTCCGCCCCTAACTCGGTATTCGTTATATATTTATAGGTGGTCTTTGAGTCGCCAATCAAAATAATATATATATATATATATATATATATATATATATATATATATATATATATATATATATATATATATATATATATATATGGATTTCATATGAGTGACGAGCTGCTAAAACAAAAACTCCCTTATTTCTGAAGTATTTCAATTATATCATTTTATTTCTTTATTAATATTCATTATTAAGCATATACTTTCACTATTTTTTACTAATTTCTCTTAATTCGATTGAGCTGTAATCCCCTATGGTACCTATTCGTTTCTTTATTAATTATAAATTCGAGACTCTCGAGTCGAGATCGGGAGAAGGCAAGAAAGAGTATGACGAGATGAGATACAGAGTAATCTCGTCTCGAAATTTCGAGGCGAGACGAGAGTGGATTGATTCTCGCCGTTTCTCGTCTCGCGGCATCACTAGATCAGCAACAGCGCATTTCTGGACGATTTTGAGTTCTGCAATACTAGTCAAATTAAACGGAGGTACGAAAATAAATTTACAATGCTTGGTGTTAATCAGCCTCCCGTTCGCCCGCTTAGGGCCGGTATTTCCATCTCCGGATAAAGTTCAAGATAACTATCCGTCAGATAAATGATGTAAATTAGATTTATCATCTTCTGATGCGATATTGTTCATTTATCCGACAGATAAGTTAAAGGTACTCCTTAATCTCGTATATATTCGTCACGAAACTTCATTAATCAATGTGGAATGTCCGCTAAACAAATATTTAAAATAGTTGGAATAATAGATGTGGTATGACGACTTAAAGAATGAGTTACAAAGCTGTTTCATTCATAGAAGTGTTTGTGCGTGAGTCCAAGCCACACGCACTTATTATAAACGCATGAATTCAGCCATATCCGCGCGTTCTAAAACACATACAACGACTTGGAGATTAAAATATTGAAGACGAAAATACATACATTTAGTACAAAATAAAAAATAATCCATACTTACCGAGATATTTTTACAAAGAAAGATTTGTACAAGTTTGGTGTGTCATTATTATGTAAATTTCTTTGGAAATTTGAGAAGAAATTACAGGAAAGGGTAAAGAGTACGGGCATTTATATTCAAAACCTGCGGCTACAATTATAAAATTAAATGAGAGATTTTACATTTAACAGATTGACTTTCTCAGAAGTTAATGAAAACAAATAGAACGATTTGTAAATCAATGAACTATTATTAATAATCATATCTACAATGTGATAATTATAAGCTGAGTTGCTTTACACATAATAAACATTTAATGAATCCATTAATCACTTGTTGACAATTTTCCAGATCAGCAGTCGCCAAACAAAGGTAACAATGCGCGATCAGAAATACTCAATCATTGACTGCCTGCTGTCCCAGACAATGAAAACAGCCGAATGAAAAGAAAAATGACGGTCGGTCGATGTGTGCGGTGCGGCAGTCGATTGTTCGCATTCGCAACAAATGAAAAGCGCCTAAGCGAGGCGGGCGACACTCACATTTTTACTGCTATTCCGATGCGACACTGTTAAAAACCTACTGACAAATAAATTAGTCTCTATTTATTTTAACTTGGCAGCAGTTTTTAAATTAACAGACAGTTAAAGAGCCAAGCTGACAGATTTATATCGTATATTTTTCTTACTTTTTTACAAATAAACTCCCTACCAAACTTGGGGGAAAAATGTTCACCTTTCATCGGAGCGATTTAGGCCGTAAACATTTTTTAGATGACAGTGTATGCAGACCGGCTCACAAAATATTTAAACAGCGTGTAAATGTATACAAATACCCAAAAATACATTCTTTAGAGGAGGCTGTTCTATGTGTATAGGTGTTGAATGGTGAGTGTTTCCGGAACGACCGAACATGAGCCTTATTGAAAGTCAGTAGCGGAGACACTAAGCTTTTCTTTATCAACGTAGAGTAGAAATACCTCGGTATAGGCGGTTTGCACAAAAGTAGTCAGTTACTCATTGAAACATAACAAGGTTATGTTTTATATCAGAATAATTTTAAAATATCTATTTTATAAAATGAATGATAGGACGTCAAATATGATATGATGCAGTGGAAGATGTAATAATTCTGACAAAATTACCGATTGAAGTATGAAATTTTATAAATTTCGTAGAATATTATATGAGGAATATATGCGTAAGAAAAAGATATCTTCTACTTACATGAAGAATTCTTTTAGGTTTACATATTCTCTCCTTGTAAAAAATAGTTGTATCATATAGAAGGTCTATTTTTGACATAATTAGTTTATTTATTATATATTTTGTACATTTAATGTTAAAGGTAAAAATTCACATGGTTCGTATTTTTCGTGTATTCTCCTTAAGTTGTCAAAAACCTGTGAGTATTCTAATCAAATTCTAACAACATATTTCTAATCTGTGATTTTGAATGAAGAATATTCGTCAATTATTGCGAATATGAAAGAAAGATGCTAACATCATCCACTGACATCGTGATATGCAGAAACTGTCTTCTTTCCAATCATCCAAGTTTTCCAACTCTTTAATCACAATTTCCATGTATTCTGCATTTTATAATATTTAATTAATATTACAAATTATAATATAAAACTAAGTATGATAAATTGGTTTACAGAAATCACATATATTATGAGAAAAATTATATTTTCTGTCACAGTACCTTCGCTGGTATTTTGAATTTTTTGATTCACATATAACATTTTAAATAATTTTTTTATTCATTTCAATATACTATGACGTATAATATTCATATACAACAGCAAAAACTCAAAATAAAATTGTAAATTGTATCACTTTCTCGAAATGTCAAAATTTATTAGGTACTCAAAGACGCCAAAGTAGGGGTACGTTCTAAAACGCGGAGTAATGGGGTAAGAGTGCACTCTAGTCGTTCTAAAACACAGGGCGAAGTTAGACGGGTAACATTACATCGTATTTGTGAACGATGTAGTGTACACTCCGAGTGTCCTTTTCTTTCCTCACTCAGTCAGTGCGGTAATTTGTACCCGTCATGCGCAGTAGCAATGTTTATTGAAATCCACATGTTTTCAAGTGTTTGACACTTGAGTCTTATTTCTTATTAAATTCCTGTTTAAATCATATTTTTAAATTAATTTAATACGATCCATTTCATGTTGTGCAGGCCATTTTATAATATTTTCTGTCATTGAATTGAATTTTAAACCTTCAGAAAGTAGAGGATAATGATTATTTCCCATGTCAAATATTTCGCCAATAAATCTAAAAATAATTGAAACATAATTTTCCATTTAGTATATTAAAAATACTGCTAATAAATGTATTTTCCAAATCCATTTTGAACTGACAAAAGGAGTACACTCTTTTCACATTCTGCATCGTTCTAAATGAAAAGAGAAGAGAAATCACGTGATACTACATTCATTCTACCTTTACTCTACCTTTTCACTGCGTTTTAGAACGTACCCTAGCCGTTAGAGGCGCTGACACTCAAAATGTGCACATCGCCTTTAGAATATTTTATTCTTTCATCAACAATATTTTGTACTCTACTTTGTAAGTATTCCGGTGTGAACAGAACTGTAAATAAGTTCTCTGCTGTATTTTTATAGCCTCAATTCATTATTCCATGTCAACATCCATCTTGAGGACCGCACATTCACACTTCCCCTAAATTACTGCTCTCGAGCAACCCCCGTCAATACGTAACTCTACCAGTGGCGGATTTAACGGTAAGCAACGGCACGCTTGCTCCCTAGGCCTTCGGGCCCTTGTCTGAGAGGGCATCAGGCCCCCATCAAACAAAATTTACAAATATATTTTGGTTGTTATTACTCGTTAAAAGTAAAATAATATTGATGCGTTTTCATCATACACAGATTTAGTTTCTAGTCGCAAATGTGAAATGCTTATTCTTGATAATTAATATGCCGTGTATAAGGATGTATACGATCTTTAGCTTTGGCCCAGCCCGATTTAGAGGCGATTATCGAGTCCTATTTTCATTTTCGGGCGGATCATTTGGCAAAGTTGACCCGGGTCGGACTTGAATCTTGGTCCGGCTTGAAAAATCGAAAAAAAAATTATAGTTAAATCACATGCATATAGTTTCTTTAATATTTTTACTGTTGCACCATTCCTCCAGTTTTACAAAGGCTTGATCGTACGCTTCTCTTGATTTTTCAGGAATAAGAGAAGCCACAACATTTTCGGCACCGGCTTCAATGTCCGATGGAACAGAATCTGATTCGAAATCGCTCATTTTATCTTGGAAACTTAGATAAAATGTACCCTTGCCGTATATGAAAGAATTTGACAACTATAAATTGGTTTTTTTTCTTCAAACAAACAAAAATTGTAACCATAACAATGAATAAAATGAACCGTGGCCTACCGTAAATACGTATTAATAACGTAGGCTACGAATGAACATTTCAATGTTTCTCATTATGTCAAAATTTACATGAAAAATGTATTTTAAGATCAATTTAAACTGTCGTAGATAAAATATTGAAGAATACACGTTTGATATAGCCTAATAATGAAACTTGCGTGATTAAAACACTCGGCTCACCGCCTCGTGATTTAACATCACACGCGTTTCATTATGAACGCTATATCAAACTTGTATCCTTAATATATATAATGAAAATGGTTGATTTTAAGCAGGATCATAATGATTTAATAACATCCTAGTCAAAAAGAAAACAGTTACTTTACTCCCAGAATTCAAAGATCGCCTTTACAACCATTTCAAGTTTCAAATAAAATTGAAGTCAGTCAACGGAAGCCAAAAAGTTGATTTTTGTTTCAGCAAAATGATTTTTTACCTCCCGCTACCCTTGGTAAGGGATGTTTAGGGATCGTGCTAAACATCGCATATCAAGATTTTGGTAAATGACCACGTTTTAAAGTCCCTAGAATCCAATTTAACATTTTTACGATGATGTCTGTGTGTATGTGTGGATCCTCCACTCTAACTCAAATACTATCATTCAGAAAATTTTGAAACCTTGTATTTCGAACTTTTTCAGTAATGGAAAGAGCCCATTAGATTTTGGTGAAAATCGGATAATCGGAAATGGCATTTTACTAGAAGCTCAAAATAGTTTTTCTTCGAAAAATACCTTTAAATGTTATTTTTTCGAGATTAATGTTATTATACAAATTAAAGATTATTAAATTTTCTATCGATTTGCATTAATACTTTTTCTATATATTTTATGTATAAATTTATAAAATTATCTACAATTTAAATATCAGAGCCTACGCTTTAAACAAACAAAACACAGTTATTCAAATGTATCTGACAGATAAATGTCACTATCAAAGAACTAATCATTTCAAAATAATATTAGTAACGTTTTAAAAAGAAAAAAGTAAATAGAACAATAGAAAAGGAATCCAATACAGTTTCCAGCCTAAGTAAATATGTAGGTATGTATTTAGATTAATAAAAATTAATGATTCACAAAAATGTTTAAGCTAATGCTTATTTTTGGATTAGTGAATTCTGTTCTATCCCGGTATTTAAAATTTAATCTTCATTTTATTATAGCTCCGGCGGATCAATGGTTAGAGCATCGCCTCATGTCATGATTGCTCTCAGGGCTCTAGGTTCGAATCTCACTAAGGCATGGATGTGTGTGAATGTGAACCCACTCTGTAATTGGGATTTAATCCTGTTGAGGAGTAAGAACATATTAAATTATATGTATAAGTAATATTATTATTTATGTCAACAATCCGTTGAATATATTCTCTTTTCTAAAATATTCCGTGACCTTGCAATTTATTTTTGTACATGAAAGGGGAAAACATGCAGCTTCACATCCCTTGAAATAATGTAACTTTCAATTATAAGGCATTTGACCTTGAATGAAAGAAAATTTCTCCTGCGGTGCTTTTTTTTACCTTTGCCTCACCAAATTTTTGGTACACGAGCCGCCACTGGTTTTACAATCCACTGACAATGTCGTGGTTTTGTAATTTATAAATTTGGTCCTCTTATTGTTCAGTGAAACATGTTTCTTATTTCGAATGAATTTTTCGTTAACCTATTAAATAAATCTGTTAAACAAGGTAATACAAAAATAGGCCTGGTCCCCAGAAATACATTGCGCCTTGGGCCCTTTTCCTTAAATGCGCCACTGTGTAGGGCGTCGTTTTATAAATTATTCCTCCAATTCTAGTTGTTTATTACTTGAACTCTGGCTTGCATCTTATGCTTGTTTATTTAAATTGATCAACTTATTGATATTTACGACTTGATAATTCTTTTATGACCACACAAATCCATTATGAATTAATATGAATGGAGAATTGTTGCCAAAATAGATTGGAGTACAGCCAGATGATTCTGGATGTGATGACTCATAATCAATAGTTTCAAAAGTAAAATATACAAGTAGATAATGTCATAGACTGTACACAGTAAACAGTTGTCATGACGGTTGACAGCTTCTCTGCACCGGATGTTGGTATAGAGATTAATAGTTCACACCCTTAGTTTATTACATTCACTTCTGAAGAAATTTTATTTCTAACAACACAGACTGTGAACGCGAACATGGGGAAAACAGTTTTTCTCAAATATTATCTGTCCCGTAAAGCCTCATTTCCATCGATTGTCCTAATGCATAAGAGTTATAATTAATGACTAACTGCAAAATTTACTATCATTTCCAGCTGTGCATACAGCTTAATGTTTAAGAACTAAGAGTAATGTGTAAGAACAAAAGTTTGCAAACTACAAAGTTTAAGGCGTAATGACTAAGCGTAATTATGAGATGGACATACATACATTCTTAATTTTCTAATCTGAATGGGGCCGTCCAAGTCTTCGGCTTTTTTACCTTCCGTCACCTTTAGGTAAGGAAGGTATTGTCTTTGGTCAAAAAATTCGGTGGTGAGTTTTTGATGAATAAGCACGTTTTAGGGTCCCTAGAATACGATTTTACTATTTTTAAGGTGTGTGTGTGTGTGTGTGTGTGTGTGTGTGTGTGTGTGTGTGTGTGTGTGTGTGTGTGTGTGTGTGTGTGTGTGTGTGTGTTTGTGTGTGCGTGTGTGTGTGTGTGAGACAAAATTTTCTAATGCGATAACTCATACCACAATTCCAAAAATTATAATTCTTTCGTATTCCTCTTCGTTACATCCATGTAAAGAGTTGATTAGATTTTGGTTATAATTGGTCAACCGAAAGTACCCTCATTTGAAGATTTTAACTGTTTTTCTTGAAAAAACAATGTTAAATATCATTTTTTCACATTTAATGTTATTATAAATATTAAAGAATATTTTATTCTCTATACGATTTGAATGCATTTTATACTTCATATTAAATGGATATAGAATTAAAAAATTATAAAGATATTAAATATCATATATTAGCCAGCTATACTATAACTCTGGAAACAGCTGCTATATTAAGAAAATTCTGATTGAAAGGTGTCAGTGTCAAGTGTAGTTTACAGTAGGTTAGTGTTATAATTTTCCTGGAAATATAGGATCTTTTGCTATAAACTTTCTGTATGGAATTTGTATAAAATATATACAACTGCCTTAAAGGTAATGTACAAGAAATGGAATCTTTTGCAAGGAACTTTCTGTATGACATTTATACAAAGTACATAGAACTGACGGAAGGTAATGTCCTGGCCACATCAGATTTTTTATTATTACATGTCGCATATGAATTTTGAATATAAATAAATGAAAAAGAAATAAAAATTGCTATATATTTTGTATTTTTATACCTATAATAATGTAATTAATATAAAAAAATAACTACATCTGCCATCAAATAGTATATTTAAAATAATAAAACTTTTATATGAGCCATTTCTTTCTATTACTTATAATAAAAAAGTTAAAGGGGGGGTCTTCTCAGACACCCTGTATATATGATAAGCCAACTCTCATTTTTTAATTTCACTCGGTTATCAAAGACGCATATTCAAAAATTTTATCGCCAGAAAATCCAGGATATGATTTATACCTATTCTAAAATTTACTTATTGCATCCTATTAAATTTTACTGGGCAGATTATGTTTGAAAATAACTTTTTTCTTATGTATTCATCCTGTATATTTTACGCAAATATTTTCAGTCACTTTTCATCATTTTATCATTTATCTGCCGTTACATGGCTACATTTAATTTCCTTACTTGAATGGAATGTGACAGCTTGAAATGTCCTCCACGGATTGGTTGAAATAAAATATCAATATTTAATGACTTGTATAAAGAAATAAAATAGTAAATATAATATTTTAATTGTATATTTTTTTGCAAATATTTTCAATCTCTTATATCATTTATCCACTAATAGTTTGTAACAGCAACAAACGTCTTTTACTGATTGATTTAATGTTGAATTAAAAAGTCAGTATTAATTATTATAATTTTATTTCGGAATCATAAACTTGTTTATTTACCCTCACAAAGCGGGCGCTATTTGATTTTTATCGCCCGAGGGCCTATAAAGTTACCAAGCAACAGATATTCAAACAAATCAAAATTGTGGTTTATGGATAAATGCCAGACAACATAATAAACTTATTTTTTGTAAACTGCCATTCGCGAAACTTTTCGCATGCTTTCTCTTCTGACTTCTCTGGAAATCTGTCATTTTCATTTGATACTATTTTTTTATAAACAAACAATGTAGTAACACCAACAATCTACATAGAAACTACAGCATACTTAAAAATCACAACGCCAGCTCAACGATAACAAATATAGTACAATAGGTACCTACTGAATCTTTGAATTTTGAGAACCAAAATAAAATAAAACATTGTATGTATTATGTATCACAGGCATTATTGAAATTATAGCACTCAGAAAATTAAAAGCTCTATGCAGGGCCGGCTCTAAGGTGGTGCGAAGTGTTAGATGAGCGATCACCCCCCCCCTTCCCCCGCACATACACACACATTAATAAATTAACTTTTTATAAATTATAGCAAAAATGCAAATATTTCAAGTTGCAGGAAATCTATGTTGTATAATGCTCAACCGTTACCCGAAATTTACGTGCTCGCACGGATATCAAGCTCGCTTCGCTCGCTCGTTAAGTACCGTGCACGCCCGTAAAGTTCTGAGTAACGGTCTTGCAATGTAAATTACTCTTAATTATACCGTATACATAAATATAGAAAAATAAAATATTTAAGTATACTTTTTAAATATTTTTTTGCAAAAGTTTAAGTTTATTGATTTTCTTTAACAAATATTGTTTTTCTTCAAGCGTATTATAATATTCATATTATGCTATTGTTGTACTAGTAAAAAAATGTTAGTGGCTGGCGGCGGCAGTTGTCACAGCAACACAGATTATATTGAAAATTGTTATTTGCAAGTTTGTATCGTTTTTGTTTTGTAGTGTACACAGCCAGCTTCGGCTGAAATTGCAAACACTATAATTAAAAAATTCCAAAAAAATGTCAAAAAAATCTTTGAAACACTTGAAGAAAAAATAGTATATGTCTTTCGGAGTAGAACGCCCTTTTTGTGTTTTACCCAGCTTGCCTAGCCTCGGCTAGCGCCTCGGCTAGCGCCTCGGCCGCAATAGCTGGGTTCAACACAAAAAGACCGCTTTCTACTCATAATAACATAATATACTATTTATACATAATAGAATGTTCTAAATGATATTTTATCTCTTTTAGGTCGTCATTTAAGAGTGGGTCCAGAGTTAGAAAAAACATGTTGTTCAGAAAGCACAGAAACAAGATTACAAACGCTAGCCAGACAACGCTATGACGCCGCTGTCCGCGAATCTGTGCTCCGCATTGCGTCTGTCCTCAACACCCGCTCCACGAGGTTCGACGGTGAGTGTTCAAGCACATAATCACACCCGTGATCAAAGGGATGACGTCAATATAATCCCCCACAGAAACAGATAACAAAGTTTACAACTTTATTTATGGCAAAACAGTTATTGTAAAATTAAACACATTCGCTGATTTATAGTGCAATAACCAGTGGGATTTGTCAGTTAAATATAAAATGCAGGATGTTAATCGAATGGTTCGTCGCCATATTGATTACTCAATTTGAAGGCTCTTACAACCCTCGCTAATTCTCCAGTTCATTGAGCTGAACATCACAGAAACACTTGAACATTTTTTTTTATCTCCCGCTACCATATGTAAAGGTAAGGCAGGTATACAGGGTGTTCATTTTAAATGGGCCACAATTGCTATCTCGAGAACTATAAGAGCTACAAAGATAATTAAATGGGCAAACAATTTCTATTTCACAAGATAAATTTAAATAAAAGAAAAATTATTTTTTTGGGCCAGTGGTTCTCAGAATACGGGACATAACTTTTTAATTTTTAATGAGAACATATATTTTATATTTGCTCATTTGTTAGAGAATTTAATTCAAAATTCAGTGATATCATATTTTTATACCCTTACATAACGATTTTTTTGAGAAAAATGCATGTAAAGTTTTATACTGCACTATTATTCACGAAAGATGACTATTCAAGGTTATTTGTTCGAAGAAAGAATACACATCACTTTATAGCAGTAGCTTAGCAACATTTTGTATTAGAAAGAGAAAGATAATTTGACCTATGTCTATTTAATTTATGTGGTGTGACAGATATATGTAAATAGTGGCATTACTTTCTAACACACTATAAATAATAATGACATATGTCGTAGAATTACAGATACCTAATTATCTACTACACTGCCATCTGTGCTAATATTTACTCAGTGGCGTTGACGTTTAAATTAAATTATTATTCCTTGGTTTATAAGTAAAATCTATGTTTTTGTATTTTGCAAAAACATAAGTGAAGAACATAAATCTTTCAGAAAGGCATTATTTAGAAAAGAAACATAATTTTCAAATGAATTATTCTTATTTTTTCAGTTAAAATGGGTCCATAAATATTTCATGTTGCACGCCTATGCAAATGAAATGCAATGAAGTTATCTGCAAATAATATTATATCAGACGGCTCACAAATGACCTTGAATAGTCATCTTTCGTGAATAAGAGTTTAATTTGATTAAAATATGGCTATAATAAGAGTGCCACGAATGGAAAAAATGACTACATGTTATTTTTTACATAGAATATGAGTGCCTTGACCTAAAGAAATGAATGTTTTGTTCTTGTAAGTGATCATAAATGTCAAATTAAACAAAATATTCATGTATTTCTTCCATGGCAATCTAATTCTATGTTAAAAAAAATTTACACGTATTCGTTTTTCCATTCATGACACTCTTATTGTAGCCATATTTTAATCAAATTAATATGAAACTTCACATGCATTTTTCTCAAAAAAATCATTATGTAACGTAATAAAAATATATCACCTCATTTAAAATTTAAAAGTTAGATCCCGTATTTTGAAAACCACTGGTCCAAAAAAATAAATTTTCTTTTCTTTAAATTTGTCTTGTGAAATAGAATTTTTTTGCCCATTTAACCGTCTTTGTAACTCTTATAGTTCTCGAGCAATGGTAGCCCATTTAAAATGAACAGCCTATTTGGATATAGTGAGGACGATTTCTCAAATATTATGGGGTAAAAGTTATAAAATATTGTATTCCATATTTTACATTAATGAGAAGAGTTGATTAGATTTTGATAATAATTGGTCAACCGGAATTAGTACTTTCCTTGAAGCGTAACAAATTAAAATATTTGGAAATGAAAGATAAACGCCAGTGTACAAAAATCAAGTGTAACATACAAAGTTCGTGACAGAAATATATAGGAAGCATTGCATATACAGGGTGTTCATTTTAAGTGTTACACTATTGCTAACTCGAGAACTATAAGAGCTACGAGGTCGGTTAAATTAGCAAACAATTTCTATTTTACTAGACTATTTTAATGAGCATAAAATTATTTTATTCAACCAGTGGTTTTCAAACAGTGGGGACCAACTTTGTTATTTTAAATGGGATCATATATATTTTTTATTTACTTATTAGATAGATAATTTTATTCTGAATTCAGTGATATTTTCATACCCTTACATAACGACTGTTTAAAGAAATATGCATATAAATTTTTATTTTTTCAATTTAACGGCTATCTCTTTCTATCGCTGCAAATAGTAAGAAAATAGCGCGAATAACTGCCAGTTGGGCTGTGTCAAACGAAACGTCAAAAATATTGGAGTCATAAAAATACCTGTATTCTCAGTGAAAATTTGCATCATTAGACATTTTAACTACAATAAAAACTTTTGTAACTTATTTCGAAAAGATTTTTTAAAGTTACCTGAGGAAATCTCACATTTTACGTCTAATTTTTTTTAGAAACAAACGCCATAGCTCTTTTTTGTTCTTACTATGCGCAGATCCCCATTGAAAAGGTCTATTAGAGTGCCCTGGCAGAAAGAAGTGTATATTTTTTTCTGTCAATTGATCATAAATGTCACCATGACAATCGAGATGTCAACGCGCATAAAATATTGTATTTCGAACTTTTACTATTATGGAAAGAGTCCATTTGATTTTGGTGTAAATCGGATAACAGGAAATGGCACTTTACTAGAAGCTCAAAATATTTTTTCTGCGAAAAATGCCTATAAATGTTATTTTTTCAAGATTAATGTTATTATAAAAATTAAAGATTATTACATTTTCTACAGATTTGCATTAATACTTTTTCTATATATTTTGTGGATAAATTTATAAAATTATCTGTAATTTAAATGCCGGATCAACGCTTTAAACAAACAAAACTCCTTGGTTGCGCAGTTATTCAAATGTATGTAACTGACAAATAAATGTCAATGTCACTGGCAAAGAACTAATCATTTGAAATTAATAATAATATCGTTTTAAAAAGAAAAAAGTGAATAGAATAATAGGAAAGTAAATCAATACAGTTTCCAGCATACGTAAATATGTAGGTATGTATTTAGATTAATAAAAATTAATGATTCGCAAAAAAAGTTTAAGCTAATTCTCATTTTTGGATTAGTGAATTCTATTTTGTCCCGGTATTTAAAATTTAATCTTCATTTTATTATCCAAAAAAGTAGTTACTTGGATTAGATTAGACTATATTTTAAGAAATAAACTGCCAAATTAGAGTAAAATTCGCTAATCCAAAAATAAGGATTAGCTTAATCTTTTTTGTGGATGGTAAATGACGGGAGGTATTGTGTTGGCCACACCAGATTTTTTCATATTGTATTTTTCACGAAAATCTGTTCAGAGCTTCAAGTAAAGTATCACTTCCGGTTTATCAATTTTAGAAAAGAATAACATTTCAATAATATAAAAATCTTAAATACCAAATTTGAAAAGTTTTGAAATATATCATTATATTTTTCACGAAAATCTGTTCAGAGCTTCAAGTAAAGTATCACTTCCGAATTATCAATTTTATCCAAAATCTAGTATGTTGTTCCCCTTCATATAAAAGTCTTAAATTCTAAATTTTTTCGAATGTATCATAATATATCTTTTACGAAAATCTGTTTAGAGCTTCAAGTAAAGTATCACTTCCGGTTTATTAATTTTAGCCAAAATCTAATATGTTATTCCCCTTGATATAAAAGTCTTAAATACTAAAATTTAAAAATATTGGATTATATTTTAATATAGTTTTTCATCAAAAACTTTTATGGGCTTCAAGTAAAAACACACTGTATATGTGATATTCATATTAAATAAAAAATAAAATGGAATTGGCGATAGGTGATGTGTTGGCCATATCAAATTTTTTATTCTATTGTATTTACGAATATTTTAAAACTGTCCCGGACATGTCAAAATCTGTTTAAGTTATAAAATATGTAAATAATACAAGATCAAAGAGTAGCTAGTTATATTTTTATAGTTGATTATGAAATGTTTAAGAATAAAAACAAACATTTTCATGATATTTATTTTCCCAAAGTTAAATATTTACCAACATCTGACATGTGTGGGAGCCACCAAACAAAATAAACATAAGATAACAAATAACAAATATTTTTTTCTTTTAGATTTCTTCCGAACCATGCTCACAAACTCGAAGAAAGACTTCCACGACATGTTCAAAAGAACTTACGGAATTATCTACGTACAAAACAGCTACGTGTTCACTGATCTCTTTCAGGAATTAGAAAACTATTACAACAAAGGCCAAGTGGACCTTACAGAAGCAATGGACAACTTCTTCAGCGTGTTATATCAAAGAATGTTTACCGTCATCAACTCTCAATACAAGTTTGATGAGAAGTATTTAGCGTGCGTCGCAGACCATATGAAAGATCTCAAGCCGTTTGATGATGTGCCACAGAAACTCAGTATACAAATCAAAAGATCTTTTGTAGCTGCTAGAACTTTTGCTAAAGCCTTGTTCGTCGGAGCTGAAGTCTCCAAGAATATGTTAAATGTTAAGCCAAGTTTAGAGTGTTCGAAATCACTGTTGAGAATGCAGCAATGTGCTGGATGTGCCGGCTTTCCTCAGGCCAGGGCATGCAGTAACTATTGTATAAATGTTATGAAAGGGTGTTTAGTTTATCATGCAGCCTTGGACACAGAATGGAATGCCTATGTGAACGCTGTAGATAAACTAGCAGACAGATTATTAAACTCTTTTAATATAGAAATGGTCATAGAACCTATTGACATAAAAATATCAGAAGCTATCATGAACTTTCAAGAAAACGGACCAGATGTCTCCCAAAGAGTCTTTACAGGCTGCGGTAAACCAATCTTAGGAAAACGACGACGATCTGTACCCTCACCTTTACTTACATCACATCATAATAATATGCTAAGAATTAAATACGCAACGCCAGATGATCTGCAATTCGAAGAAGTTGAAACAGTTCGACAGAAGAGAGCCACAAACAGAGAATTAAAATTTGAAACTTTAGATTTCAATAAAAATTCCCCTGAAGAAACTAATAATAAAAAGAATAAAGTAGCGCATGCTAAACAAGAAGACACGTTAGAAAAACTAATAAAAGACATCAGGCATGTTGTTAGAGAAAGTAAAAAATTCTGGAACCATCTCCCGTATCAAATATGTAACAATGAAGATATTGCGGAGCCCCCCAGCAAAGATACTGATTGTTGGAACGGGACTTCTGTTGCGAAGTAAGAAATAAATGTGAAAAATATTTTATAGATTATTTTAATAATTATTTTTGATATTTCTTACAACCAATGAAATGTTTCATTTTGTGTCACGTGTCTGCGTTTTAACCAATCCTGTCACTATTATACTGAGAATAAAGCTCTATACCCTCTATACTGTATTTCAGATAAAAATAGAATTGGTGGCGCTGCTGCGCCAGCCTGTTTTACACTCATAAAACTTATGAATTAGTTTTGTTTCGTGTTTAACATACTTGACAGCTCGATTCGTCAAAATTTGATAATTTTTAATTATTTAGTAAAGAAACAGTTACTTAAAAATGATTAAATAGAGAATATAATTCATGAGTCACGTGACATGTCTTCCGCCAATCAACATTCAGAATCTCTCTAGTTACATGTCTATCACAGCGATGATAAAAAACAAAGAAATTATCACCTTACAATCACCTTATTTATATTCGTAACTAAGGGATTTGTTTTCTTTATTTGACATTGACAGTTAATTTTGAGTATAAAAATGTGCGATAATCGTTGGGTTGATATCAACAATCATGCAAATAATAAGATAATTGTCAAATTAACCATGTTGTCATACAATATATTAAAAGTTAGGTTAGCAGCACACATAATGTGTCACAAAAATTCATTATATTCTCTCATTAAATATAAGCTCGTGATATGATTAATAATCGAAGATATTGCTCGTGAAACCGAAGCAGCACATCATTCGTCCTTCGTGATTCGTGAAATCTAACTCGGTTTCACTCGAGAATATCATCGATGATAATCACATCATTTGTTATATTACGTATGATTATAAAGTCAAAATAGAATAAATAATATACTTGATTATATATTGCTATTGTAAATTTGTTTTGCGTTTAGACCAATCAGAAAGCTGGAATCGTAAGCCCTATCTTACTCCTAAGTCTATTCTTATCTGAAATACAGTATAGAGATTATTCCCGGGAATAATCTCTGTAGTTTTTGTTTTTATTGATATATGTCGAATAGTAATCAATACATAAGTAAAATGAGCGAAAAAGACCAATTTTGTGCCATTTCTGATCATGAAATAAACCAAAAAATTATAGAAACCACTTCTAGAAATACCATAATTAGTAATTATATCTTTTGATTATTTATTTTGAATTATTAAAGTGTGTTCTAATTGTCAAAATAGATTTACCAACTGAATCATGCAAATGAATGAAGCTAGTTTATTACGATAGTAGATAGCGTTACAATAGCATGACAGCCTAATTAGCTGGTTTCACATTTTTTAAAAGTATTTTAAATAAAAGTTTATGCAATATTTTTCATAGTAATATAAAAAAATAATAATTTATTATTTGCGTAAATAATGAAATAAAAAGATTGGCACCAGAAATAGTCATGAAAAACAACCCCCCACTCCTGTGACATCGGAGTACATACATTACGTCATTCATAGTAATAGGAAAATAGTTTACGTTATTTAATAAATAAAAGTTGGCGATAGTTTGTCACATGTTAAACTGTATGTGTTCTGACGTCACATTCTGTTTCAGATCACGTGACTTTTTCAAAATATTACACAAATTTCAGTAATTAATCGTGATATTTTCAAATTTGAGGCTCGTTAAAGAACAATATCTTTTAAAATTTAGCACTTAGAAGTCATATAAAAATTCTTGCAACAGCCCTCTTGTGGATCAAAAAATAATCTAATTAAATATAATTCGAGAGTTCGAAAAATCTGTCAAATTATTTTTAATTTATTCTCACTCCCTTGTTATATTTTTACAGATACACTCCTACAGTTGTGGAGGACGGTATAGCGAACCAGAAAAACAATCCAGATGTATTTGTAGATATTAATAGACCCAATGCGATATTGAATGAACAGATATACGCGCTGAAGACTATAACGAATAAGTTAAAGAACGCGTATTTGGGGATGGATGTCGAATGGATTGACAGTGGTAAGTGTTATAAATAAATATATACTGGTTTGTTATCCATTTCTGGCCAGTCCGCTTTTATTCGCAGATTTTGGTAATGATGATATATATAGGGTGTAACACCAAAACCGACCATGGCTATTATTTATTATAGTTACAAAAAAAATACTATAGAAAAAGTTATAGGGGACCAAGGGGACATCCCATTAAAGAAGAAAATATTTTTTTAAACATTAGTTCTCAAGTTACATAACTAAATTATATATTTTAAAATGGGATTCTAGATCATTTATATGCTTATTAGATAGCGTATTTTTTTCTGAATTCAACCATAAAAATATTGAAAAAAATTCAATTGAAATTTAAATAAATTTGATTTTTATAGTTATTATTTAGTAGGCTATGTATGAAAAAAAAATGAGTTTAAATTAAAACGAAACAAATATTTGGTAATAACTTTATAAATAGTGTTTTATTTGACTTCCATCCTAAATAATTCAAATTGACAGATAGAAAGTTTTGTTTTCCATATATAGCCTACTGATAAATAACTAAAAAAATTAAATTTATTTAAATTTTTATTGCTTTTTCTCAATATTTTTATTATGTTATTTAAAATACGCTATCGAATAGGTATAAAAAATTAGTATAATCATAATCCCATTTGAAAATATATAACTTTGTCATGTAACTTGAGAACCATCGCTTTAAAAAAATTTTTTTTCAAACCTCGTGGAAATGGCATTTTTTGTGACTTGATTCACAAGGTAGAAGTTTCATTTCTACGCCGCTGGAAATTTCTACGCCGGCGGAGTAGAAATAAGCTAATTTCTACGCTGCCGGAGTAGAAATAGCTAATTTCTACGCCGGCGGCGTAGAAATAAAATAAACAAATATCCATAGCAACTACATAGAATTAGCAAATAAAAAGAAATGTAGAGCGTTTGAAAAAAAAATTTAATGTGTCATTCGGAATAAAAGTGTCTTTGTGTGCCTCGCATCCAATTGTCAGACTCGCTTCGCTCGTCGTGCAAACTTCCATGCTCGCCACACAAAGTATCACTTTTACTCCTAATAACACAATATACTATTTTCTCTAATGGGATGTCCCCCTTGGCGTCCTACAACTTTCTTCTATAGTATTTTTTTGTAACTATAATAATAAAAAAAATAATGGCGATGGTCGGTTTTGGTGTTACACCACCCTATAGGGTGTTCATTTTAAATGGGCCACCATTGCTATCTCGAGAACTATAAGAGCTACAAATACGGTTAAATGGGCAAACAATTTCTATTTCACAATACAAATTTAAATAAAAAAAGGCATCACCTCACGGACTCTCAACACTGCCTAAACAGTTAGATTCGAAATTTAAATAAATATTTTATACAAAGTCTTGTGTGGAAATTATAAATTTATAAACTGACATTTTTGACAAATTCTTTGCTTTCATCGGAATTAGTTTTTAAATACTTATTTATTATAATATAATACATGTGTTGGGAAAAGGTTTGGGTGCAATCCTCTAATCGTTTTTTAGAGTGAAAACACTTTTCTAAAAATACTGAGCTATTCGAGGGATATCTGTACTCATTTTCCTGGGATATTTGTATATTTAGTACTTCTTCCAAATTTATTCGTAAGGGACTGTTTTTCTATGTGTTTATATTCTGTTAGTTTGCGTCTCGTTCTTTTTTTAAATACTTGTGATGTGTTGGTCTTGTAGAAGAAATGGTCGGAATAGTGGGTAGCGGTTCAGGGAGCGGCGACACAGAAGACGATGACATTGAAATCGGCTCTGGACTAAGCCCAGAGCAACCTCCAGAGGTGTTCCCTACACCTGCTATCATACCTCCCGTACCACCAATCACCACTAGCACCAACAACAACAAGAACAACGACAACAACAGCAGCGGAACGTCGCGGAATGACCAACCGAGCAACGCGGGCACACAACATAATTTGACATTAACTCGCGCGCTCATAACATATTTGTTCCCGTTGGTTGTTATATGGTTCGGAGGCATGTTTGCCGATCTCCTGTGATTCAACAACACAACGCAAGCCATTCCTGTACATACAACCCTCACATCCCACGAGTATTTATTTTACATGGACTTTTCTACTTGCAGATTAGTGATATCTATATGTAGCTAACAAATTGTGAATATAATTATTTTTATGATAAATGTATAGAAGTAAGAAAAATACAAAACTCACTTTAGTTATGTTGCGACACTGATGACATATACAATATCTCTAGTCTTATTTTGGAAATAAAGAAATACAAATTGAATTTGGACTAGGGCTTAAAAGTATATATCAATTTTATTCGACTAATCTAAAATAATAAGTTTAATAAACTGAAAAATAATTAAATTCGCAAAAACCTACAAAAAAATTATGTTGTTAATGTTTAAAATACAATATATTAAGATCATCATTTACTTAAATTTGCTATTTACAAAAAAAATCAATAAAAATATTTGACAATCTGTTTAGATTTGAGTAATCTATCGAAAAGCTGTCACGAAAAATGTACAATTTATTTTTGTGATATTTGAAAATTAGAAATAATTTCTAGTTTAAAGGTGCATTCACAAATGAAAATTAGGTTTATGGTTTTTGTTTAGGTTTAAGTAGTCTTTCATAAATGTAAGTTTAAAATACCTGAAAATTAGTTTTGATATGTACAGACATCTATGTAAATACTTCAAAAACAAGATTAAAATATCGATAGAGAAGTACTAAACAAGACACCTGTGCGCCGTGAAACTGTCATTCGCTTAGCATTATTAGTTATATTTCAGCAATTAAGTTATGACAGTCTCCAAGTTCTCGAATTTGTTTAAAAACCCGAATCCTCCAAGTGGATAATAAATAAAGATGGGTGTATATATCTATATCATTTCAGGCTCATTCTCATTGGTGAAGTTTGTGACGTCAAACTAAATCATAAACCTAATGTTTGGACCTTGCACTGTTTAGCTTTATGATTTGGATTTAGAGACCCTAAATTCTGAAGTGGAAATGGAGTCATTACATAATATGCGACCAAAGTCATTAAATCTAAAGTATAAACTATAAATCTAAACCTAATTTTCATTTGAGAATGCACTTGGTCGAATACGAACCCGATCGATCACGCGTTGAATAAATAATAAAGTTAAAATAAAAGAAAGTAAATTATTGCAATAATAGCAAATTTAAATAATCGAAAATTATTTCATGACCGATTGCACAAACAAGGCTTAAATTTTAAGTGACCCTTATACAGAAAAATGCAGATCGAAATTTTGCCAGAGCAATGCATAATAATTCATTCGACATTCATTTTGATGCAATATTAGCAATTCAAGGAACGCTTAAAAATTAAGTTAATGCAATGAGCTTAATAGTCTAATGGCCAGTTGCACCAACAAGGCTTAAATTTTAAGCTAGATATAAACAAAAAAATGCAAATTGAAATTTTGACAGCAATATATTATGTGTAATAGGGTTTTCCTAGGCAACGGCTTTTGAAGAAATAAGTATTTCATATAAATTTTAGTATAAATTATATTAATTTAAAATAAAAATAGTGATAAATTATATAATATTTATAAATAAATTTTTAAATTGAAAAATACATATGTTCAAAACTATCGCCAAATGACGTCACAACCCTAACGAGGTCACAACGATTACCGCTAATTATTTTTGTTTACGTTCAGAGGTTAAATACACATGTGTAACAAGAAAACTGTGGTTAAACTTACGCGTTTAGTTAAAAATACATACAAATAAAAAGCACACACGTGCTGAACCAGTAACCGCCCAGTTAACATGGATGCAAATTAAAGCAGGTCATGTTTGGGTTCCGTTTAATTTTCCCGCGCTACGTTTTTGTAGCTAAATTCACTTGATACAACTGTTTTTATCTCATAGTTCATCAAGCTTTCTCTCTTGCTAGAGTTGTGACGTCACGGGATAACATGGCAAATTGCAAAATTCTTTTGCATTTTTTTCCGTTCTATAAATTTTTATGCAAAATAGAAAAATATGAATGTAATATATTTATCTCTACATTAACATATTAAAAAATCGTGGAAAACCCTATTCATTTGATATTTCGATACAATGTTGTCAATTTAAGCAAAGTTTAATATTTAAGTGATGTTGCAACCTGCCAAAATACCCAGTTGCACTGCTCATCTTTAAATTTTAAGCTACGCTTGAATAAAAACCAATAGAGCGTGAGCAGACACATGCCTCAAGCAACATTGAAGTGTTTAGAATCAGCTGATTTGTATGCGCATGTCACTTTGACAAAAACAATGTCACTTTGGCAAGATCATCGTTTTGCCTTATTTAGATTCTGAACTGCTAAAATATTATTTTCCAATTTTCAAGCAGTAAAACACATGAAATAAAAAATAATATCATTTTTAGAGTTTAAAATTAAAATAAGTCAAAACATTGGTGTTGTCAAAGTGACACGCGCACACATATCAGCTGATTCCAAACTCTTCAAGATCGCTCCAGTCACGTGTCTGCTCTCGCCCTATAAGGCTCAGTTGCACCGCTGACACTTAAATTTTAAGCTAGGCTTAAATAAAAAAATGTAAATTGAAATTTTGACAACAATATTTAATTACTTATTTGACGATACGATATTGTCAATTTAAGGAACACTTAAATTTAGTGTCAGCGGTGCAACCGTGCATAAATCGAATTTTTGACAATATTCAACTTTTGGTTTCAAATTAAGAAACACTTATTTAAGTGATTGCTGTGCAACCGGGCATAAATAATGTAAATTCCACTAATTGAGTTGTTATAAAAGTCTGTTTTATTTAAGAAAAAGTCGATTAAAATTGTAATATCGACTTTTTTCCAGCCCTAGTTTGGACTTTTGAGCAATGTCGCAATGTAATATATAATGTGAATGGAGCCATATGATGTGTTAGGATAAAATGGACCATAAATGATTTGATATTTGTAATTGTTGCTGATATGTATGCATGAGTTTGTCTGTCTGTGAGAGTATGTTGTGTATAAAGTGTGTATTGACGATATATATATATACCCAGGGTAACTGTTGCCAATAAAAAAAAGCCGCTTACAAACCAAGTGCCCAATCATCCCTGTTAAAATACGAACGCTTCACCCATATGTGACTTGTAGCAAACTATTTTATTTATTTCATTTTAGTGTGCAACAATACAAGATTTTTTAATAAAAATATTACTTAAAATAAACTTGAAAACATAAATATGAACGATTTATTTATAATATATTATATAAAAATAATTTCTGGTCCCAATACTTAACAATAATACTCTTTGTAACAATATGTGGTGTGGAGTTTGTACGTGAGGTTTACACATCTGTGTAGTAAGTATTTGGTCTGGTTTTTACATATATGTAAGCCGCTATGAAAAGGAATACTGCCACCAGTGCTGGAAGAGCTATAGTAAACACTTGTCTCTGGGTCTCTGCGAAGTCCTTCTTGCGTTCTCTCTTCTGTTTTGCTGTTTCTTTTGGTTTGCCTTTGAGTTGACGCATTTTTTTTACCAAACTGTTTCACAAATCTGCAACTAATCACTGCATCTTCAATAGTTATTCTTATGTATTTATAAAATGTAATACTTACGGTTTTAATTCAAGCTTTGTAGAAACTTTGAACACACACGTAATGTTGTGAGAGGAAAGTTGAATGACTTGGCCACGTAGCTCTCTGTTGATGTTTATATCACACGTAGTCAAGCTTTACGTTGACAGATCCCCACCAACGATTCAAACCTAATTTTTGTAATAAAATTCTCATTACTAGTAGTGTAAAACTATTTGTTTTCGAATATTTATCTTATCTATTTATGAAAATTCCGAAGATCAAATTACAAATTAATTTTTATTTTACAATAGTTGGCAGTGGAAATAGTGGAAAATCGCAACTAATTTCAAAGCATTGGATTGATTCGAAAATATTTTCTTGGAACATTTTTAAATTGTTTGCAATACCCATTAGTATTCTATTGTCTATTACATTTTATTTTCTATATAAACTAATTAAATATGCTATTTATTCTTTTTATAATTTATATACGTTATTGACAAAATGAAAATTAGAAATAGCATATAATAAAGTTTATTATAGAAAAGAGATTGCTTAAGCAAATTGTGATAGTTTATATTTATCTTATCCGAAGTTTAAAGTTCGGGTTTTACGTGAGTATGTGAATGACGTAAAGCGCAAGCACGGTCAAAAATACAGGATTGACATTTGTCATTTACACTTAATAGTAGTACTAATATGAAATCAAATACAAAATGTATTTCATCAAACATGGAAAACGTTGATTGATAATTATATAATAATTAGAAAATGGCAAGTGTATAATTATAGAAAAATATAATACAATGTTTTATTATATAACCTATATGACAATTTTCTTTTTTAGGTTACTGCAATTATAATTAAGAAAAAAACTTAGTACAATGTTAACGCGAATACCATCGTTTGATTGGAAAGAGTTCGCTTGTGGATGGGGAGCTGCAGTTATTAATATAACTGTCACGTATCCTCTAAACAAAGTCATCATACGCCAGGTCGGATTTTATTTGTATTTATAATATATTATAGTGGCTTATTACCCATTTCTGGGTATGCCAGTCTGCTTATATTCACAGATTTCGGTAATGACAATCTATATTTTTGAGGGCGCTTACCAAGCGTCACTCACGGGCTTTCAAAGTTGTCATGGAGAGAGCATCACAGAAAGTCACTTGTGCTATTTTGAAAATAATTTTTAATGTTGACGTCAATCGGATTCGAACCCGGGTCGTCAGAATCTCAACCGAACACGTTACGCACAGTCAATAATAAAATTGGAGAATAAATTAAATGATATATTAAAAATACAAATGCTATAAAGGCTTGTTATACACAAAAGTCGATTTTGTATATAGAAAATATAAACGGAATACAGAATTGATTAACGCTATACCGGTGGTACTGTTGAGAGTACAGTAATATTAATTTAATATCCTTAAAAACCGACAGCGATAAAAAAATTGAGCATCACCAGTCGAAAAAACATAGTGTCCTAAAGATGTGCAAACCAAAATCCAGTATTATTTTACACTTGGAAGTTATTTGCAAAAATAAAAAATCTGATGTGGCCAGCACATTTACCTTCCGTCAGTTCTATGTATTTTGTACAAATTTTATACAGAAAGTTCCTTGCAAAAGATTCTATGTCTTGTACATTACGTTCCGGCAGTTGTACGTTTTTTATACAAAATCCATACAGAAAGTTTCTAATAAAAGATCTTATATTTCCAGTAAAATTATAAGACAAACACACTTATGTCAATTGCACTTGACAATGATATCTTTCAATCAGAATTTTTTTTAATAGTATCTGTTTCCATAGCTGTCTACTTTATGAAATTTAATTTCTTTATAATTTTTACCTTCCGTCACCTTTAGGTAAGGAAGGTATTGTCTTTGGTCAAAAAATTCGATGATAAATTTTTAATCAATAACTACGTTTTAGGGTCCCTAGAATACGAATTTACTATTTTTACGATGATGTCTGTATGTGTGTGTGGATGTGTGTGTAACAAAATTTTCGTTTGCGATAACTCTAATACTACAGTTACAAAAATTATAATTTTTTCGTATACTTCTTCGTTACATCCATAAGATAAGCTGATTAGATTTTGGTTACAATTGGTCAACCGGAAGTACCATAATTTGAAGATTTAAACAGTTTTTCTTGAAAAAACTATGTTAAATATAATTTTTTCACATTTGATGTTATTATAAATATTAAAGAATATTTTATTCTCTATACGATCCGACTGCATTTTATACTTAATATTAAATGGATATAGAGTTAAAAAATTATAAAGAAATTAAATTTCATAAAGTAGCCATAGCTATGGAAACAGCTACTATATTAAGAAAATTCTGATTGAAAGATGTCAGCTGTGGATGTCAGTGTCAAGTGAAATTGACATAGTGTGTTTGTCTTATAATTTACTGGAAATATAGGATCTTTTGCGTTCTGTATGGAATTTGTATAAAATACATACAACTGCTTTAAGGTAATGTACAAGAAATAATAATAATAAATCTTTTATTTCTGCAGACTGTATATAGAAAGCGTCACAAAATAATAATTTTCTGTATGAAATTTGCATAAAATACATGCAACTGCCGGAAGGTAATGTACAAGAAATAGAATATTTAATTTAGCAAGGAACTTTCCGTATGAAATTTGTACAAAATACATAGAACTGACGGAAGGTAATGTGCTGGCCACATCAGATTTTTTAACTCTATATCCATTTAATATTAAGTATAAAATGCAGTCAAATCGTATAGAGAATAAAATATTCTTTAATATATATATATATATATATATATATATATATATATATATATATATATATATATATATATATATATAATAACATTAAATGTGAAAAAATAATATTTAACATAGTTTTTTCAAATGAGGGTATTTCCGGTTGACCAATTGTAACCAAAATCTAATCAGCTCTTCATATGGATGTAACGAAGAAGAATACGAAAAAATTATAATTTTTGAAATTGTAGTTTTAGAGTTATCGCAGACGAAAGTTTTGTTACACACGCACACATACAGACATCATCGTAAAAATAGTAAAATCGTATTCTAGGGACCCTAATACGTGCTTATTGATTAAAAACTCATCGAATTTTTTTACCAAAGACAATACCTTCCTTACCCAAAGGTGACGGAAGATAAAAACTAAAATTTTCATTTTCTTCTATGTCTAGTGATCTATGCATTTTGCGCAAATAAGGAACACCATTCAAATGGTCTCCTAATGGGGTAACTTTTGTCTAATTTAACCGATTTCGTGTCTCTTATAGTTCTCGAGATGTTGGAAGAGTTATGCTGTATACGTAGAAAAAATATATACGCTATATAGTAAGCATCTAGTGTCAATAATTGTGCAAAGAAAGAGAGTATAACGTCTCGAGTTTCATGAATTTGAATTCAACGAACATTTTGACGCATGTATAGCAGTCAATTTTCTATATAGCAAAAATATATTATTTTTGTAGGACAAGATATATAGCAAATTATATCATATAGCATTAATCACTTTCCAATATATCATTTATTAATTTTATATATATATATATATATATAGCATTAACAATAATTATTTTTTATATTGCGTTAATTTCCTATATAGCATTTTATTCGGAGCCATAAAATTATTGTAATTTACAGATGATCCATGGTGTCCAAATGCACAAAGCCATCTTACAACTCCATAATGAAGGTTTATACTTTTTATATCGAGGTATTCTTCCTCCACTGTGCCAAAAGACAATATCTATGTCCATCATGTTCGGCATGTACGAGGAATGCTGCAAACACTTAACAAAATATCCTCTCAACTCTTATGTTGTAAAAGTGTCATCGGGAATGATCGCCGGGACAATGGAATCAATTCTAGTCCCTTTTGAACGAATACAAACTTTATTATCAGTCACCAAATATCATACTCAATTTAAAAACATGACCCATGCTTTTCGTGCATTACGTGTGTTTGGATTTCGAGAATATTATCGAGGTTTATTTCCGATTTTATTACGAAACGGCCCTTCGAATGCGTTGTTTTTTATTTTCCGCGATGAAGTACAAGACCGGTTGCCGAAAAGAGAAGTTGGGTTGGAGAGAACAGTGATACACTTTTGTACAGGAGCATTAATAGGAGTTACATTGAGTACGATGTTTTATCCGTTGAATGTTGTCAAATTTAGAATGCAGACGCAACTTGGAGGAAAATTTCAATCTGTGCCGGCGGTTTTCAGACAGATCTACATTGAGCGCGGAAGAAGTATCGCGAATATTTACAACGGAGTCGCCACCAATTCCACTCGTGCATTTTTCAGTTGGGGTGTTGTCAATGCAGCCTACGATAATCTCAAACATTTACTTTATGCCGCTCCTGAAACAAGTCATGTGATTTAAGTATTATGTGTATAGTACATTGTTGTTTAAGTTATATTTTTTTTATTATAATATTTAATATATATTTTATCAAAGTTATAAGTAATTAAAAATATATTCTCGTTAAATATTCACAGCAATGCAATACAATATTCTGTGCTCTTTGTTTTGTATAGTCGAAGTTGTTTTTGCTACTTGTATAAATTTTTAATTTATTATATTCCAAATCCTATTTTAGTTATTTTTTTAGTATTGTTGCAGTGTGATACAATGTAATGATTTAAATCGTAGAAAGAAGCCTTCAGGATCAATGAAAATATAATAATAATATATTATTATTATTTTATTATTATTATAATTAACGAAGAAAAATCATGGATCTTACTGGGATTTGAACCCAGGGCCATTATATACCAAGTAGAATGTTCAGAACATTTTAGGGTCCTTGATTCAAATCCCAGTGTGGTCCAAGATTCAGAAAAATTTTCTTCGTTAATTAAATTTTCATTGATCGTAAAGGCCTCTTTTTACGATTTAAAATCCTAATTAGCTTATTATTCTGCGCCATTTTCAAATGTATTTCGAATTACTACAAAATGATACCAATTTTAATTCAAAAGCGTACAGTTATTGAAATAAGTATTAACCTTGATATTTGATATGAGATTACGAAACTTGTCGGAATACGGTATGACTGACTACTAGAACCGTAGTCTCATCAAATATGAATAAGCATAAGTTGAGCGATCAAGATAGGGCGCCAGCAGACACGTGACTCGAGCAAGGCGCTTCCTTTTTAGCCTCGTACTAAACTGAATGAGAGTCTTAGCACAATATTTCTCCCGATAGGTTCGCTACTGGGCTAGTTACTTTAACCTTCAAAAGACTTTGAAACGGCAAACGAGCGTCAAACATAACTATAAATTAAAATAATAAATTTAGACTACGTATTTGTTAAAAACTTTTGTTTTATTGCACCTATTGTATATTATTCTATATTTTGTGTTTATATAATGTGCCACAACCATGCAAAGTCACGATTACACACAATAATATCTGTGTATTTTTACAAGTCTGTACATTGTAATACGTACTTAGGAGAATATCCATATACTGCCATCTACGCTAAGCTTTGCGCTAAGGGTCTCATTGAACTACTCTTAAAAAAAACGGTATGTTTTTTAAAACAAGTAGAAAATAAAAACATTATATAGCATTATATTTATAACATAATAATCTGCTGAATTTGCTTGTGGTTATAATCTGTTGTACATGTGATTTGTTTTTGACACAAATTATTTTACTTTTGATTATTTATAATATGGATGTATTTCTTATGGTAAGGAAAGGTGATATAACGGTTTTGTTTCTGAACCAAACAAACTAATTTCTTCTATTTCTGTCATTTTAATATCAAATACTTACAAACAAGACAAAATACGTAGCCCTCAGTCACATTGATATTCGGGATCAGTTCAGATCTATTTGATCCTGTTTCAAACATGGTGCTTCGCGGGGGTAGTGACGAAGAAAATGGGTATTACAACAAGATTCATTTATCCCCTTTTAAAAAGAACGGTTTAGGGTAGGTGCGTGCTACTCGGAGTTGATCTTCTTGGTAAAAAGAAAGTGGCTGAAGTTATTTTAATCAGCTGATTTGTGTGCGCGTCACTATGACAAAAATATTGTCACTTTGACAAGACTAATGTTTTGAATTATTTAAATTTTGATGTCAAAAAATTTGTTTTGTTAAAGTACATTTTTATCAAAATGACACGCGCACACAAATCAGCTGATTAAAATCACTTCAAGGTCGCTCGAGTCACGTGTGTGCTTGCGCCCTATTGACTAGTAGTACTAGCCTATACTCTGTTCCATTTTCCATTAAGGCGCTGACATCAGCACCAGTTTTAAGTATACTATTATTCACGAAAGATGACTATTCAAGGTCATTTATTCGAAGAAAGAATTCACTTCACTATAGCAGTAGCTTAGTAACATTTTGTATTAAAAAGAGAAAGATTATTTGACCTACGTCTATTTAATTTATGTGGTGTGACAGATATACGTAAATAGTGGCATTACTTTCTAACACACTCTAAATAATAATGACATATGTCGTAGAATTACAGGTACCTAATTATCTACTACACTGCCCTCTGTGCTATTATTTACCCAGTGGCGTTGACGTTTAAATCAAATTATTATTACTTGGTTTATAAGTTAAGTGTATGTTTTTGTATTTTGTAAAAACATGGGCGAAGAACATAAATCTTTCAGAAAGGCATTATTTAGAAGAAATATAATTTTCAAATGAATTAGTCTTAGTTTTTCACTTAAAATATGTCCATAAATATTTCATGTTGCACGCCTATGCATACAAAATGGAATGAAGTTATCTACAAGTAATATTATATCAGACGGCTCACAAATGACCCTGAATAGTCATCTTTCGTGAATAATAGTTTTAGCTGAAATTACATTGGGTAAACTCGTCTCTAATTTCAGCCAATTAAAGAGTTCAAAACTATGCCGCTTTCTCTACAATACTGAATGGCTTAAATGGAACAAGGTATAGTACGTATTTTAGTACATATACAGCTTTTTGGAAAATTGCGATTCACTATTTCTAAAAAGGGTCTCGTCTAATTTTTAAATTTATTTATTAGTATTAATTGCTTTGTGTATGTGCGCGCGTTTCTTACATTTTTCAAAATAAATGACGTAGCGGTATTGTGATCACAGCTGATTTCTCAGATAACCTTTTCCAGTACGGCAAGAAATCTTTGCAACATATTGAAGGTAAAATACAAATTAATTATAATGAAATATTATTGAAAATTAATTTTAGATGGCTACTCAACTTACCCAAATATGTGCCAACAAAGTATTTGGAGGTGTACAAAAGATATTCAGTCACGAATCAAAAGAGTTAGGTTGTCGTATGAATTTTTCTGTTTATTTACCCCCACAAAGTGAAAATACAAAGTTGCCTGTTTTGTACTGGCTATCGGGATTAACTTGCAACGAAACTAATTTCGTGCAAAAAGCTGGCGCTCAGAAATATGCTGCGCAGTTAGGAATTATTTTAGTTTGCCCCGATACATCTCCTCGAAGTTTGAACATTCCTGGCGATTCTGATGCTTGGGATTTTGGTGTCGGTGCTGGATTTTACGTAAATGCAACTCAAGAACCTTGGAAAAATAACTACAGAATGTATTCTTATGTCACTCATGAATTAATAACTGTTATAAATGCCAACTTTCCAGCACTTGAAAGCAAACAATCCATATTTGGCCACAGCATGGGAGGACACGGAGCTTTGATTTGCGCTTTGAAAAACCCTGGACTTTACAAATCTGTATCAGCGTTCGCTCCAATTAGTAATCCCAGTGAATGTCCTTGGGGTTTAAAAGCGTTTGGTGGATATTTAGGCCCGCGAGAAACTGGAAACTGGCAGGACTGGGATGCTACAGAATTAGTGAAGTCCTACAACGGGGCTCCTTTGGAGTTATTCATAGATCAAGGCACTGAAGATCAGTTTTATATCAACAAACAACTTCTGCCGGAGAATCTTGTGACTGCTTGTAAGAATGCAAACATGCAGGTTGTTTTCACTTTACGAGAAGGATATGATCACAGCTACTTTTATATTTCTACATTTATGGAAGAGCACATGATGTACCACGCCAAATATTTACAAGAATGAGAGAGAAATTTATTTCGAAATATGTTTATTCATTGTAAATATAATACAATTATATATAATATACATAACAATGAGATTAATGTTATTTTATTTTTTCGGCGGACCTCTCAAGCTATGCCAGTGTTGCAGAATGTATTCTCTTTTCTGCCAGACGTGCTCGTTTCCCCAGTAGCTCCACGCACTAAAAAAAAACACCCTTTTAAAACACGGTTTCATTTCAGTTAAACCTCACACAACACGATGTAGTGAAATTTTGGTAAAGCCAAATTATTTTTAATTAAATTTGCTTTGAGATTGTGACATATTTTGGCGAAGTCATAAATATTAAAACGCATTTTTTTTTCTAAAAGTGTGGTACCAAAAAATTTTGATAAGTGAATGTAATCTGCACAGAAAAAAAAGTTTATGCATATATTTGATATTTTCGGCGAAAATATAGATTTTGTAATATTTTTGATTGCAATCATCTACTGAGTTAATTTTACACTAAAAATATGTTAAGACAAATCGTACCGTATTACCTACGAGCACACAATTATAATAATAACACTATTATGAAACGCTCTTGTACATTATATTCGTTATAGATACATCACTTTTAACAAATGCGCCCTATAAAAGTGGATTCATAATTAGTACAGTCAGTCCAATTAAATCCGAGAGTCACCGCATGTAGGTGCGCTCAATGAAGTAAGCAAATGAGACTTGTTGCTTATACTCCGTTCCATTTAAGCCATTCAGCAGATGGCGCTGATATCATCGCCAATTTTAAGTAGCCGAAATTACACTGGGTAAGTGAACTTGTATCTTGTCTCCAATTTCAGACAATCAGAAGTCAAAATTATTTCCTATTCTCTGCAATACTGAATGGCTTAAATAAGATATAGTCCATTGAACGATTCGTTAGCTATTATCTGTTTAATTTAAGCCATTTAGCAGATGGTGCTGACCAACGACCAAATATAACTAGACAAAACTTCATTTGGTTTGTTTTGATTTCGGCTGGCCAGACAGAAATTAGAGATAGAGATATGTCTTGTCTAGTCCGAGTATTACACACTAGAGCTCACCACTGAGGCCACGCAGAGTATCAGTATCTAGTTTGAACGTTGCTCACTAGAGGTGCAAGTGTACTTAGTTAAAATTTCGTAGTTAACATTTAACGTTAACATTAAATAATTTATAAGATTTAATATTAAAGAAAAATCAACGTGTCACTCACAAAACCACTACAACTACAAAACGAAGACAAAATACCCATGCTTCTACGTGGCCTCTAGTGAGAAATACTCGAACTAGACAAGGCATATCTCTAGTTTCTCTGTCTGGCCAGCCGAAATCAAAACATTCAGTGAGGAGGGATAGGGAATGTTTTGTCTAGTTATATTTGGTCGTTCGTGCTGACGTCAGCGTCGGTTTCAAGTAGCCGAAATTACATTGTGTAAACTTATCTCTTGTCTCCAATTTCAACCAATCAAAGAGTTTAAGAATATGCCCTATCCTCATCCTCTACAATAATACTGAATGGCTTAACTGGAACAAGGTATATATGACGAGCTGTCATCGAGAAAGATATACAGCTGTTAAATTTAACATGTGTATCTCTCGTATCTCTTCTCTTGGTATGCCAAGTTATGGAAAATGAATTTAGTGTCAAACCGAAGATTCGGTTTCGGCAGCAAACCGGCCGAAACCGAAACTTCGTGAGTTGTCGGAGGTGATCGGCAAAGCGGACACCGTGTCCGTTCTTCATAATAAACACTGTATTGAATTTTGATTATTTTTTTTCTGTGTAAATTATACACCTCACCTCACATACAGTAGAAAATTTGTGATACTTTTGTTTGTTGATTTTCTAAGGACAATAAAAATCCGTTTATCGAATAAGGGCTTTTTTAAACATACGCACTTGAAACTTACTAAAATTAACAGAAAGTTTCGGTTTCGGACGAAACTGAGACGAAATTTGGTTTCGGTGGTAAAAACTAGTTTCGGTCGGACACTAAATGAAATTATACATTTATTTGCAGATGTGGAATGGTGGTTTCCAATTTTTTATATGTTATTTGTCATGAAAAGTTATACGTATTAGAAGTAAAACATTTTTATCATAACAGGTTTTCGGTAAAAAAGAAATTGAAAACGGTATATTTTGTAGATCGTTTAAACGGCAAATTTTTACCGCTACGACTGTGCTTCATAGGCAGCATGTTTACCAACGCTCGATAGATGGTGCGATCGTAGTGTCGTCTGTCATATGTTTGCTCATAATTCAAAATTCAGTTGTTATTTTAAGAAATAGTGTAGAAGTGCTTAAAATCGACTCGGACAATGGACTATAGGCATTGATTACTGTAAATTTTTACCATGTTCACGCAGAAAAAAAACTTACATTCCACAGGCTGCGCCTCCCAAATGAGCTGCATGATCAAAGATTTTCCACCCGAGTAGCAATCCAAGCAAATCAAATCCCATTATGAATTTTATAGCCTAAAAATATATCAATTAATACCGAAAATTTTATTATTAAATATCTCTTACAGCATCGGCGGGGAACGTGAAAAACGGTAGAAAAATAATTCCTAATTTCGTATCTGGATACTGTGTACATACATATCCAAGTATTGCCATTATAGCTCCGGACTAGAAAAAAATTAAATAAATATTTTGATAATCTACAAACAAATCCAGCTTACAGCGCCTAAAGACAGTCCAGGTTGATTGGCAAACACTTTGTACATGTAACTAGTAAAGCTAGAAATAACGCCAGCGCTTAAGTACAAGCCGACAAATTGTTCCTTGCCCATTCTATCAACTGCTCCGTTGCTGAAACTGTGCAAGACATACATGTTGGCGAGGATATGTACACCTGAATAATGGCTAAAAGTTGAGAGAATCATCGGCCAGCACAATATTTGCGACGCTGGATTCGAACAAAAGTATTTTAACATTATAGGCTGCCATCGGGGCACTCTCCAAGCGAGGAACACCAACACGTTCAGCGCACATATTGGGATAAATACTCTTTCTGCCTGAGATAGATTATTCCACCAGGCGTTTATTTCCCTCCTGTATTGGCCCTAAACAATATTATATGTATTCTGTTTATACGACGCGAGCAGTCATGTGACTTTAACGCTCTTAAAATTATAGGAAACAGGAGCCCATGTCAAACTCAGAAACATTTTTGGAATATGTATTTCTATTTTGCACATCTAAAAATCTGATGTGGCCAACACATAACCTCTCGCCAGATATTTTACCTGGTTGTACGCATAAAACGAAAAATATTTTTAAATACAAATACATATATTCATGTCTCACTACAAAATAATTATTTTAATATAAATTATGTACAATACATACATTTTCTTTATATTCAATATCCTGAAATTTTCTTTTTCTACTTTCCTTTTCTTTTTCTTTATATTCGTCATTTTTTCGCAAATTCCTTTTATATTCTTTTTTACGTATATTCTTTTGCGTTGTTGACTTTTTTTATTTTCATAATCTTCATAATAATGTACAAATATCTTTGACAGAGGCATACAAATATTTTTGACAGTGACATTTATGTGTCAATTACAAACATTTGAATTTCTTGCCTTGTAGTAGTTTGATCTGAGATTTTTTACATCAAATTATTTTATATGCCTTTCTTTATCTCTAAATCTATAGAAGATATAACAATGAATTTATATTTATCCAATAAAGAATTTAACGTTCTTTAATATAATTATTTACATAAATTTTCGATAAATAATATTTAGATAATTTTTTTCTTGTAACTACTACTTCCGGTTGTCCAATTGTTACCAAAACTGACTCGACTCTTCCCATTATTGTTAGATTGAGGAATCCGTAGTTAAAAATGTCTTAAGTCTTATAGTATTTGAGATATAGTGAATCCAACATCCACACACACACATATGGATATCATCGTAAAAATGTTATAATCGGATTCTAGGGACCTTAAAACGTGCTTATTCATTAAAATCTGGATATGTGATTTTTAGCATGATTACAATACCTCTCTTAGCGAGAGGTATAAAGTTATAATTTACAATATTCAAAATAGAATATCCAGGATGGTCCTTAAGTACGTTCCGAAAATTAGGTATATGATTGCTTTAATTATTTTATGAAGAAAAGTTCATATGAACTTGTCCTAAACGGCTTAGTTTCTGAGATACAGAATGTTCAAGTTTCTAATTTTTTTAAAAATTTTGTTTTTATTGCGATAACGCTTTAAGGTATTTTATTGAAATCGAAGAGGCCATGAAAAATGCAAAACAGCTTCATAAAAAAAACAAAAAGATTAGTTGACGCTCTCATAGCTTTCCAACTATTTTAGTGTTTCTCTAGATTTCTTTTTATAAAAGAATCGTTAAGTTTAATTAATTATTCCGAAAAAGTTTGTTTTTCATTATGCCTGATTTTACAAAAGCGGAAATGGCCGACATGCACTTTGTTCGACTTTTAATGGCAATAAAAACAAAAATTTAAAAAAAAATTAGAAACTTGAACATTCTGTATGTCGGAAACTAAGCCGTTTAGGACATAAGTTCATATGAACTTTTCTTCATAAAATAATCAAAGCAATCGTATCCCTAATTTTCGGAACGTACTTAAGGACCACCTGTATAACGTTTACAAGAAATAAAAATGAATGTAATTAATACTTTTATGGTCTGTTCTATTCATTGCAGAAATGTAACTTATGACGTTAATTATGAATAAAAATAAATAAATATATTATCACGGCATATTACCCGTTGCTGGGTGTGCCAATCTGCTTTGTACGTAGATATCGGTAATGATGATGACATATTTGTACCGTGCGGGCGTTTACCAGGCGTCACCTCACGGGCACTCATTGCTGGCGTGGAGAGTGCACCGCAGGGATCAATTTTGTGCCATTTAAATATTTGGCGCCGGTCGGGATCGAACTCGGTGGCCCAGATTCGCGACTCAGGCACGACTCGAACAAAGTTAATTATGCAGATATACGTATATTTTGATTATACATTGTATGTGCTTTTAAAAATAGTTCCAAAATAAGTAAACAAGTGAAACGGGTCTCCATTTCAAATTATTTTAAGGGCAGCAAAGCCACACGACTGCTCGCGCTCTATAAAAACTGTAGCTTACCACTTTAAACTGTTGCTGCTTTCTGTGGAACCAGTCTGTAGAATTTCGCATTATTTTCAAAGCCTGAACTCTCATACTTTCGTATTGCCATATTGCTGCCCCAACAAAACAAGATGAACTAAACTAAAAATTACAAATTATTATATAATTCAAGGGCGGGTAGTTGAAATATTACTGACTGCGACAGTGAAAACAAACGGTTTGAATAAGACACTAAAATGTAACGGGCCACTTGTGTAACCTGTAAAATTCGCCAACGGTGTTTGTAAAGTCTGATTTTCGACTTTATCTGGGATTTGGTTTCTATTTCTTTTAAAATGTCTTACGCTTTTAGGAAATTTATTATATGTAACTGTTCGATTACTGAAAAAACAAACACAATTACTTTTGCATAACCTGAAAATAAGTTGACATACCACAATAAAGATATTTCACTTATAGAAAATATACGCCGTAAAGCCATTGTTCTAATAATAATTTAATAACTAATTTTTCAAATTTGTCATTACGATACCATCGTGAAAGCAAATTTGACAGATTTTCTAAATTAGCGAATGGGGATATTTGAATTTAACACGAAACACAAAAGTCATGTCGGATCGGGAAGTAAGCGTCATGAAATTTCCATAGTAAATAATGTGATAAACACTTTATATTCATTGTTAACTTTTGTATTTTCAACATTAGTGTAATGTGATATTTAAGTGCAAATACTATGTAACAAAATGAAAACATTTATGACGCGGTTACGACTACGTTGATGGTCTTGTGTTAACAAGTGTTGCAGTATTTTAGGTATCATTTGTGCATAAATTTTTGAAAATGATGAGTCTTTCGTACGAAAAGAGGCCTCTGAAGAAGCCTCGCATTGGGCCTCCCGATGTATATCCACAAGAACCTAAACAAAAGGAAGACGAGCTGACTAGCATTAACGTCAAACATGGGTTTGCGACTATGCCACAACTGACAGATGAATTTGGAACAGCTAGAAATTGTAATGTATCAGCCAGCAAAGTTGGTGCATATTTCAATGCCATAATTGCACGTAAAGAAGAGTTGAGTACTCTACCAGATTCTGGGAGAAAACGTCAACAAATCAATCCTAAAGATAATTTTTGGCCGGCTACTATTAGAACAAAAAATGCTTACGAAGCTTGGTTCAAAGATCTAGCTGGCAATAAACCATTAATGAGTTTAGCTAAAAAAGCCCCTAACTTTAATAAAAAGGAAGAAATATTTATGATGCTTTGCGAATACCAAGTCCCAATGTTGCGGGCTGCTTGGTTCATTAAGTTGAGTTCCGCTTACACTGTTGCCATTTCCGAAGCAAAAATAAAGAAAAGGCAACTTCCAGATCCCACAACAGAATGGACAGCTACCTTGATAAAATTTTTAAAAGACCAAATTCCAAAGTTACAAGATTACTATCATCATAGCGGGGACAAGAGTGGTAGTGGGGCCACTCCAGGCAGTGTTGGGACCGTGGGCACTCTGCCCCAGCCGATGCACAGCCCCGCACACCCCGCTTCCGCTGCCTCTGAAAGCGACCACAAAATTGCTCAGAGACAGTGGACCTACTGCACACAGCTCGCCAAGTTTATGTACGAGGAAGGTTTACTAGACAGACAAGAATATTTAAATTGGATATTGGAACTTGTTGATAAAATTAAATCTCAACCTTTCGATGATGGAATTTTAAAATTATTTCTACCTTTAGCTCTGCAATATTTAGATGAATTTGTCCAGTCAGAATTATTGTCTCGACGCTTAGCATTTTTATGTGCAAAGAAATTATCTTATATGTGTAACAGTGTTGCAGAAAGTACTTTAAGCTTGACATCACCGCAGAGTGATTTGATAAAGAGTGAACCAGTAAATAGTGACAAAGATAAGAAGGACATAGCAAATAATAACACTAGTGGCAATCCATTGCAGATGACATTGAATGAATACTTGAGCTGCCCCCATCATCGTGACATTGTCTTAGAACTCGGCTGTGTCCTACAGGTGATCGCTTTGGAATGCCCCACTGCTTTAGTTTGGTGTGGGGCTGGAGAAGGCCGTACTGGCTCAGTATGGCACGGTTCTCCACTAGATTTACTCCCAGTTGCTCCTTCTATTCTTCCAATGCCTTCAAGAGCTTCCAACACACAATACCGGAGACAGTTACGTCTAGCCGAAGCTGCTGTCAGAACAAGATCTCGTCAAGCTGAAGGGAGGTGGTGTGCGGATAAATGGCAAGCTTCTCCAGCCGGCGCGCAAACTAATAAAGTTTTAGCTGCTCTAGATGCTTTGGACAGACATAGATTTGATAGAATGGATGCTACTAATTCACTGGATACCTTGTACAACAAAATATTTACTCTGACTCCAACGTCAACAACAGCTAGCAGTCCAAAAGATACAAGCAATAATACAAGCCCAACAGAAACGAATAAAGAACAACGTAACAGTAATACAGAATATAATCCAAATCAAGATGAAGCAATCATACAAATATTATGTGAGTGGGCTGTGTCTCATGAACGCTGCGGAGAACATAGAGCTATGGCGGTTGCTTGGTTACTAGACAAAAGACAGGCAGATGTAACAAGTAGCGACGGAGACACCACCGCAACAGACGACAAAGATTCAACATCTTCTGCCAACAATGCTCCAGGAGGTCTACCAGTCTTTCAAGCTTTATTCATGAAATTCCTCGACCACGACGCTCCAATTCTGGAAGAAGGGGGCTCCACACATAACCGCCAGACATTCACAAACTTGGTCCATCTGTTCTCGGAACTCGTCCGCCACGATGTATTTTCCCACGACGCGTACATGTGCACTCTTATCTCCCGCGGCGACTTACTAAGCGGTGGTGGTGGCAACACAAGTGGTGCTGGTACCACTCCGCACTCTAACAAGCCGGCCACACCTGGAGCTACCCCAGCACCACCATCGCACCCGCATCCAAATAGTCATAGCCACACGCATCAACCACAACTAGATGATGATATGTTCAAGTTAGATGTGCCGGACCACGCCAGGCCCATGGATTATGATGACTCTAAAATTGATGATGATTTGGATAAAATCTTGCAGCATATTAAAGAAGACCAGCAGAACTCTTTGGATGCCCCTGATAGTCCTAAAGAGCCTGAACATCAACACGGACAGGGACAACACGTTGAGAACGAAGGAGCGGCGGCGAATGCAAGTCATGTGAGGCCTTCTCGGCATTTATTGTACACAACACATTTTCCTTTGCCTCAAGATGAGGCATTTTCCCAGCATGATACAAATCAAAGATATGTCTTGCTGTATGGCGTTGGAAAAGTTAGAGATGAAGCAAGGCATACCGTCAAAAAAATGGCAAAAGAAATTTGCAAATTATTCTCGAAAAAGTTCTCTATTGATGTCGCCGAAGGAGGCAAAGTTAAAAAACATTCCCGCAATGAGTTTAACTTTGAAGCCACCACTAACAAATGTCAGAGTTTAAGTTATTTTGACCAGCATGTAGTCACTTGGCAATGCAGTGCGACTGTTATAGAAATGCTCAACAGTTTTGCTTCTGGAAATTCTAATTATCTGCCAGTACAAGAACATGTGGCATTTTTATTTGATTTAATGGAACTTGCTTTCAATATTTATGGTTTAATAGATGTGTGCATCCAAATACTGAAAGAACTACCAGAAGTCGAAGGCCAGTTAATAGCAAAAGGGTCTGTACTTATGAGACATTATACAACAAGTTTAAGTTTATATGTTGTGGGTGTTTTGCGTCGATACCATTGTTGTTTGTTATTGTCCAGCGACCAAACCTCCGCCGTTTTTGAAGGACTATGTCGAGTTGTTAAACACGTATCAAATCCTGGCGATTGCAGTTCTGCTGAACGGTGTATTTTAGCTCATCTTTATGATTTATATTCCTCTTGTTCTCTATTAAAATCTAAACCACATGGCGTTGAACCTTTCGGCAACGCGTATCCGAAAATTCGCGCGGCTTTGTACAGTGCTTTAACGCCAAACCCTTCAAGCAATTGTGTATATAGTGCGGGCTTCATGGCTGATGTCTTATCAGCTCCAAGACGCGGAGGAAGAATAGAAGCCTCTTGGGCACGACAGTTGGCAGAATCTCCCAACAACAGATACAGTTTTGTCATCAATGCAGTTTTGGCAGTATGCAGAGAACAGGATAATGATAGATTAAATGATCTGGCAGTTATGTGCGCAGAAATGACTGCGTGTTGTAATGCTTTATCCGGAGAGTGGCTAGGAGTTCTTGTAGCACTTTGTTGCCCCATTTCACATCCAAATTATTACATGGACGTCCTAGCTCAACTCGATATACAAGATTTAAGTATTCACAACTCTCTAGCAGTGTTTACATCCATTTTAATTGCAAGACATTGTTTTTCTCTGGAAGATTTTGTAGCGCGAATTGCTCTTCCTAGTTTACTGAAAGTAAAATCGAGTGACACTCCAGTTAGCGGCGGCGCTGAAGCGGGAATGAGGTTAACCTGCCATTTATTGTTACGTTTATTCAAAACTGTTGAATGCCCACAACCAGGGTTGTATTCAGTCAGCACTTCTCCGCATCCTTTACCGGCTGCGCAACCCTACAGCATCCGACACAGCTGCGACAGACATTTATTAGCCGCCGCACATAATAACATAGCTGTTGGTCCTGTGTTGGCTGTTCTCAAAGCCATTCTAGTTGTTGGAGATGCGACCGCCAAGGAGTCGCGAGGCAAAGGGAAGGAGACTACAACGCACAGCAAACCACAAACCACAGGTACTTATAGACTATAAATTCTATAAAAATAATTTAAAAAAAAATTGTCAAAGCGCTACTTTTCCCCACTCCAACTCGAAGAGGCATTGAGCGCGAGTGGAAAAGTGCATTCCTTTTGTGTTAGCAAAAAAAATTACGGCGCATAGAAAAAAATGTATTTTTTCCAACACTTACTTTTAAAATGACAATTATGTATTGAAATCTCATTACTAAAGCAGTTCATTAATAATAATAATTAATTACAAGACAAGTGAAGTATATACATATTCATGGCAACCAACAAAATTTGCTTTTACAAAATTGAAATGTTATTCACAAATGTCATGTCATAATTCTGTTGGTCAAAAGAGAATAATTTTGCAGCCGAACCAATAGAATGACTTGTCTCTGTTCAAGAATTATACTTCATTTCACGTAAGAAAATAGTGGTGGGAAGATAGGAACAGTTTAATCTTATTTCTTGATTGGATAACTCAGTGATTAATTTTTAATCATTGGTTAATTTTTTAACCAATCAAATATGTTGACATATAGCAAAAAGAGGGATTTTTAGTTGTCAAATCAATATCTATTGGATAAAAATTTTAACTAGTGGTTAAAATTAACCAAGTTACAGAATAGGGCCCATTATCCAATCAAATAACAAGCTCAAACTGCTTCTAACTTCCCATCACTATTTTCTTACGTGAAACGAAGTATAGTTCCAAATTCTCTCGCTTTCGTGAATGAGTATAGTTATTTAAAACATAATTTACAGAAGACAATCTATTCAAGCACGAGTTTGAAATTCGTATACGAACGCGTAGCTGCGAGTGATTGAACATTGAACCAACGATTATTTGAATAACATTTTGTAACGAGTGCACATTTCTTTATACAACATAGTTGTCAATTTCCAAAGGGAATTTTTTTGCAGATAAGTTGGTGATAGTGATTTTTATTTTGTTCGTTGTCTGAAAACGGTCATACCAATCTCAAACAACTAAATGTTACCTAAAATCGTTTAAGAATGAAGCTCCTTGCTCCTTCTATAGGGCGCGAGCAGACACGTGACTCGAGCATCCTTGACGTGCTTGGAATCAGCTGATTTGTGTGCGCATGTCATTTTGACAAGAACAATGTCACTTTGACAAGGCCAATGTTTTGGCTTATTTTAATTTTGAACTGCTTTAATGTTGTTATTTTACAATTTTTAATCAGTAAAACATAAGAAATTAAAAATAATAACATTTTAGCAGTTAAAAATCGAAATAAATCAAAACATTGGTTTTGTCAACGTAACATTGCCCTTGTCAAAATGACATGCGCACGCAAATCAGCTGATTCCAAGCACGTCAATGTCGCTCGAGTCACGTGTCTGCTCGCGCCCTATAGGGATAGAGCAGACACGTGATTCGAGCAACCTTGTAGTGCTTTTAATCAGCTGATTTGTGTGCGCATGTCACTTTGACAACAACAATGTCACTATGACAATATCAATGTTTTGAATTACTTTGATTTTGAACTGCTAAAATGTTATTATTTTACAATTTACAGGCAGTAAAAGACATGAAATTAGAAATTATAAATTTTTTACAGTTCAAAATTAAAATAAGTCAAAACATTGGTCTTGTCAGAGTGGCATTGTTCTTGTCAAAGTGACACGCGCACACATATCAGCTGATTCCAAACACTTCAAGGTTGCTCGAGTCACGTGCTTAGAATCAGTTGATTTGTGTGCGCATGTCATTTTGACAAGAACAATGTCATGTTGACAAGACCAATGTTTTGACTTATTTTGATTTTTAACTGCTAAAATGTTATTATTTTTAATTTCATGTGTTTTACTGTCTAAAAATTATAAAATATTGACATTTTAGCAATTCAAAATCAAAATAAGTCATAACATTGGTCTTGTCAACATGACATTGTCCTTGTCAAAATGACATGCGCACACAAATCAGCTGATTCTAAGCACGTCAAGGTCCCTCGAGTCACGTGTCTGCTCGCGCCCTATACTTCATTTCACGTCAGAAAATATTGATGGGAAGATAGGTGCAATTTGATCTTGTATACTCTATCCGTCTTAACTATAGAGTGATGTGAAAATAGAAGCAGTTTGATCTTGTTGTTTGCTTGGATAATATCGAGGTTTTATCGAATCAGAAAACAAGATCAAACTGCCTTTATCTTTGCACCACTCTATAGTTAAAACGGATAGAGTTTAGATTGATTGGATAATATCAGGGTATTATCCAATCAAAAAACAAGATCAAACTGTTGCAATCTTCCCACCACTATTTTCTTACGTGAAATGAAATATAACATCAATAAGCGTACTAGAATATGACATTCTAATTCCGAAACAGAGAAAAGATCCATCATTAAGAGTAGGTGTCTTGGATAAAATTCGTCTTTACTCTCTAGTATCAACATAAATAACTATTATTTATTAAATACATGTAAATACTTAAACATTTAAATTGTACCTAGGTACAGGTTCTGCTTCAGAGTTGAGTATCTCCCACATCCTCGGTACTAGTGATTTGCTTCAGCCTGGCGATGATCCCATGTTGGAATTGCAACAATCCGCTGCAACAGAAACATCAACATCACTTTCAGCGTTTGCCTGGCATGTGCTTCGCGAGATATGCTCACAGCAGTGGGTGTTGGAACGATGTCTAAGTCACCCAGAAGAGCTGTGCCATCCAGACAATTTACTGGATCCATTGCTCACGCACTCGCAGGCACAACGTCTCTTGCACATGATCTGCTATCCTGACACTACACATCTAGATGATATCGATCAGAAAACTCTCATTACGATGATACTAGAGAACTTAGAACAATGGACGCTGAGGATGTCGTGGTTAGATTTACAATTACAATTTAAACAATTTAATTCTAACTCTTCCGAATTAAATCAATGGTTAGATACTGTTGCAAAAGCAGCAATAGATGTCTTCCAACTCAATAATAATACGAGTCATGATGGGAAGAATATCAAGTAAGTGTTATTTGATCCTAAACAGAATTAGGCACATTTACATAATAAAAATACTTAAACATACTAAATACAAATACAGCAATAGAAAAAGTACCTTATTTGTAAATACTAAATACTTTATTTTTTCGTGGTACAGATATCCCTCGTATAACGCGGTACTGTTACAACATGGTTTCGCACTAATACGATTAAAAATATTTTAAAGGAACAGTATTTCAACAGCTATGCGCCACGCCCTACCCAAAAAAATTAGTTCATTTTATTTTGATTGTTAAAATATTTTGGACATAATAGTGTAATCTCATAGTGAGAAATTTTTATTTTAAGTATTTTTGTTTAAAATAATTAGGCAACGTTTGCGTAAAGAAAAATTGATTTCCCATATAAACGCCTATGTTCCACTTTTCGATTTACACCCTGTACAATATTTTTAGCCAATAGAGGATTTTACTGGTAAAATCGATAGTTGCGCCACCGGCAAAAGTTAGAACTAGTTGGACAAACACAACCGTCCTTGTATTTGTTTGGTTCTGAAGAACTATTATTTTTTGATTTTTAATATTATAATGTCCGTAAGGTATGCATATGGTTTATGCAAAATAAATTTAAGATTTAAACACAAAAGTAACATGGAAAATATGCAGTTTATACCGTTCCCAAAACCTCACGAGAACCTTAGAAAATGTAAACGAAATATCACAAAACACATACCGTGTGTCTATTTTAAAGGTTAGGAGATTAACATGGGAAATCAGTTTTTTGCAATTTCCTGCTCGCCTAATTATTTTAAGCAAAAATGCGTCAAATAAAAGTTTTAGGGTATAAAATTCTACATCTAAAACAGTTAACAGAATTACCTTTACATGCTTTATAACGACAGAAATTAAATATGAAAATGTCGAAAATTACGTTAAAAATATCGACAGCCATGGAATTGAACAAAAAATAAATAAATGCTTGACGTTTTGTGTCACAAAGTAAGTTAACTTATTTGACGTTTCTGACAATTTGATTTGAACAAATATCATTAATTATGGCAAAATAAAATATATAAAGTTAAGGCTCATTCACAGCTATGAAAATAAAAATAAAATTATATATAGACATAAAAATAACGATATAAACAATAGATTCTTATGACAGTGTTCACAGCTATCGAAAATAAAAATAAACATAAGACATAAGCACAAGGATTTGCAAATGTTAAATATTTTACACAAGCATAAGCACATACATAAGCCTCAACCAATTAAAAACGGGTGTAAAAGGAAATGTCATTGTAAACTGTCATTTGAATTGTCATTTGTACTTCTTACAAAAAATTAATATAAATTTAATCAAAATGGCAGTTTATTTCTGCCTTAAACTAACAAATTTCTTCTCTGCATCTTCGCCTATTGATTTAAAAAGTTATTTAAATAATTTGTTATAAATAAAATATGTTGTGTTCAATTTGGATGGCCCGCGTTTGAATCTGACCGACTTCAAAATTATTTTCAATTGGTGTGGTCTCTCCGCTGTCCGTTGTAGCTTTGAGAGCCAGTGAGGTGACGCCTGGTAAACGCCCTCAACAATACAGATATTATGTTACGGAAATCTGTGAAAAGAAGCAGACTGGCGCTCTCAGAAATATGTACATACAGACTTACCTCTAATACCAAATTCATTTCCTAACTGTCCCCATATATAGGCTTTTAACTTATCTGTATAATTTTTATTAAATTTATTCCATAAAATTTCTTTTTTATATACAGAACTAATAAAGTCATCCATAATTTCACAAAATAAGAGTAATTGTCAAATATGACAACTACAATTATATGAAGCTGTGAATTTGTGCGTAACTATGGCAACTGCCGTTTTATTTTCGAAGCTGTAAACACCAACCATAAAGTCATATTTATAATTTTATTTATATGTCTTATTTTCGTAGCTGTGAATGAGCCTTTAAGACAATTCAATTTTGTTTAATAATATGAATATGTCAAAAATTCAACATTGCGTAAAAAAATTATGTATGATGCTGTTATGTACTTTCAACTCATTTCCAATACATCTACCTTAGTATTACAAAAGGGGTCTACACATATCATTCCTAACACTCTTTCTTAGAGTAACTCATGTTCTGCTCGTCCTATATTCTGCTTACGCGGCTCACGTGTATTTTTTGAAGACACATTAGCAGTCTTTTCAAATTTTATCACGAATTTAGCTCTTCATTCATATAAATGTACATTTTTTAATCATTTCAGACAATAAAACTAGAGATAAAATCAAATTGTCAGAAATGTCAAATAGGTTAACTTACGTTGCGACAGATAAAACGTCAAGCATTTATTTATTTTTTGTTCAATTCCATGGCTGTCGATATTTTCAACGTAATTTTCGATATTTTCATATTTAATTTCTGTCGTTACAATGCATGGAAAGCTAATTCTGTTTATTGATTTAGATGCAGAATTTTATGCTCTAAAACTTTTATTTGACGCATTTTTGATTAAAATAATTAGGCGAGCAGGAAATTGCAAAAAACTGATTTCCCATGTTAATCTCCTATGTACGCCTTTACGACAGACACACGGTATATTTGTATTAAACAGTTGTAGTTGATAACGATCCAACAAAAATTTATCCCCATTCTATTATATACGAGGTGTGTTCAAAAAATATCGCGAATTTTGTGTTTTTTCAAAAATTATTTATTTATTCATGAATATCTATTTTGTCCCCTTCAAAGTAATCCCCATGAGATATTATACACTTGTGCCAACGGTTTTTCCAATCTTCAAAGCACTTCAAAAAATCATTTTTTTTTATCTTGTTCAGCTCCTCCTTCGATGCCGTCTTTATCTCGTCAAGCGTAGCGTAACGTCGTCCTTTCATGGGCCTCTTCAGTTTAGGGAACAAGAAAAAGTCACAGGGGGCCAGATCTGGGGAATACGGTGGCTGCGGCATCATTAGTGTGTTGTTTTTGGCTAAAAAGTCGCGCACAAGCAACGATGTGTGAGCCGGGGCGTTATCGTGGTGCAAAAGCCAATTTTTGTTCTTCCACAAATCCGGGCGTTTCTGGCGGATTGCTTCGCGCAAATTGCGCATAACTTGCAGGTAATATTCCTTATTGACCGTTCTACCCTGTGGCAAGAACTCATGATGCACCACGCCCCTGCAATCGAAGAAAACTGTCAGCAAAACTTTCACATTCGACCGAACTTGGCGCGCTTTTTTCGGTCTTGGTTCGTGCGGCAGCTTCCATTGAGATGATTGAACTTTGGTTTCCACGTCATAACCATAAACCCACGATTCGTCACCAGTTATGACCCTCTGGAGCAAATTTGGGTCGTCGCGGACAGAGTCCAACATCTCATTAGCAATGTTCATGCGATGCTGTTTTTGGTCGCAATTGAGCAATTTTGGTACAAATTTCGCGGCGACCCGTCTCATGCCCAAATCATTGATAAAAATCGAATGGCACGAGCCAATCGATATGTTTAGGTCCTCAGCAACTTCTCTAACGGTGATTCGACGATTGGCCAATATCATTTTCTCCACTTCATTAATTTTTTCGTCTGTTGTTGAAGTGCTCGGGCGTCCGGCACGCTTTTCGTCGTTCACATCTTCTCGGCCTTCTGAGAACATTTTGTACCACCGATAAACGTTGCTTTGGTCCAAGGTAGCTTCTCCGTATGCCACAGTCAACATTCGGAATGCATCCGCGCACTTAATTTCGTTTTTCACACAAAATTTGATACAGGTTTTTTGTTCCATTTTTTTGAATAGGTAAAAATCGAAGACGATCCAAAACACGTGCAAGCAAAGCAGCTGTCAACAATTAAGTGAACATTCAAAATGGCCGAGCTTGTCGACATAAGTGAGAGACATGAGTACCAACATAAAGCCACAAAAAGATCGAAATTCGAATATACGTAACCCGCGAAAATTCAAAATTCGCGATAGTTTTTGAACACACCTCGTATATACACAACAGGTAGAGCATAAATTTATTTTCTGATATAAGATATTAACCTCTAACCTTTTATTCCAACAGAGGATACAACCTTTACTCACTGGTAACAGTGAACTGCAAGTATGAAATTAATAATTCTTTAAAGCCTGAATTAAATTTTTTAAAGACTTTATTATTTGAAGACTAACCTGCCAATTAATTCACTTTTTCTTCCTGTTTTCCTTACCCCGACATTCAAGCCACCTTTTTAACTCAAATATAGTTGACATTGAAAGTGCGACAAACAAATTTACAGCTTCGGCAATGAAACGGCAGCCTCTGCTGTAAATCTGGTATTTTAGTGCCAAGTTAAACAAATAACTATTTAAAGAAGAACATTGTTGTTTGTGTTCAAATATTTTGAAAAAATCATTCTTTAAACACAAGGGTGAAATTAAATATTGAAATTTGGAAATTTTAAAACAAGACATTTGGTACCAGCCATCATCTCTGTAACATATTTGGAACGTAACCTCCAACTTGCATAGATTCTTAGTTCCGCATAGTTGACTACACGAGATTGTCTAAAAACCTAATTATAATGTTATACAAGGTATTATTGTAAGGTTTTTATTTGTTTGGGTTAAGAGTAAAAATCGAAGAATTATTAATTAAAATAAATGTTAATTAAAATGATAAATATTTAAAAAATACTAATATTAAACAAATATTAAAAACTAATTAAGAGATTACGAATATAATTAACTAAACACTAATACTATTTATTTATTTATTTAAATAATTAACACGGCTATTTATGTACACGATATTTCTGATTATTTATTTCGACTCACTGAACTTCGCTATTTATTTATATCACATTCAACTGGCTGACTGTCTATTCATATAATTCTCCCCCTTGGCAGAGCTGTGTCGCCGGTAATTATGCTTATCTTCCCTCTTGTTAACACAGTAGTCCCCTTACGTCGCCTGCTTCCGAGCGCCGCATCTGCATTATCGATCGCCTACCTAGGCTCCTCTTCCCTACTAGAACACTTCTATTCATAGTCGTCGGTTCGCACGCTATTTAAATTTTTATTAACCTAAAAAAGATTTTAAATATTTTATTTTATTTTTGAAAAACAATACAATTCTATTTTTCAGTACATACTTAAAATACTACAATTCGGAAATGCTGTACAAAAAATATTTGATAATAAAAATAATGAAAAATGTATTTTAACATATTCACTGCGATTATTTTTATTTTTTTCGAGTTTATTTTGATGTTATATACTATTAGACGCTAAAGTAAGTATAGTATTATTCACGAAAGATGACTATTCAAGGTCATTTATGAGCTGTCTGATATAATATTACTTGCAGATAACTTCACTGCATTTCGTACCCGTGCGTGCAACGCGAAATATTTATGGGTACACTGACTTGCAAACAAATCGCGTACACCTATTTTTTGCTGTATTGGGTCGATCTTGATTTTTAACTTGTTGATGTCACTAGTGTCAATTAAGATGTCAAAATTAACAGAAATTCAAATATATACATGGTTGTTCTTTCATTTTTCTGGAATATATTTTTAATTTAACAGTAGGTAAATTAAACACAATGAAGAACTTTCTCCATAATAAATTAAATACTGATGACAGTGACAATATTGACAGTTTTTACATTATTTACATAGCTAAACTTGAGAAAAATCTGGTTACTTGATTTTTAAGGTGTACGGCGCCAGTGTACATTTTAACTGAAAATACAAGTGTATTTTATTTGAAATTTTGTTTCTCTTTAAATAATGCTTTTCTCAAAGTTTTGTCTTCCTCATCTACGTTTTTACATAAAACAAAAACAGACTTGACGTAAATCATAAAATAGTAATTTGATTTGAATGTCAACGTTAGTGGATAAACATTAGTACAGAGGGCAGTATAGTAAATAAATACATGTCTGTAACTCTACATGTCACTGCTATTTTTAGTGTGTTAGAAAGTAATGACACTATTTACGTATATCTGTCACACCACACAAATTCAATAGGCATACGTCAAATAATCTTTTTCTTCAAGCGTATTACAATATTCATATTATGCTACTGTATGCACACTATAGAAGATATTCATTGTCTTACTAGTACAAAAATGTTGTTATTGTTGTACTAGTAAAAAAATGTTAGTGACTTAGTTCACCGCTGGCGGTGGCAGTCGTCACAGCAACACATATTATATTGAAAATTGTTATTTGACAGTTGTATCGTTTTTGTTTTATAGTGTATACAGCCAGCTTTAGTTGAAATTGCAAACACTACAATTAAAAAATTCCAAAAAAATGTCAAAAAAAATCATTGAAACACTTGAAGAAAAAATAGTATATGTTATTCGGAGTAGAACGCCCTTTTTGTGTTTTACCCAGCTTGCCTAGCCTCGGCTAGCGCCTCGGCCGCAATAGCTGGATTCAACACAAAAAGACCGCTTTCTACTCCTAATAACATAATATACTATTTTCTGTCTAATACAAAATGTTGCTAAGCTACTGCTATAAAGTGCTGTATATTCTTTCTTCGAACAAATGATTTTGAATAGTCATCTATCGTGAATAATAGCTTAAGACCAGAACCTGTATACATAATACAAAGTTGCCAATCTTCAAACCATTACCTCTACATCTTTTGTCACAAATGGTCAGATTTATTTGAGAAACCGTCTGTTGCAATTCAGAATAATCAGTTTAATATCAGAACTTGACAAATTGTAACTCAGAATAGTTAATTTAATTTTTAATATTAAAGTACAGGCGACGCTTTCTGAATTACAAGTGACGCTAGCACAAAATTACGCTTACCAAAGTGAACCTGTTAAATAGTATTTATTTTGTGCCTAATTCTGATGATAAACAATTTGAAATTGAAAATAAGTATTTGAAAATGTTTTCCAGGGAAGGTAAAGGAAAATCTGGATCTATTTGGCTCGTAGCTCCATTAGTTTCCAAACTGCCGAGCGCTGTGCAAGGTAGAGTATTAAAAGTAGCGGGCCAAGTTCTCGAAGCCGGTAACTGGACTTGCCGCAAATCCAACGACAGTAGAGAAGGAAAAAACAAACGGAACGTAGAAAACGAAAATGAAAATCAATCGTTATTGAGCCATCAACCATTTCTTTCTCTTGTACTCACCTGCCTTAAAGGGCAAGACGATCAACGGGAGAATTTATTATCTTCGCTGCATTCACAGTTATCCCAGTTTTTAAGCATGAGCAAAGATGAACGTTTGAGCAACTATGAAGATGGCAAGAGTCGAGAATTGGTGTTAGATGCGCTACAATTAAGATTCTCTCTTGTTGGTGGTATGTTTGATACAATTCAGCGTAATACCACAGCCACGACAGATTGGGCAATACTTCTCGTCCAACTAATTACGTACGGCGTTATCGACTTAAACAACAATAGTGAACTGTTCACTACAGTCGTCGATATGCTTGCCACTTTGGTGCATTCGACACTAGTTAGCGACAGTCAAACCGAAAAAGACGAAAGCAAGAAACATTATCAGAATTTGATGAAAAAACTCCGCAAAGAATTAGGGGAGAAATGTAGTTCGTCTTTGCAACATGCACGGCAACTCTTGCCTTTGGGCAAGCTAACCTGTGAAGTGGTCGCATGCGAGCCAATTGGGTGTTTAACAGACACAAAGGGCAATAAGATTGCTGGGTTTGACTCCATCGACAAGAAACAGGGGCTCCAGGTGTCGGACAAACAGCGCGTTTCGGCTTGGGATTTACTCGAGGGCCATAAGAATCCAGCGCCCCTTTCTTGGGCCTGGTTTGGAGCTGTTAAGCTCGAACGTAAGCCCCTTTGGTATGAAGACTCTCACAGACTGCTCCGGTATCACACACACAACCTCCAGCGGCCGGCCAGTTACTATTTGGATCCTATACCACTGCCGCCTGAAGACTTGGAGCCCATACAAGAAAAACCGGTAAGAATTGACAACAAATTTATTTACTTGGCAGTTGAAATCCGTTACATAGGCATGGAACATGGCAAAAGTTTTTGCTTCCCAAATTATTTTATAACAAAATACTTCTAATAAAAGTTGTACATCATAAAATTATGCATATAAATCAGTAAAACAAAATTCATTTTATGTTTGGTAACTGCAAAAATTAGATATGGAATTATAACAAAAAGGCAAACCAATGTGTGTTTTATATATTTTAAAATTTAATTTATTTCTTAATAAAATTATAATAACGTGAAATTCATAAGTATAATAATTTACATTTATACAGCTACTGCGTAGTTGCACCGACTTTAAGCAACCCTTAAACAAAAAAATCTGATGTGGACACCACACGACTTCCTTGTACGCAAGACCAATATGAAGATGTAGTATAGACTCAATTATAAAATTGCACGTGTTTGAAGTAATTTGACATTAACATATCTATTTTTATTTTTTTTTGTTATTTTTTGTCCTAATCCATAGCAAGCTTCATTACAAAAACCAAAAAGTATATCAGTTTTAAATTTACATATCTCGCTTATACAAAGGGCTAATTTAATATTTCTTGATGTGCTAGACGCAGAATTCAATTCTCTAAAACTCTTATTTAAAGCATTTATTTCTAAAATCAAAATGAAGCCATTTTATTCAAGAAAAACTGTTAACAACTTCAGGTAATACATCACTTTCGGTTAGCCTGTTTTAAACAAAATCTGCTATGTTATTCCAATTGATATAAAAGTCTTATATACCAAATTTGAAAAGTTTTGGATTATATTTTAATATAGTTTTTCATTAAAATCTATTATAGGCTTCAAATAAAGTACCATTTCTGGAAATTATGTAATGACCAAAAAGGGAGGTGCACAACTAGATGTTATAGAAGTCCTAAATACAAAATTTCAACTTTCTACGGCCTACCTTTTTTGAGTTATGCGAGATACGTACGTACGTACGTACGTACGTACAGACGTCAGGACGAAATTAGTCAGAATGGATTCAGGGATGGCCAAAATGGAGATTTCCATTGAAATCTCAAAACCGAAATTTTTCGCGATTACAATACTTCCTTTACTTCGTACAAGGAAGTAAAAATACAAATCGAAATTTTTAAATCAATGAATAATAATTTATTTGACATTTCAATTCAATACAGGATGACCCAGGACGAGCTTACACTATCTTTATTTTGAAAACTATAATATTATTCTACAAAATATCTAGTGGTTTTCCGACATGCCCGCTTCAACTAAAATATTTTCAAAGCAGTAGAGCTTCCTGTTTAACCGCAAGTAGTCCCTAACTTATTTTAAATGGAATGCTATATTTTTTATTTTGTCATAGAATTCAGCAGAAAATTTTACGCATGAAACAATAAAAACAATTTACTCATGATCAATTACTTCCGGCGTAATTTAACTTTTTCGATTTTTTCTCTAAAACGGTCACTTCTTTATCAGTTCATATCTCGAGAATGGAATCGAATTTCCATAATTTGTAAAAATAGTTTTATAAAGAAAGCTTTTGTTTACAGTAATATACAGAGCAACGACCAAATATAACTAGACAAAACTTCATTGGTTTGTTTTGATTTCGGCTGGCCAGACAGAGAAACTAGAGATAGAGATATGTCTTGTCTAGTCTGAGTCGCAAGTGTTCTGAGTTAAAATTTCTTGGTTAACATTTTAGGTTAACATTAAATAATTTATCTACAACTACAAAACAAAAAATACACATGCTTCTACGTGGCCTTTAGTGAGAAATACTCGAACTAGACAAAATATATATCTATCTCTAGTTTCTCTGTCTGCCCAGCCAAAAACAAAACATTCAGTGAGGAGGGATAGGGAATGTTTTGTCTAATTATATTTGGTCGTTGATACAGAGTGATCAAAAATAACTGATTCAGTTGACAGATTCTGGGGATCTTTCTTTTCCACAGTTTACATAACATCAGGTAAAAGCGGAAGTACTATTTGACATGTCATTTTTAGAATAAATACAAATAGATTATATAAGAGCAAGGCCCTGACAGCTAATAGCATTTCGTATGATTGAAATACTTTAGATTATTGCTCTGTGGCTAATGTAAGAAATAAAAGCATGTGGATAAGGGAAACAACTACCATTTTAATAAAAAATTGTAAATGTACTCAAATTTATATTTTGAAATGTCACTGTCAACAATGCCAATAACAGGAAATAAATTTCTGTATCAGTCTTACCAATTTCAAGTAATTTTGCTTATTGCCAACCGAATCAGTTAGTTTTGATCATTCTGTAAATTCATAATCGAGAATTTTTGAAAAATGTAATAGTTTACATAATGGCTGCATTCAGCAGTACTAATCGATTAATATTCGATGAGTAATCGTCTGCTGAATGCACCGGATGAGAACTAATCGATTAGTATCAGACGCCATTTTTTCCATCGCATGTAGAATGTGATTTCTGATTACGATTAGTGATTGTCGGAAATTTTCATAATCTAATTTTTAAGTATTTCAAGTTTTAAGCGGTGAAAAATGGCGACAGAGGAAAATTATAAACATGAAAACATGGAATACACAATTGTTGACGAAATTCATAGTCAGTTCATCATCAAATAATAAAATTAAATTAATTAAAATAATATTATTTATATTTATACAAAATAATAAAAGAAAGACAAATATCAAAACCATCATGTGCATTCAACAGAACTACTCATCGATTACTAATCATTCGGCAACTATTATTAATCGTATTTAGTCTGCTGAATGCGGCCAATATACCTGGTATTCATGACATTAATAAACAATAATGTATTAGTGATGCCCGGTTGCACCGTTGTTGCTTAAATTATAAGTGTTTCTTAAATTCACAATATCGTATCATAATGAAACGTCAAATGAGTAATTGAATATTGCCGTCAAAATTTCGATATGCATCTTTTTGTTTAAGCCTAGATTAAAATTTAAGTGTTAGCGGTGCAATGGGTTATTCCGACATTTTTTAAAAATATTTTTTTTCATTAGTACATACCAGTAGGACTCTGAATATCTAATTTTGAGTAAGAAAATGGATACATCACGTGAGATATGAATTTTTAAAAATTTCATCGCAATTCAAATTTTCTTGTCATTGGCGCGCTTATGACGTCAAATCGATAGTGACATCTGCAACAAACTTCAGCGTCTAAATCCACATGTTCATGACAGCCATTTGCTTTTTTACACATGGTTTCAGTAGCAGCGTGTATTACAGTGTTTATTTGTTGTAAAAATACGAGTAATATTTCATAATTATGGAACCTGATTATACAAAGACTGATTCTGGTAACCTGCTGTGGGTTCTGCCATGGTAAATGATTATTTTCTCCATAACTCACAATACCTGAGTGCAGAAATACGTAATGTTAAAAGCCGAAGGTATGTTTTGTTCGAGAATTGCTGCAAATAAAGTGGACGAAATGTCAAACAAGAAATATACGCGCGTGTTTACTACTGGCACCATCTATGATTCTAAACGTAAATATCTACCGTGAAATGAGCAACAAATTATCAATTTCACGTCACAAATTTCAAGGACGTTTCTAGAGCTGTAAAAATTCCAATTTTCTAACATTAAATTATGAATTAAAAGTTTTTAATAAATATGTTTTATTATATTTTCCTTCTTTATGAAGATGTAAACTATAGAAAAAAGTTATTATTTTGCATTATTTCCATATCACCGGAATACCCCATTGGGCATAAGACAGATATTTAACCTTCACTTAAAATTTAGTTGTCACGTAAATTTAATATAATTAACAAATTCGAATCAGTTTCTCTATTTTTATGTCAAAAAATGCGTTGCATTTTTATATTTCATTAAATTTACTATGGAAGTAAATTTGAAATAAATATTAAATTTATAAAATCTGCCCAAAAAGTCACAATTTTTTACTGTTAAAATTAAAGCATTTTTTGTCTTTATTTTAAATCTATTGCTATCACTATTATATTGTAATTTTCGAAATTTTCATAATTTAATTTTTGAATTTACAAAACACGAAATGAATTTCGTTAACTGATTTATCTGCAGAATTTTATGCTCTTTTACAACTTGAAGAATCTTTTTTAATAATTTGAGAACCAATGTTCAAGAGAAAACCTTTTTCCTATGTTAAATGCCTATGTAACTGATTTTGAGCGTTATCCTGTGTTCCTATCTAGTATATCTCCCGCCAGTTTAATTTTATGTGTAAATTTCACTTGACATTTTACTTTGTCAACTGGTTCCCATTTGTACTGCTATAAGATTTTTAACATGAGATTATTTTATAGTTATTGTTCATTAAATCTATACAAGAAGTAGTATAAATTAAATGTTGTTTTTTATTCTGTTCTATAAAGTAAATTGTGATTTTTTTGGAGGTTAAAGTAAAGTACTGCTTACGGTTGACTAACTGCTTATAAGAAACACAAAATTTCATAAATTTTAGCCTAATAGTATTTAAAAAATCGTCCTACGTCCTATACACAGCAGATATATTTGTGAAAATGTTAAATTTTAATTCTAGGGACCTCAAAACGTGCAAATTTATCAAAATCTCGATATACGATTTTTAGCATGATTCCGGTACCTCCCTTATCTATGATGGCGGGAGGTAAAATTATAATATATAAATAGTTGTAGTAGTTATACAATATCATTTTGAATTATATTATAATTTAAGCATTAAATATTTAAGTTTCCTGTCAACTTTTTGGTTTCGAAAGAGGTTGACAAGAGCGCCAAGTCTAACACGTTGGGTATTTAGTGTTGTTGTGTTTACTGCAACCTACAGCTGAAGGACTGTGAGCTAAAGGCAGATACCCCTAGCTCGGTGGACCAGTCGCCACGGAGCGCAGCGCTAGGCAAAGGCAGGGGCAGCAAGGGAGGCCGGCGGCCACGCAAGCCCAAACCAGGAGTGGTGGTGGGCCCCGGAGGGCTCGTCCAACCACCACCGCAAGCCCAGCAGCAGGCGCAAGTCATGCAGCAGCACATGGCATACCAACAGCAGCAGCAACAACAAGTGCCCCAGCAAGTGCAGCAGCCATACCCGGGGCAGCCCACGCAGCAGCAGCAACAGCAGTGGTATCCGCAGGCGCAACAGCCACAGACCGTCCTGCCGCCAGCGCAGCCACCGCCACCGCCGCCACAGCAGCAGTACTACCCGCAGCAAATGCGTTTCGAGCGGCCACAGATCAACCAGTCCAAGCAGGCGTTGTCCAACATGCTGCGCCAGAGGCACCCCTTCATGGGTCCAGGGCCGGGGCCAGGTGCCGCCGTACCACCTGGCGCAGGGGCTCAGCCGTACCAGCAGCCTATGCAGCGCCAGTTCCCTCGCCAGCAACTCCGGCAGCAGCTGCCCCAGCAAACGACGCAACAAGTGCAAGCGCAAGCCCAAGCGCAGGCACAAGCGCAGGCGCAGGCCATGTTCCAGCAGCAGCAAGCCCAGCAGCAGTACCAGCAACAGCAGCAGCAACAACAACAGCAGCAGCAGCAACAGCAGCAGCAGCAACAACAGTACGCTGGCTACGGCACTCAGCAGATGCAGATGATGCAGGGCGGAGGTATGATGGGCGGGTTCGGGCAGCAGCAGGGCCAGCAAGCCTTCCGGCAGCATCCGCAGCAGGACTACTTGGCGGCCCAGCGAGCCGCCGCCATGGGGCAACCGAGGCCGCAGTACCTACAGCACCAGGCGCCTAACGTCACCATGAACAGTATGGTACCTGCGCCGCCATACCCTAAGCCGCAGCAGCAGCAGCAGTTCCAGCAGCAACAACAACAGCAGCAGCAGCAGCGCATGCGGCTCATGGCCATGCAGCAGGCGCAGCAGCAGCAGCCAGCCTCCACGCTCGTTGCACATTTGCGCCAAATCAACCAGCCTAATACGCCCAACAACTACCAGCAACAACAGCCACCTCCATACAATATGTAAACAACATTATTCATTTGAAAATAATTGGTATGTGTAAAAAATGGTTCAGATATTTCTTTATTTATTAATAAACGTATTTCCTCTACATCAATTATAAATTTTATGTAATTAATATTGCAGATCTTAAATATATAAAAAGGTAAGTGATTTACTTTAAATTAAATCAACGTTTATTATTATGTAGTACTAGACCGATGATTGAAATAGTATATTAAGTATTAAGAACGGCAAGGACAGTTTACCGATCGAAGACAATGTTCGCTCGGTCCCCAATTTTGTCTGAAATCGGTAATTCCTTAACGTTCGTGATGCTTATACGCTTGTACCGTTCCTTTTTGAGCGCCGACTAGTGGAAGCGATAAGCATCTTTGAGCGGATCATTGTCAAAGTCCGGAAAATGTCAGTTACAGTTACTTGTGGTTTTCAAGCTGTAAACTTGAATGTTTTTCAAAATAAAAGTAATGGCTGGTTTATGATAGATTTAATTTATAAATTTAGATTTACAAATTTAGATTTGAAATTTAAGATTTATCTTGCTGGTTTATAGTGAATTTAATGATATGAAATATGCCCAATCAACTTACGTGGTTTGACACAAATGGGATGACAGTTATATGATATTTATCATCTTTATCATAATCAATCAGTATTGTTCTATAGATAATATTAATAATATATCCAAATAACTATTGTATATCAAGGCCACGAAATCACTCTTTAGCGTACCGAGAGAAAAATTGTCGCCGAGGCCGCTTGCGGCCGAGGAAAGACAATCTCGAGGGCGCTAAAGGATTTCGCGAGCAAGGTGTACACAATATTTTTTGTGCAACCGCAAAAAATATGTAATTACAAATTTTATTAATTTTCAACAGTGTCATTATAAATAGAAAGTTAGCTTTCAAGGTGGCTATGGGTTTAACATTTGATAAACAAAACCATGCAATTCTCAAATGTCTAAATGATTGTTTACCTAATTTCGCAGCCGCTATTTGAATTTATAATATTTTAATATTCTAATCTCTAATGCATTTGATCAAGATTGGTATGCCAGGCGATTTAAAAATATTGTATTGAAATATTACTCATTACAGGTACAAATAGCTTCAGCATGTTTTAAAATTATTTAGAACTGCTGACAAATTTCGGGGGAATGGTAAATACAATAAGCCCTTAGGTAAATAACAGACCCTCATAAAACTTAAATTGTACAGTGTTAACTAATTATGGTATAGCAATGAAAATTTATGAATGTTTCAATATTACATTACATTGAAAAATTGGCAACATGGTACAGAAAACGTCCATAAGAATAACATTGGCTATCTCCGCCACACTGAACATAGAGTGTGGGACACTGTATAGTAGTGTCGTCAGGCCGTATCAATCATATAAGGCCGACGTTAGTCAGGTACATTTGGGTGACGATATGTACGTTTTCATACAGAACAATTGCGGCAGGCAATGTGTTAATAATGGAACAAATAGCTCTCTTTTTCGTTTCTTTTTCTTTGCAAGCGTGTTCATTAAATCCGGTATCTTATATTTGCATACATGATAGAAATGAAAGCACTAAGCAGTGATTTAAATATTGAGTAGCAGACTTATCCTGTGACCGATCTGTCTCGGACTTAATAAATTTGTCAGCCTTTCATCGAAGATTTCAATACTGGAGCACGAAAGCAACGTACAAGGACGATAGATAAAATAAAATTGTTGAATTGAAACATGTTTATTTGTAAAATTTATCAATTTCAAAAATTAGAGGTTTAAATAAATTTTAGATGCCAGCAGTGGCTTCTCCGTACAATTTTACTTAACAAAAGTTTAAGATTTCAAATAGTGCGATAAATTTTAATCTCTCCGAAACCAGTTCCAATTGGTTTAAACAAAACAATACTTAGATTAAGCAATAAATGGAGTACTATAAACATAATCCAGTTTTAATTATCATTGATAAGAATGCGAAAATAAACGTAAATTAATTAGTATTAGTGAAAGAATTTTGTTTAAATATTAATTAATTCGCAAACTACAAGTGATTGAAGTCGTTTAATAATTAGGATGACGAATCAAGGCTTTGCAATTTGATTGGTTGCCTGATTTTAAAGCGAGATTCACGCGCCTCTTTCACCCGCCTAACTAACACTAGCGCCACCCGCCGCCATAGTTTGTATCACAATTCAAACAATGACCAAACCGTTTTAATGTTCTATAATTTATTAGGAAAATATACATTTTATTTATGCTTAATAATAATTTCTTCATGAATATAACATATATGTTTATATTTAAAAATATTTCAGCTATGCGAACATGAAACATTTATACCCTTTAGAACTAACAGTTTGTCGACCCCTGGTAAAAACCTGCTACGTCACGCACCAAATTCTGAACTTTAAAAATTCATATCGCTTATTACGTAAAATTTTTAAGTCGCGTCTAAAATTCTTAGTTCATCCTGTCCTTCCAGAAAAAAATTGGTGTATGACCATATTATAGCACGGCATTTATATTTTATTAATAAAAATTTGATTTTAATTTTATTAATTCAGTTAAACTTACATATTTTTGTATTTTCTAGGTCCTTTTGCACAGTTTTTTGTTTGGCTGCACCATCCCTATTACCCTCTGGCTAAACCAGCAATTAAGGGTTGAGTACCGTAAAAGTTATCCCAAAGTGCAGAAGTGTGTGAAAAGTGAAATATGCAGGGTTTTTCTTTTTAAACAATCAGTGCTTTTTGGGCGAAGAGAAAAGTGTTTTATATAAATAATATTAAGAATAAGGAGCAATAATTCAACTGATGGTTCTCAAACGGTAAAACAAAATTACATTGTTTTAAATGGTAACGTGTACACTAGCGTAACCTACGGCCTGATTCTCGTGACACTTGTTTAGAAAACAATATTGTATACGAAACAATTATTGTTTTGAATACAATAAATTATAATATTGAAATTCACGTGAACATTGATTCTGAAACAATATTGTGTACAAAACAATAATTGAATTGTCAAAAATTTATTGTAAACTATACAATTTTTGGTATTCAGATGACCAAAATTACATTGTATAGTAAACAATAATTGTTTTCTAACATTGCAAACTGAACAAGGGACTCAGCTACTTGTTAAGAAACAATAAATTTTTAAAATATTATTTAAATTGTGAATAATGATTAATACAAATTTAATTATGCTAGTTAATGATATTATTAATGCCGAAAAGAGCAATTATGACATTTTGGAATAAAACATAGCCCAAAAAAATTACGTTCATATGCAATCTACACTAATGAATTATTTTAGACATTTTGCTCGTAATAAAAAATATTTAAAGAGAAAAATGATTCTTTATTCTAGCGAAAAATAACTTCTAGAAACATAAAGTTTCATCTCCGCTGAATTAACCAAATCCAGATCTGTTTTTATAACAATAGAACTATCTTATTGAACTGTCTTTTCTTTATTCACTTATAAATATTACATTTATTCATCAAAGAAGTTATTTAAAACTTATTAGTGTTAAACAGTTATTTTTCATAAACTAGTTATTAGTTAGTGAATTCTTACATCTAGTAAAAATGTAATCAATGATTAGAAATACAAACGTAAATAAACTTTTTCAGCGGATTCCAAAAATGAGAATATATTTGTCGTTAATACTATTATTAGTTTATAATATTCATGAATATATGTATGTATCTCAAGAATTTAATAATATAATAGGTAGTTAGGACTAGTTATTCTGGTTTATACAGCCGTGGTTAATTTCATCAAATTGTAATAATTAACTATTTCATCAATAATTTGCTCGTATATGCCGTTTTCCAGTTCTTTTCTTTTTTCAACGGTCCGTTTCCGCATGAATCTACTATTGCTTGTCATCCCTAAAACATATTCTGAACTTATATTTGTTGTTAGTGTACCAGATTTAAATATTCTATACATAAACTGCTATTGCGTCTTTCATACTATCTTCTTTCTTTAATGTATGCGAAAATATACAACCACCATTAATAAAAAATATAATATTTCTTTTGGATTTAGGAAATGTCACTTATGTCAAAAATTAAATAAATGTCAAATAAGGAAACTGACTAACTTCATGCTTGTATATATTACAATACAATAAATTGCATAGAGACCGTTTACAAGGGAGTCACGTGAATACGAATATTATACAATATCTTAAACTACATTGTTTTCAATATTGTATACGAAACAATATTGTTTTGTAAACAAGTGTCACGAGAATCAAGCTGCTAGGCAAGAGTGATATAAACAGTTGTGCCTACTTCAATATTATAATATTTATTTCTAATTTTTAATACCATTTTTCTTAAAATAATTGTTGTACAACCCTATACAATATGTAAATCATTGGATTCAGAAAAAAAGTAATATAGGTTACCATTTAAAAAAAATCTACCTTTTGAGAACCACTGCTTGAATTTTCGGTTTGTTATTATTGATAAATTACCGCTTTATTCCTGATCATTTTTACCTTCCGTCACCTTTAGGTAAGGAAGGTATTGTCTTTGGTCAAAAAATTCGATGATGAGTTTTTAATCAATAAGCACGTTTTAGGGTCCCTAGAATACGAATTTACTATTTTTACGATGATGTCTGTATGTGTGTGTGTAACAAAATTTTCGTCTGCGATAACTCTACTACAGTTACAAAAATTATAATTTTTTCGTGTACTTCTTCGTTAGATCCATATGAAGAGCTGATTAGATTTTGGTTACAATTGGTCAACCGGAAGTACCATCATTTGAAGATTTTAACAGTTTTTCTTGAAAAAACTATGTTAAATATAATTTTTTCACAATTGATGTTATTATAAATATTAAAGAATATTTTATTCTCTATACAATTTGACAGCATTTTATACTTCATATTAAATGGATATAGAGTTAAAAAATTATAAAGAAATTAAATTTCATAAAGTAGCCATAGCTGTGGAAACAGCTACTATATTAAGAAAATTCTGATTGAAAGATGTCAGTGTCAAGTGAAATTGACATAGTGTGTTTGTCTTATAATTTTTACTGGAAATATAGGATCTTTTGCTTTGTGTATGTAATTGGTATAAAATACATACAACTGCTTTAAGGTAATGTACAAGAAATAATAATAATAATAAATCTTTCATTTCTGCAGATACATTACACTGTATATAGAAAACGTCACAAAATAATAATTTTCTGTATGAAATTTGCATAAAATACATGCAACTGCGGGAAGGTAATGTACAAGAAATAGAATATTTAATTTAGCAAGGAACTTTCCGTATGAAATTTTTACAAAATACATAGATCTGACGGAAGGTAATGTGCTGGCCACATCAGATTTTTTTACCTTCCGTCACCTTTAGGTAAGGAAGGTATTGTCTTTGGTCAAAAAATTCGATGATGAGTTTTTAATCAATAAGCACGTTTTAGGGTCCCTAGAATACGAATTTACTGTTTTTACGATGATGTCTGTATGTGTGTGTGTGTGTGGATGTGTGTGTGTGTGTAACAAAATTTTCGTCTGCGATAACTCTAATACTACAGTTACAAAAATTATAATTTTTTCGTATACTTCTTCGTTACATCCATATGAAGAGCTGATTAGATTTTGGTTACAATTGGTCAACCGGAAGTACCATCATTTGAAGATTTTAACAGTTTTTCTTGAAAAAACTATGTTAAATATAATTTTTTCACATTTGATGTTATTATAAATATTAAAGAATATTTTATTCTCTATACGATTTGACTGCATTTTATACTTAATATTAAATGGATATAGAGTTAAAAAATCTGATGTGGCCAGCACATTACCTTCCGTCAGTTCTATGTATTTTGTACAAATTTCATACAGAAAGTTCCTTGCTAAAGATTATATTTCTTGTACTTTACCTTCCGGCAGTTGCATATATTTTATGCAAATTCCATACAGAAAATTTATAGCAAAAGATCCTATATTTCCAGTAAAATTATAAGACAAACACACAGGTACGTTCCATCGGTGTCAGAAATCTTACTACTTCTTCTAGTAGAACCTCAATGATCGTTCTTTTGCGTCAAAAAAATCTGAATATACCTACGAATCATTCCAACTTCAGAGCTGGAAGCGCTGGTTGGAAGATATATAGCTTGGAGATAAATTCAAAATTGTACTAGCCGACTGTCGCGCGTACCTTTCTGTTACATTTGTCAATGTAACAATATAATTATAATCTCTGTAATAACATTTTGAAGATCTAAAATAAACATACAAAGTTAGCTTTAGTTGTTAACTAACAATAACACATAAACACTCCCACTGTTCTATCGTATTTATTTTTTACTTGACAGTTATTTGCCACTGCGCGTTCTATTGCTTTAAGAATATTCTTATTCTAGTAGGAATATTTCTGACACCGATAGAACGTACCTTATGTCAATTTCACTTGACACTGACATCTTTCAATCAAAATATTCTTAATATAGTAGCTGTTTCCATAGCTATGGCTACTTTACGAAATTTAATTTCTTTATAATTTTTACCTTCCGTCACCTTTAGGTAAGGAAGGTATTGTCTTTGGTCAAAAAATTCGGTGGTGAGTTTTTGATGAATAAGCACGTTTTAGGGTCCCTAGAATACGATTTTACTATTTTTACGATGATGTCTGTATGTGTGTGTGTGTGTGTGTGTGTGTGTGTGTGTGGATGTGTGTGTGTAACAAAATTTTCGTCTACGATAACTGTAATACTACTATTCCAAAAATTATAATTCTTTCGTATTCCTCTTCGTTGCATCCATATGAAGAGCTGATTAGATTTTGGTTATAATTGGTCAACCGGAAGTACCTTTATTTGTAGATTTTAACAGTTTTTCTTGAAAAAACGATGTTAAATATCATTTTTTCACATTTAATGTTATTATAAATAAGAAAGAACATTGTATTCTCTATACGATTTGACTGCATTTTGTACTTCATATTAAATGGATATAGAGTTATAAATTTATAAAGAAATTAAATTTCATAAATTAGCCAGCTATGCTAGAAACAGCTACTATATTAAGAAAATTCTGATTGAAAGATGTCAGTGTCAAGTGCAATGACATATTCGTAGTATATTTGTGTCAGGATCTTTTTGCTCGAAATTTTCTGTATGAAATTTGTATAAAATACATACTACTGTCGAAAGGTAATGTACATACAAGAAATTTATAATCTTTTGCAAGGAACTTTCTGTATGGATTTTATAGAAAATACATACGCATTTACGAAAATTCTACCGGTAGATACCGCATCTACCGACTGTGTTCGAAAACCCTACCGGATTCATGAAGAATCTAATCTCAAAAAAAAGTAGTGATGAAAAGCGAAGCGTGCGCGGTAAAAGTGGAAATGTGTTCAAAGTAGGATTCTGCTCAGTTTGTTAACTACGTCACATTTCTAACCTGTTTAAAATTTTCAATGTTTTTCAAATGTTATGTGTCTACCCTGTTTACCACTCGCGTTCTTAAAATAACGATTCTGGTAGCTATAACCTGATAAACAGCTATTTACTGGTAACAGTTTACCGGTAGAATTTTTGTAAATACCTCATATAACTGACGGAAGGTAATGTGCTGGCCACATCAGATTTTTTAACTCTGTATCCATTTAATATTAAGTATAAAATGCAGTCAAATCGTATAGAGAATAAAATATTCTTTAATATTTATAATAACATTAAATGTGAAAAAATGATATTTAACATAGTTTTTTCAAGAAAAACTGTTAAAATCTTCAAATGAGGGTACTTCCGGTTGACCAGTTGTAACCAAAATCTAATCAGCTCTTCACATGGATGTAACGAAAAGAAATACGAAAGAATTATAATTTTTAGAATTGTAGTATGGAAGTTATCGTAGACGAAAATTTTGTTACACACACACACACACACACACACACACACACACACACACACACACACACACACACACACACACACACACACACACACACACACACACACACACACACACACACACACACACACACACACACACACACACACACACACACACACACACACACACACACACACACACACACACACACACACACACACACACACACACACACACACACACACACACACACACACACACACACACACACACACACACACACACACACACACACACACACACACACACACACACACACACACACACACACACACACACACACACACACACACACACACATACATACATACATACATACATACATACATACATACATACATACATACATACATACATACATACATACATACATACATACATACATACATACATACATACATACATACATACATACATACATACATACATACATACATACATACATACATACATACATACATACATACATACATACATACATACATACATACATACATACATACATACATACATACATACATACATACATACATACATACATACATACATACATACATACATACATACATACATACATACATACATACATACATACATACATACATACATACATACATACATACATACATACATACATACATACATACATACATACATACATACATACATACATACATACATACATACATACATACATACATACATACATACATACATACATACATACATACATACATACATACATACATACATACATACATACATACATACATACATACATACATACATACATACATACATACATACATACATACATACATACATACATACATACATACATACATACATACATACATACATACATACATACATACATACATACATACATACATACATACATACATACATACATACATACATACATACATACATACATACATACATACATACATACATACATACATACATACATACATACATACATACATACATACATACATACATACATACATACATACATACATACATACATACATACATACATACATACATACATACATACATACATACATACATACATACATACATACATACATACATACATACATACATACATACATACATACATACATACATACATACATACATACATACATACATACATACATACATACATACATACATACATACATACATACATACATACATACATACATACATACATACATACATACATACATACATACATACATACATACATACATACATACATACATACATACATACATACATACATACATACATACATACATACATACATACATACATACATACATACATACATACATACATACATACATACATACATACATACATACATACATACATACATACATACATACATACATACATACATACATACATACATACATACATACATACATACATACATACATACATACATACATACATACATACATACATACATACATACATACATACATACATACATACATACATACATACATACATACATACATACATACATACATACATACATACATACATACATACATACATACATACATACATACATACATACATACATACATACATACATACATACATACATACATACATACATACATACATACATACATACATACATACATACATACATACATACATACATACATACATACATACATACATACATACATACATACATACATACATACATACATACATACATACATACATACATACATACATACATACATACATACATACATACATACATACATACATACATACATACATACATACATACATACATACATACATACATACATACATACATACATACATACATACATACATACATACATACATACATACATACATACATACATACATACATACATACATACATACATACATACATACATACATACATACATACATACATACATACATACATACATACATACATACATACATACATACATACATACATACATACATACATACATACATACATACATACATACATACATACATACATACATACATACATACATACATACATACATACATACATACATACATACATACATACATACATACATACATACATACATACATACATACATACATACATACATACATACATACATACATACATACATACATACATACATACATACATACATACATACATACATACATACATACATACATACATACATACATACATACATACATACATACATACATACATACATACATACATACATACATACATACATACATACATACATACATACATACATACATACATACATACATACATACATACATACATACATACATACATACATACATACATACATACATACATACATACATACATACATACATACATACATACATACATACATACATACATACATACATACATACATACATACATACATACATACATACATACATACATACATACATACATACATACATACATACATACATACATACATACATACATACATACATACATACATACATACATACATACATACATACATACATACATACATACATACATACATACATACATACATACATACATACATACATACATACATACATACATACATACATACATACATACATACATACATACATACATACATACATACATACATACATACATACATACATACATACATACATACATACATACATACATACATACATACATACATACATACATACATACATACATACATACATACATACATACATACATACATACATACATACATACATACATACATACATACATACATACATACATACATACATACATACATACATACATACATACATACATACATACATACATACATACATACATACATACATACATACATACATACATACATACATACATACATACATACATACATACATACATACATACATACATACATACATACATACATACATACATACATACATACATACATACATACATACATACATACATACATACATACATACATACATACATACATACATACATACATACATACATACATACATACATACATACATACATACATACATACATACATACATACATACATACATACATACATACATACATACATACATACATACATACATACATACATACATACATACATACATACATACATACATACATACATACATACATACATACATACATACATACATACATACATACATACATACATACATACATACATACATACATACATACATACATACATACATACATACATACATACATACATACATACATACATACATACATACATACATACATACATACATACATACACACACACATACAGACATCATCGTAAAAATAGTAAAATCGTATTCTAGGGACCCTAAAACGTGCTTATTCATCAAAAACTCACCACCGAATTTTTTGACCAAAGACAATACCTTCCTTACCTAAAGGTGACGGAAGGTAAAAATTATAAAGAAATTAAATTTCATAAAGTAGCTATAGCTATGAAAACAGCTACTATATTAAGAAAATTCTGATTGAAAGATGTCAGTGTCAAGTGAAATTGACATAGTGTGTTTGTCTTATTTTATTGGAAATATAGGATCTTTTGCTTTCTGTATGGAATTTGTATAAAATACATACAACTGCTTCAAGGTAATGTACAAGAAATAATAATAATAAATCTTTTATTTCTGCAGATACATTACACTGTACATAGAAAACGTCACAAAATAATAATTTTCTGTATGAAATTTGCATAAAATACATGCAACTGCCAGAAGGTAATGTACAAGAAATAGAATATTTAATTTAGCAAGGAACTTTCCGTATGAAATTTGTACAAAATACATAGAACTGACGGAAGGTAATGTGCTGGCCACATCAGATTTTTTATATTACATTTTTCTCTAAAGTCATCAGTATGCCCAAAAAATCACTAGTTGTTTTAAAAGAAATACCCTGTATAAGTGATATTGTATAGTTATCAATATTATTAAGTGTTATGTTTATTTTACATATTTTGCATTATTTTTTATTAGTATGTTATGTACAATAAACATATTGTTTATTTATTTATCAAATTTATAAATAAATATTTAAAAAATATTTTCAGTCTTTTATTTATTTTTCAAGTTAAAAATAAAAGAAAAATGGGGGTAAGTATAGAAAACAAAAAATCTGATGTGGCCAGCACATTACCTTCCGTCAGTTCTATGTATTTTGTACAAATTTCATACGGAAAGTTCCTTGCTAAATTAAATATTCTATTTCTTGTACATTACCTTCCGGCAGTTGCATGTATTTTATGCAAATTTCATACAGAAGATTATTATTTTGTGACGTTTTCTATATACAGTGTAATGTATCTGCAGAAATAAAATATTTATTATTATTATTATTATTATTATTATTATTATTATTATTATTTCTCATACATTACCTTAAAGCACTTGTATGTATTTTATACAAATTCCATACAGAAAGCAAAAGATCCTATATTTCCAGTAAAAGACAAATACACTATGTCAATTTCACTTGACACTGACATCTTTCAATCAGAATTTTCTTAATATAGTAGCTGTTTCCAAAGCTATGGCTACTTTATGAAATTTAATTTCTTTATAATTTTTACCTTCCGTCACCTTTAGGTAAGGAAGGTATTGTCTTTGGTCAAAAAAATCGGTGGTGAGTTTTTGATGAATAAGCACGTTTTAGGGTCCCTAGAATACGATTTTACTATTTTTACGATGATGTCTGTATGTGTGTGTGTGTGTATGTATGTATGTATGTGTGTCTGTGTGTGTGTGTGTGTGTGTGTGTGTAACAAAATTTTCGTCTACGATAACTGCCATATTACAATTCTAAAAATTATAATTCTTTCGTATTTCTCTTCGTTACATCCATGTGAAGAGCTGATTAGATTTTGGTTAGAATTGGACAACCGGAAGTACCCTCATTTAAAGATTTTAACAGTTTTTCTTGAAAAAACTATGTTAAATATAATTTTTTCACATTTAATGTTATTATAAATATTAAAGAATATTTTATTCTTTATACGATTTGACTGCATTTTATACTTAATATTAAATGGATATAGAGTTAAAAAATTATAAAGAAATTAAATTTCATAAAGTAGCCATAGCTATGAAAACAGCTACTACATTAAGAAAATTTTTATTGAAAGATGTCAGTGTCAAGTGAAATTGACATAGTGTGTGTCTTATAATATTACTGGAAATATAGGATCTTTTGCTTTCTGTACGTAATTTGTATAAAATACATACAAGTGCTTTAAGGTAATTTACAAGAAATAATAATGATAAATCTTTTATTTCTGCAGATACATTACACTGTATATAGAAAACGTCACAAAGTAATAATTTTCTGTATGGAATTTGCATAAAATACATGCAACTGCCGGAAGGTAAAGTACAAGAAATATAATATTTAGCAAGGAACTTTCTGTGTGAAATTTGTACAAAATACATAGAACTGACGGAAGGTAATGTGCTGGCCACATCAGATTTTTTAACTCTATATCCATTTAATATTAAGTATAAAATGCAGTCAAATCGTATAGAGAATAATATATTCTTTAATATTTATAATAACATCAAATGTGAAAAATCATATTTAACATAGTTTTTTCAAGAAAAACTGTTAAAATCTTCAAATGATGGTACTTCCGGTTGACCAATTGTAACCAAAATCTAATCAGCTCTTCATATGGATGTAACTAAGAAGTACACGAAAAAATTATAATTTTTGTAACTATAGTATTAGAGTTATCGCAGACGAAAATTTTGTTACACACACACACACACACACACACACACATCCACACACACACACATCCACACATACACACACACGCACATACAGACATCATCGTAAAAATAGTAAATTCGTATTCTAGGGACCCTAAAACGTGCTTATTGATTAAAAACTCATCATCGAATTTTTTGACCAAAGACAATACCTTCCTTACCTAAAGGTGACGGAAGGTAAAAAACAGTAGTGAGCACACCCTTTTTGCCAATTTTTTATTCGTTTTCATTAATTGGAGTAGAATAAAAAAAATTGTTCAAAAAAATTGCCAAAATCTAAAGGATATATCCTTTAGATATACGCTCCACATTAAAAGTAGCATCCATGCACGATTCAAATATAATGGTTACCGTTTAGAAATACGCCCCAAACTGAAAAGTAGCATCCATGCACGATTGACTCATTTTAAATTCCCAATAGGTATACGCCCCATATTAAAAGAAGCATCCATGCACGATTCACTGGTTGTAAATTCGTGCATGGATGCATCTTTTCTTATGAGGCGTATACTTATTGGGAATTTAAATTCAGTGAATCGTGTATAGATGCTACTTTCAAGTAGCATCTATGCACGCTAAAAAAATTTTAAGCGTGCATAGATGCTACTTTCAGGTAGCATGTATGCACGCTAAAAAATTTTTAATCGTACATAGATGCTACTTTCATGTAGCATCTATGCACGCTAAAAAAATTTTGATCGTGCATAGATGCTACTTTCAAGTAGCATCTATGCACGCTAAAATTTTTTTTAGCTCTCTTTTTCTAGTGACTATTCTACAAACTATATAGGTACATGTAATTTAAGGGTAGAAATAATAGTTTTTATACATTTTAACACCGTTTATTGTAACTACATAAAAATAAGTGATTATATATTTTAAAAGTATTTATTAAAATATTACAATAAAAGTAAATAATATACTTTTATATATTGTATTTCATCAGGGTGGATTTGTCGGTGGACTACGGTGTTTATTGACCCGGGTTCGAATCTGTAACACAAAATACATTACTATCATAAATTTTAAATGTAAATATAGCGATTAATTAAAGAAAAAATCATATGTACCAGTAGTTACAAATATGATGGGTGAACATATTTAAAAGTGTTTGAAAATGTAAAGTCAAGCAAGTGAAAACACCGGTATTTTTAAGATGGGTTACCACGGTGTGTGACGGTTTTTTCCTCAACGATAACTCTTATAACAAGCTTCAAAAAATTTCTATTTCTCGTATTTATGCATTTATATAATGAGTTGAATAAACCAAAACTTTTCAATTTAAGTATTTAAGACTTTTGTATCAAAGGAAACAACATATTAGATTTTGGTTAAAAATGATACTTTACTTGAATCTCTGAATAGATTTTCGTAAAAATATATTGATATAATCCAAAACTTTTCAAATTTGGTATTTAAGACTTTTATATTAATGAGAACGACATTTTAGATTATTGCTAAAATTGACAAACCGGAAGTGGTACTTTACTGGAAGCTCTAAACAGATTTTCTTCAAAAAATATTTATATAACTTGTATATAATTTGAAACATCATATAAGATTTTGACTATGATAAACCGGAAGTGGTACTTAATTTGCAGCTTTTAACAGATTTTCGAGGAAAAACAAAATATAATCCAAAATTTCTTATTACAGACTTTTCTATGTATTGGAACAACAAATTAGATTTTGTGTACAAACGATCAACCGGAAGTGTGATATTTAAAGCTCATTGTTATTTTAAACATGGAATTGGCGGGAGGTTATGTTCGCCCACATATTTCTGTTTCCCGTATTTAAGCTTTCTGCAACAGATCGTGTTAGCGCCATTTTGTTTCCCAGTTACTTAGCCATGTCAACGCATCTCGTGCTTTCAGCTATAGGCCGCGACCAGACACGTGACTCGGGCATCCTTGACGTGTTTGAGGCGATTTCGGGCGACAACCGTTCACTTGCGGTATGTTGCGTTCACACATTCGGGCGCTAGGAACAACATACCCGGTATGCTTAGATCAGTGCTCACAGCTGAACGGGTTTGCTAGTCGGGTCAGCTCTCTGTTCACTATTTCTATCTCTTTTTATCATGTATTTTTTTGAAATGTCAAAAGTCAAAACAGTCGGAGTCGTGGTCTTATGTCAAACAGAGTGACATTATTTTCGTTGACTCTTTTTTGGACAAATATGGAAAAAACTATCTTTCTCCGTTAATGCATTTTAATTGTCAGACACTATTTTTGACAGTATTAAATGTCGCAGAAGAATATACATAACCTCCAAGCACAACAAGTGAACCATTGATTTTTGGCGCCACCACTGACCATAGCATACCGCAAGTGACCGTAACTGATCCTAAGAAGTGAACGGGTATGTCGCCCGAAATCGCCTTTGGTATCAGCTGATTTGTGCGCGTATGTCATTTTGACCAATGTTTTGACTTATTTTGTACTGCTAAAATGTTATTATTGTACAATTTTCAGGCAGTAAAACACATGAAATTAAAAATAATCACTTCTCAACAGTTCTTGTCAAAGTGACATTGTTCTTGTCAAAATGACAAGCGCATACAAATTAGCTGATTCCAAGTACGCCAAGGACGCTCGAGTCACGTGTATGCTCGCGCCCTATAGATACTACACCGAGGATTTATACTATTATTCACGAAAGATGACTATTCAAGGTCATTTGTTCGAAGAAAGAATACACATCACTTTATAGCAGTAGCTTAGCAACATTTTGTATTAGAAAAAGAAAGATTATTTGACCTATGTCTATTTATGTGGTGTGACAGATATACGTAAATAGTGACATTAAACTATTATTCACGAAAGATGACTATTCAAGGTCATTTGTGAGCCGTCTGATATAATATTACTTGCAGATAACTTCATTACATTTCGTTTCCATAGGCGTGCATCATGAAATATTTATGGACACATTTAACTGGAAAAAAAAGAGTAATTGATTTGGAAATTATGTTTCTTTCTAAATAATGCCTTTCTGAAAGATTTATGTTCTTCACTTATGTTTTTGCAAAATACAAAAACATAGACTTAACTTATAAACCAAGGAATAATAATTTGATTTAAACGTCAACGCCACTGGATAAATATCAGCACAGAGGGCAGTGTAGTAAATAATTAGGTATCTGTAATTCTACGACATATGTCATTAAAATTGATAGTGTGTTAGAAAGTAATGCCACTATTTACATATGTGTCACACCACATAAATTAAATAGACGTATACCTTGTTCCATTTAAGCCATTCAGTATTGCGGAGCATAGGGAATAGTTTTGACATCTCTGATTGGCTGAAATTGGAGACAAGAGACAAGTTTATCCAATGTAATTTCGGCTACTTCAGATTTGCGCTGTTGGCAGTGCCATCTACTGAATGGCTTAAATGGAACAGAGCATAGGTCAAATAATGTTTCTCTTTCTAATACAAAATGTAGCTAAGCTACTGCTATAAAGTTATGTGTATTCTTTCTTCGAACAAATGGCCTTGAATAGTCATCTATCGTGAATACCAGTATACTTTCTAACACACTATAAATAATAACGACGTATGTCGTTGAATTACAGATACCTAATTATTTACAATACTGCCCTCTGTGCTAATATTTACCCAGTGGCGTTGACGTTTAAATCAAATTATTATTCAATTTAGTAGATGTTTTTGTATTTTGCAAATCTTCAGAAAGGCATTATTTAAAAAGAAACATAATTTTCAAATGAATTATTCCCATTTTTTCAGTTAAAATGTGTCCATAAATATTTCATGTTGCACGCCTATCCATACGAAATGGAATGAAGTTATCTGCAAGTAATATTATATCAGACGTCTCACAAATGACCTTGAATAGTCATCTTTCGTGAATAATAGTTTACCTAAAGTTACAAAATTACAGATTTTTTAAAGTGTTCGCCTAATTTTTTGAGCAGTGTATTTATTTCAATTTTTCATACGTTACTAATAATTAAACTTTTTCGATTAGAAATAACATACAATTTTAGTACAAAGTAAAGTAGTAATATATTTTATTTGTTAAAATCAATAAAACAATAGATAAAGAAAACATGAATACAAGATCTAATAAAAAATCTATCTTAAGTATTACATTTCATGTTTGTTTTAAAAATGACTAGTTAACTTTAACAAGTTGAGGCTATTTAGCATACTGCTGTGCATAACTTATTTAATTCCCTAAACTTAGAATATATTTGTACGAAAGCTCATCTATAAAACGATTAAATATTAAACTATAGATTATTCAACATCCTGTATATATAAATATTACAATATTATAATAAAATCAACTTGAACTTAATCGACAAAGGAGATTCTAAAATGATATAAAATTCGAAAAAATCAGATAAATAAACCTTAACAGTGCATACACACAACTTTCTAGCATTCACAACAGGACTAGACGATTATAACATATGTAATACTATAACAACATAATAGTTAATAAATGTATAATAACAATGTTAGATAAAACCAAAAACAGCTGCTGCCGAATCTCGAAACTAAATGCTACAGTCATCACTATCTGGAGCGTAATCGCCTTCGTCGTCGTCTTCCGCCTCTTCGTCCGACAGCAGCTCGTTGACGTGGCTGTTCTGCTCGTGGCTGGCCGTTGGCTCGAACACTTCGTTCAGAACCACGTCTAGGTTGGGGGATAAAAGGTCGTCTTCGTCTTCATCGCGCAGTCTCTCATCCAATGAGCTACTGTCACAAAACAAAAATTACTATCTACACCTAATCATTTTTGTGTTAGTTTGTTTACAAACAGTTAACATTCATTTATAATAAAGCAACTTTTATCTTTCTATAATATCAATTTTGCATTACATAATAATGGGGTATTTCGGTGTTATGGAACTTGCGCAAAATAGTAACTTTTTTCTATGGTTTACATAGTAAGAAAATCTGATGTGGCAACACATGACCACCCGTCAATTCCATGTTTGAAATATCAATGAGCTTTAAGTAAAGTATCACTTCCGGTTGATCGTTTGTAAACAAAATCTAATTTGTTGTTCCAATAAATAGAAAAGTCTGTAATACCAAATTTTGGATTATATTTTATTATGTTTTTCCTCGAAAATCTGTTAAGAGCTCCAAATTAAGTACCACTTCCGGTTTATCATATAGGTATAGTCAAAATCTAATGTTGTTTCAAATTATACACGAGTTTTAAATACCAAATTTCAGAAGTTTTACATCATGTTTTAATATATTATTTTCATATCATAAGTGGTAAATTTTTGCCGGAAATTTTTTTTATTGTCTTTTGAGGTGTTATATTTAAATAGATCCCTGTCCGAATCTACTCGTTTTTAATAAAAACTGATAACACTGAAAATATACACACTTTGACAGGTATGTAAACAATAGCTGTATTCTTTTTGACCCAATTGAAACTCAGCTGAGTTCATAACTGAGTTGAGATGAAGTAAATTGTGGTGTGCAAAAAGAATAAGTTTAATTCCATTTTATCACTTCGTTCTTTACCGATAGTATTTGTTCTAACAGCTGCCAAAATTATTGAATTATTTTCTGATCTATGATACTGTTTATAAACGAAAAATGGATAATGTTGAAAATAAAATACTGTCAGTATATCTCTGTATATGTGAATATAAAATTTGTTGTATTATATAACTTTAAAATGCAAACTGAGTGTTTCAAATCATTTTGATTTTGTAAACTGGTAGTGTAGCATCGGAAAGGGGGGAAGTAAGTTTACTCAGAACAACTCAGATCAGTTGTGTCAAAAAGAACAACGATTTCCTAAGTTTATCTGAAGTGATCTGATATGAGCTGAGATTTTGTCCAAAAAGAATATAGCTAATATGTTTCTAAAACGTAAAAAAAATTCACTTATCAAAACTCATTTACTTGTGAAAATACATCTTATTGGCTTAAAGATTGCGAAAAAAATTTTGTGACGGTATTTTGTCGAAATGAAACTTGGTAATTAGGTAGAATCCTGAATTTGGATTGGCATATAAATTTATGATTGAAATAGTCAAGAAAATCTGTTTATAGCTTCCTGTAAAGTAGTACTTCCGGTTTATCAATTTTAGAAAACATCTAATATGTTGTTCTCATTAATATAAAAGTCTTAAATACCAAATTTGAAAAGTTTTGGAATATATCATAATATATTTTCCATAAAAATCTGTTCAGAGCTTCAAGTAAAGTATCACTTCCGGTTTATCAATTTAAAAAAAATCTAACGTCATTCTCATTAATATAAAAGTCTTAAATACCAAATTTGAAAAGTTTTGGATCGTATTAATGTATTTTTCACGAAAATCTGTTCAGAGTTTCAAATAAAGTATTACTTCCGGCTTACAAATTGTATCCATAATCTAATATGTTGCTTACCTTTATATAGAAGTCTTAAATACTAAATTTAACATGTTTTGGAGTATACTATTATTCACGAAAGATGACTATTCAAGGTCATTTGTTCGAAGAAAGAATACACATCACTTTATAGCAGTAGCTTAGCAACATTTTGTATTAGAAAGAGAAATATTATTTGACCTATGTCTATTTCATTTATGTGGTGTGACAGATATACGTAAATACTGCATTACTTTCTAACTCACAATAAATAATAATGACATATGTCGTAGAATTACAGATACCTAATTATCTACTACACTGCCCTCTGTGCTAATATATGCCCAGTGGCCTTGACGTTTAAATCAAATTATTATTCCTTGGTTTATAAGTTAAGTCTATGTTTTTGTATTTTGCAAAAACATAAGTGAAGAACATACATCATTCAGAAAGGCATTATTTAGAAAGAAACATAATTTTCAAATGAATTACTCTTAGTTTTTCAGTTAAAATGTGTCCATAAATATTTCATGTTGCACGCATATGCATACGAAATGCAATGAAGTTATCCGCAAGTAATATATCAGACAGCTCACAAATGACCTTGAATAGTTATCTTTCGTGAATAATAGTTTATATCATAATACATTTTTCACGAAAATCTGTTCAGAGCTTCAAGTAAAATATCACTTTTGGTTTATTAATTTTAGCCAAAATCTAATATGTTGTTCCCCTTGATATAAAAGTCTTAAATACTAAAATTGAAAAGTTTTGGATTATATTTTAATATAGTTTTTCATGAAAATCTGTTCAGAGCTTCAAGTAAAGTATCACTTCCCGTTATCCAATTTTACCCAAAATCTAATCAACTCGTTAGATGAATGCAGAATGCTAAAATACGGAAAATAGAAATATTTGAAAGTTTGTTATAAGAGGTATCGTGGAGGAAAAAATCGTCACACACACACATCATCGTACTTCGCCGTAGTTATCCGCTACGAGCGCTAATTTAGAATGAAATCATGAACGTATGTCTCCTACATTTGATATTGAAACGTCAAATTCAATATCAAACCGCAAAACGCAAATTATTTGATTTTAAATATGTATGTAAATGTAAAACTTAGAAAATAAGATAAACACAAAAATTAAAATGTCAAGTCACAAATGTAAACATAAACAGGTGGCCGTGTTTTGCTTCTGTTACTTTGTATAAAGCACGTTTGGGGCACGTATGTCGAGACTTAATTCGCACAAAGTTGATGTTATGTAAGCCACAATGGCGGGAAGAAAATATTGCAAAAGTTTTAACATTTTTTCTCCGGTATTTTTTAAAATTTTACAAAATATAAAAGTAAAAACGGTTTATATTTAAAAATATTTTAACTTATGAAAAAATATAAAACATCGAAAACCCCCATTTGTAAATTTATAAGAATTTCTATTTTTGTGTTGCTTTATCATAAATTTAATTTAATACTACAAACATTGTTATATACGATTAATGCAATCCGACAAACTTACAACTAAACTGAAAAGATAGTCAGGCACGGCAGTGTTAAAAGAACTAGCAGAAGCTAGTGTGCAATACAACTTTCACACAGAATTACCTTAGCGAATCCACACTCCTCCTCCCTGCATCACAATCATAACCAATAAAACTACCGTATAAATAAAAAGACGAACAAGTAGTTGCCATGATAAACAACTTTACTTACATGCTATCTTGCTGGTCTCCGTTGCCTTCTTCTGCAACAAGTAATTCGTATTCTTCAGCAGCATAACGATCCCAATCTGACATCTGCAAAGATAACAACTAACTTATACAAGAAAATTAATTATGGCAACAATTAATATACCTCTTGTCCGTCGCCATCATGGTCGCGTTGAGAAGCAAATGGATCACGTTGCTCATGGTCTAAATACTTCTCTAGATTGAAAAATGTATCGAAAAATATTGGAGTCATTTTACATTTCTTCAGATCACTTAATGAAATTTGGCCAGGTGTTTTTGGTTTCACCATATCTAACATCTGGCATAAACAGTCTTGGAACGGAAGGGTTTCTATACCAATTGCTTCCATACGATGCATTTGTTCATCATAAAAATATTCTAGTTCGTACATAGACAGAAAGCCATCTCCGTCTAAATCCATACACCTTTAAAACAAAGTTTCTATTTATTTTTTCTAATACGATAAAATGCCTAATTATAAATGAGAATAAATTAAATAGATCAGTATTATATGCTATACGAGTAATATATTGATGTCGTGAACTTAATTAAAAAATAAGTATAACTGCCCGAATTTTACAGACGTGAGTTTTGTGCATTATAGTATACAGGGTTAGTCTTTGAAATGACCGTCTTCGATACCTCCCTTGTCGTTAGAAATACAGCATAAATTTATTAACATAATTTATTCGATTACTCAAGGAGCATAACGTAAAATGAGCCTGTTTCACATTTTTTTAAAAATATTTTAAATTAAAGATTATGCAATATTATTCTAAGTAATACTTTTTATTTTAATAATTTGTTATTTTCGTAAATAATAAAATAAAAAGATTGGCGCCAAAAATAGTTATAAAAACAACCTCCCACTCCTGTGACGTCATAGCATTTACTACAGCTACTAGATAATAGCTGACTCGTCCGCCATATTGGTGCCAAAATAAAACCAGTAAATTATGAAATAAAAGTGCTTTTCTTAAGTAGTGCCTATTTTACATAATTAAATATAACTTCCATATTTGCCATATTATATTTATTTAAAATAATAAAACAAGCAAAAAAAAAACGATTCGTTACGATTTTTGAGGTTAGAGAAAAATATGTGTTCCGTAAGTACCTGAAAAAATTATAACTATTCCTCAAATGATTTGCACAATTTGAAGCAGAACAACCAGTCATTATGGATAATTTCTACGATTAATAATACTGTAACACTGTTATTGAATGATTTAAGTGGCTCCAAAATGGTGGACGAGTCAGCTGTAAATTATCTAGTAGCTATAGCACTTACATTACGTTATTCACATTCAATTGGAAAACAGTTTGTCCACCATCTACGTTTTTAAATAAATAAAAGTAGGCGATGTATGTACTTTGACGTCACATACTATTTTAACTAAGGTAACTTTTCAAAATATTATACAAATTTCAATAATTAATTGTAAAATATCTAATGAATATTTTGTGATAATTTCAAATTTGAACCTATTTAAAGAATGATATCTTTTTAAATTTAATAATTAGAAGGCATATAAAAATTCTTTCAACAGCCCTTTTATTTTCACCTTACAGCTCGGCGAGAATTGTTTGTCTTTTTTCAAATGGAATACCTATATTTTCATATATTTTAAATTGTATTTTATTCATTTTCCGTGGCATTGCCAAATTATTCCGTGTTTTCTCTAAAAAAAAAAAAAACCTAATACACGCATTGCTTTATAAAGGCGTATTAAAATTATTTTAATAGTAAAAAAAATAGAAACTACTCTATGTTCTCATATAATTAAAAAATATATATAATTATACAGAATGTTCAATAAAGCGAATCAAATTTACTAAATTTAAAATAACTATAACTCGTCATTTTTAAATAAAATATCCTATATTTTATTATTTAGTTGTGTTTCTTTTTGTGTTATCTGTATATGTTATTAAGAATATCTTATGCCTAAAACCAATAATTTCAAAGTTTTTCACCATTTTTGTCTAAATTTATTTAAATTAAATCTAGTATACTATGGAAATTGTGTTTTTAAGAAGAAACAATTTCAATAATGGATAGTAGTTTGCATTAGCCAATAAATAAATCTGTTTATTATTAATATTAGTTCGATTAGGTAATAATAATTTATTCAGATGATTTTTTTGCATGAAAAACTATTAATACCTAATCCCATTAATATTAATAATAAACAGTTTTGCTTATTGGCTAATGCAAACTACTGTCTTATGGCAATTGTTTCTTTTTAAAAACACAATATCCATAGCATACTGTAATTAATTTAAATAAATTTAGACAAAAATAGTGAATAACTCCGAAATTATTGGTTTTATGTTCTGTTCCATTTAAGCCATTCAGTAGATGGCACTGGCAACAGCGCAAATCTGAAATAGCCGAAATTAAATTGGGTAAATTTGTCTTTTGTCTCTAATTTCAGCCAATCAGAAAGATCAAAACTATTCCCTATGCTCCGCAATACTGAATGGCTTAAATGAAACAAGGTATAGGTATGATACCGTTAATAACATATAAAGATAACACAAAAAGAAACATAACTAAATAATAAAAAAAAGGATGTTCCATTTGAAAATGACGAGTTATAGTCATTTGAAACTGAGTAAATTTGATTCGCTTTATTGAACAGCCTATATACTTATATATATATTTTAAAAAATTCTTATGCTGTTCCATTCAGTAGATGGCACTGGCAACAGCGCAAATCTGAAGTAGCCGAAATTACATTGGGTAAACTTGTCTCTAATTTCAGCCAATCAGAGAGGTCAAAACTATTTCCTATGCTCCGCAATACTGAATGGCTTAAATGGAACAAGGTATAATATTTACTATTAAAATAACTTGGCAACGCCGCGGAAAACTAAAACAATATAGGGCGCGAGCAGACACGTGACTCGGGTGTCCTTGACGTGCTTGGCATCAGAGGCGATTTCGGGCGACATACCCGTTCACTTCTTCGGATTACTTACGGTTAGTTACGGTATGATATGGTTAATGGTGGCGCCAAAAATCGTTGGCTCACTTATTGACACCGTGCTTGGTGGTTATGTATATTCTGCGACATTTAAAACTGTCAAAAATAGTGTCTGACAATTAAAATACATTAACGGAGAAAGATAGTTTTTTCCATATTTGTCCAAAAAAGAGTCAACGAAAATAATGTCACCCTGTTTGACATAAGACCACGACTCCGACTGTTTTTTGACATTTCAAAAAAAGACTTGATAAAGAGAGATAGAAATAGTGAACAGAGAGCTGATCCGACTCGCAAACCCGTTCAGCTGTGAGCACTGATCCAAGCATACCGGGTATCACCCCGGGTATGTTGTTCCTAGCGCCCGAATGTGTGAACGTACCTGAACGCAACATACCGCAAGTGAACGGTTGTCGCCCGAAATCGCCTCAGGTGATTTGTGTGCGCATGTGATTTTGACATGAACAATGCCACTTTGACAAGATCAATGTTTTGTCTTATTTTGATTTCAAACTGCTAAAATGTTATTATTGTACAATTTTCAGGCAGTAAAACACATAAAATTAAAAATAATAACTTCTCAACAGTTCAAAATTTTAATGTCACAACATTGGTCTTGTCAAAGTGACATTATTCTGGTCAAAATGACAAACGCACACAAATCAGCTGATTCCAAGCACATCAAGAGCGCCCGAGTGTGGCCCGAGTCACGTGTCTGCTCGCGCCCTATACATATGTCCGTATAGGTGAATAAAATACAATTTAAAATATATGAAAATATATAGGGTGTTTCCTCGCCGAGCCATAATGCAACACCCAGTATATGTGAAAATAATTTTACGTTATACTCCTTGAGTAATCGAATAAATTATGTTAATAAATTTATGCTGTATTTCTAACGACAAGGGAGATATCGAAGACGGTCATTTCAGACTCACCATGCATAATACGGAAATGTGTTTTTTGTTAAGACACGGCCTCACGAAATCACTAGTGTGTTGTTTTCTCGTGTTCACTCTGTATGTAAAGCGAAATCAATTTTGTATATAGCAAAAATCTATTATTTTATAGCAAAAAATCATTATTTCTATAGACGGAAATCTATGGTAATTTAAATAAATTTTACTGTAAAACTATTTGATTGTATAGTACAAAATATGTAGCAAATTTCATGAAACAATATTGTCTAATTTTTCATTTGTTAATTTCTGGCAGCAGTTTAAATCAAAGTTTTTTATTCGCATGAGTTAATAATTACCTAAACCAGTATTCAACAGCCGTAGGATGAGTTTTATCTTCTTCAGATAATAAGAACCAAACGAATTCGGTATAACTCATTTTTTCTTCCTGCTGACTTTTATGCTGTCCTCTAGTAACAGCTCCGCTGAAAATTCGATCGATGATTCGAGTAGAAAGAGCTGGAATTAATAAATAATTTAAGTAACATTCAACTTTCACCTGACCCTACTAAATATACTTGCCATGATCGTTATGTCGTGTAAGATCTTGCTTATCAATAAATAAGTCATGATCTCTGTCAAGTTCCCAGAATTTACAATAAATAACGTAAAAGTGTTCATAACTGAAGTACGCAGTTATCTGGTTAATATCTTCCTCTTCTTCTAATAACTGAAGAATGGATAATAGGTTGGAACGCCGTAGTTCTGCTAAACTAATGCGACCAGACCACGAACGATTGACGCAATAAAATATTCTTGCTATTACCTAAATATAGAATATGTTAATTTTATGGAAATTAGTTTTTTTTAATGATTTACCGTGTGAACATATCGTGAATGAAATTCTGCGGCTTCTTTTAGGAACGTTAAACCTGGGTGAGTTTCTACAACATCTTGAACCAAAGGAATGAAGTCTTCTGGACAAAGCCAATTTCTTTTACCCCTAGTTAAGATATATGTAAATCTGGACGCCGCATCGTGACACTGATTAACCATCCTATTAAAAACAAATATTTCCTATGTAAATAACCCCGTCGAGTTAAGTCGAGAAGGTTCAGCTGGGAAATCGTTGAAAAAAAGAGCAAGGCCTTGGTGATCCAGAATATAATTTAAAAAATCTGATGTGGTCAGCACATAACCTCTCGCCAGATATTTTACCTGGTTGTACGCATAAAACGAAAAATATTTTTAAATACAAATACATATATTCATGTCTCACTACAAAATAATTATTTTAATATAAATTATGTACAATACATACATTTTCTTTATATTCAATATCCTGATTTTTTTTCTACTTTCCTTTTCTTTTTCTTTTATTCGTAATTTTTCCGCAAATTCCTTTTATATTCTTTTTTACGTATATTCTTTTGCGTTGTTACAAGAAAAAAATCATCTAAATTTATTTTCATAATCTTCATAATGATGTACAAATATTTTTGACAGTGGCATACAAATATTTTTGACAGTGACATTTATGTGTGAATTACAAACATTTGAATTTCTTGCCTTGAAGTAGTTTGATCTAAGAATTTTTACATCAAATTATTTTATATGCATTTCTTATCTCTAAATCTATAGAAGATGAATAAAGAATTTAACGTTCTTTAATATCAGTATTTACATCAATTTTCAATAAATAATATTTAGATGATTTTTTTCATGCAACTACTACTTCCAATTGTCCAATTGTTACCAAAACTGACTCGACTCTTCCCATTATTGTTAGATTGAGGAATCCGTGGTTAAAAATGTCTTACGTCTTATAGTATTTGAGAAATCGTGGATCCAACATCGACACACACATACGGACATCATCGTAAAAATGTTATAATCGGATTCAAAGGACCTTAAAACGTGCTTATTCACTAAAATCTGAATATGCGATTTTTAGCATGAATCTAATACCTCTCTTAGCGAGAGGTAAAAACGGATGTTTCGAACCATAGTGGTTCATCATCAGCATATTACAAAAAATAAAATGTAACAAAATAGTTATTGTTCAATAAAAATTTGTCAAAAAAAAAATTTAGTTAAAAATATAAAAAAAAAATTGACAAATTCTTATTGAACAATAACTACTTTTTACCTCTCGCTAAGAGAGGTATTGTATTCATGCTAAAAATCGCATATCCAGATTTTAATGAATAAGCACGTTTTAAGGTCCCTAGAATCCGATTATAACATTTTTACGATGATGTCCGTATGTGTGTGTGGATGTTGGATTCACTATATCTCAAATACTATAAGACTTAAGACATTTTTAACTACGGATTCTTCAATCTAACAATAATGGGAAGAGTCGAGTCAGTTTTGGTAACAATTGGACAACCGGAAGTAGTAGTTACAAGAAAAAAATCATCTAAATATTATTTATCGAAAATTTATGTAAATACTTATATTAAAGAACGTTAAATTCTTTATTCGATAAATATAAATTCATTATTATATCTTCTATAGATCTAGAGATAAAGAAAGGCATATAAAATAATTTGATAAAAAATCTCAGATCAAACTACTACAAGGCAAGAAATTCAAATGTTTGTAATTGACACATAAATGTCACTGTCAAAAATATTTGTATGCCTCTGTCAAAAATATTTGTACATTATTATGAAGGTTATGAAAATAAAAAAAGTCAACAACGCAAAAGAATATACGTAAAAAATCTGATGTGGACACCACACGACTTCCTTGTACGCAAGACCAATATAAAGATAAAGTATAGACCCAATTATAAAATTGCACGTGTTTGACATAATTTGACATTAACATCTATTTTTTATTTTTTTGTTATTTTTTGTCCTAATCCATAGCAAGCTTCATTACAAAAACCAAAAAGTATCTAAGTTTTAAATTTACATATCTCGCTTATACAAAGGGCTAATTTAATAATACTTGATGTGCTAGACGCAGAATTTAATTCTCTAAAACTGCTATTTGAACCATTTATTTCTAAAATCAAAATGAAACCATTTTATTCAAGAAAAACTGTTAACAACTTCAGGTAATATATCACTTCCGGTTAGCCTGTTTTAACTAAAATCTTCTATGTTATTCCATTTGATAAAAAAGTCTTATATACCATATTTGAAACGTTTTGGATTATATTTTAATATAGTTTTTCATTAAAATCTATTATGGGCTTCAAATAAAGTACCATTTCTGGAAATTATGTAATGACCAAAAAGGGAGGTGCACAACTAGATGCTATAGAAGTCCTAAATACAAAATTTCAACTTTCTACGGCTTACCGTTTTTGAGTTATGCGAGATACATACGCACGTACGCACGTACGTACGTACGTACGTACGTACAGACGTCACGACGAAATTAGTCAGAATGGATTCAGGGATGGTCAAAATGGATATTTCCGTTGAAATCTCAAAACCGAAATTTTTCGCGATTACAATACTTCCTTTACTTCGTACAAGGAAGTAAAAAGAATATAAAAGGAAATTGCGAAAAAATGACGAACATAAAGAAAATGTATGTATTGTACATAATTTATTTTAAAATATCCCATAGATTTTGCAAATATATGTGAGATGTGAGAATTATTTTGTAGTGAGACATGAATATATGTATTTGTAAAAAATATTTCTCGTTTTATGCGTAACCAGGTAAAATATCTGGCGAGAGGTTATGTGTTGGCCACATCAGATTTTTTACATTTTATTTTTTGTAATATGCTGATGATGAACCACTAAGGTTCGAAACGTCCGTTTTTTAATTATATTCTGCATCACCAAGGTCTTGCTCTTTTTTTCAACTATGTAAATAACAATAATACAATATTTCTTACTGTGTCCAAAACGCCACGAATTTATCTTTGGCGACAAAACCGGAATCTCCCCCTGCGGCCAGGAAAAGAGGTATTTTCCAATACATTGGAAGATCACACGCCTGTACAATAACCAGGAAATGATCTCGGGATACACGATCTCCATGTTGTGCAAATGCAGCCTGCACTTTGACCTTGACACCGTCAAGCTGGCCAGCAGGAACAGGTTTACCCTGAGGATAGAAAAACCTGCAACGCAAAAAAGCTCATTATAACACTCCCTACTCATCATAATTAAATCCAATCACTCTAATGGCAGTATGATTGATGACCATCGGAAGTGAATTGAAGATTTATTAGATTTACCCACCGAGGGATGAGTACGTTCCGATTAGCCTTCACGTGCCGCTGAAGAGTTGTATGCGCCGGTAGTTGTTTAACAGGCGGCTGTAAGAGAGAGAAAGAACAATAAGGTGTCAGCAATAAGAAATCGCGCCGGATATTAAAGAGAGCCGGGCAGGTGGGCGTTGGTTGCGCCAAGGCCGCGCTGCAGTGGGAGTGTCAGTCAGTCAGTCAGTGTGTCCGTTCCAATCAGCGGGCTTCGGGTCATACACGGGTCGGCGTGACGCAATCCTGGCCCACGAGCTCCAGGGCATGTCGCAATGAGAATAACAACAACAACAAGAAACCCACCTGGCACTTGGGTGCGGCGGGAGTGCGTGGACGTTTATCCAGAAGCAGTTCACTAGGACATCGTTCAAATATTAACACCCGCTCAGCTACTGAACCCCTAGTAAGGAATGGTCGAACAGGATTTGGTGATGCTGCGGCTTGCTGCACATGTCGCAAATGCTGCCGCTGAGTATTTGTCAGTTCTGGATGCGGTGCTGGCTGATGTTCTGGACGTCTTGTGCTGCTTGCTTTAGGTCCCCATCTTGAACTTACTTCTTGAGGTGCAGGCGTAGGCGTCAATGATGGAGTCATTTTTGGTGTGGCGACTATTTTATTAGGTGTGGGAGAAGCAGTGCGCTCATCTGTTAAGATAACTCCGTTCTTCAGTGCGTTAATAAGTCGTTTTTCTTCCAAGGCTACTTGATCGAGGGCTGTATTTGTGTTCGATTTATTATTAATGGTCATCGTTTGTACTTGTGCTGATGTCCCTCCTGGTGACCTTACATCACCGACTGCACGCTGCTTTACTGTGTCAGTGCCAACTACCCTATTTTTTAATGGCCATGTTTGTAAACCGGGACTTGTTTGTTGTCCACTTCTTGACAGATCGGCTGGCAGTGTATACTCAATAGTTTCAGTAAGTGGAAAACGCGGTTTAGGAGATATTTGAGGTTTCGGACCTATAACAATAGGTTTTTGTTGCTGCGGCTGTAGATGATTTGAAGTTTGTACTGGAGGCTGTTGGGCATTCTTTTCGAATTTCTGTAGTGCAAACTGTATACTGGATGGTATGGGTTTATTATTTCCAACAGGTGACATTGGTTGCATCGGTTGTCGGCCTTTGTTGGCTGCTGCTAATCGCGCTTTATCTTCAGTTACAAAATTGTTAACAAGTCTTTCAAGCCTATTATTATCCATGGTAGGCGCCTGCGCCAGGAGTTCAATAGAAGGCGATCGCACAGGTATAGGCTGAGGAGTTAGAGCACTCCCAAATTTATCAGCAGCAGTCTCGTTATTATGGCACGTTAAAATTTCGGCAGGTGCAAGTCCTCGGGACTTCCAGGTCTGGTAAATAGCTTCAGCGTGATCAGAGATTTGCTTGGCGATCGCTGCGATATCCTCATCCGGCTCGCAACGCACCGGCTTGCTATTTGCAGTGGCCGTCGTGGCCATGACCGAGGAACGCAAACGTGGATGGTACTGCAATAAGAATGCGGCCGCACGAGGCGACAACTCGGGAAACTCAAGCACCAGCTCCGCTAGGCCAGGCGAGTCGCTCAGCTCTTCCACACGAACAGGAATGGCGTAGCCGAAATGCACAGCGTGGCACGGGTCGCTGGGACACGTGGCGCTTAAGTCCAGACAGTGCACGGCGCGACCCGGGGTTGGATCCACCACACATGCGACTCGCGGGGTCAACCTCACGCCGAGCTGCAGGCCCTGCAGGCCACTATCCAGCATGGCCGGCTCCGGCCGGCGCCCATTACACGCCTCCTGAAACACGCGTATACATCGTTTTGGGACAGAAATAGATTACGGTCTGCTGCTGACAAACACCTTCCGTTTGTTTCCAACGAAAGGGGTAGCAAAACTCATCCATGATTAAAGGTACAAGTGGTAAACAAGTGAGAGGTATAGACAAGGCTAGGAGTTCGGCGAGTGCACAGCGGTCAGGGTACGGGAACGGCAAGATGCGATGCGTCGCATCGTCCTCGCCTTATTATATACCCTGGCTGCGCGCCAACCGCCGTTATTGCAGGCAACGTTCTCGTGTAAAACAAAATATCACGGCGGTTTCGGACACGTAATTAGCGAGCGTCGACGTCGCCCACGTTCACGGAAAGACTTGGGGAACTTCGGACACGTTGTTCTCGTTACTCTAACGACAGATTCAGTAAAAATAATCTTTAACCGATCAAAGAACTGTCAGAAAATACGAGTCATGTCAACAGTTCACTACGCGAATGAGCTTACATTCATGCTCATATTCACCTCATACATTTCCGTATGCTATTTTTACGACTGTAACAAATCTCAGTGTTTCAAAGGTGTAACGTTTCTAAGGTCTCCCGAATAGCAGTCAATAATTTACCGCCTTAGTAAATAAACCGAAAGAATGACAACAATGTGAAACATAACATGTTTCGTTTCCATACATTACAATCATTGTTTTATCTCCTTAAATATTGACGAAGAAGATTCGAAGCCGAGAATAATCTCCACGGAGACGCCATATTAGGAGATGCTTGGATATCCTCACCCCGCTGTAAATAGTCGCGCCAGAAAAGTCGTCTCGTCCGTACCCCGAACAGTACTTACAAAGAAATATACTTGCATGAAAAACCAGACATCGATATTCTGTACATGTGCGTTACGCTAAACTATTTCAATATAGCATAAAAATTGTATATATAAATTATATATTCATATAAAAAAACTTATTGAAGTTTTGCTAAATAAAATAATCATCTTATTCTATTCTTATAAAAACAAACTATTACAATTGTTTAAAAATACCCATTCCAGAGAATACATTTTGCTGTTTCCCAGTTTTTGTAGTTGTTCTATAAATAACATTTTTACTACCTGTCTATATTTTTGAATATATTACTATTTGCATTCTATTTGTTATTATAATTAAACTCACCTAAATGTAATACAGTAATCCTTTTGTCGAACACTTTGACATTTCACATATATAAATGTCATTTAATATACGTCACTTTATTTGCACCTTCACTGTAATAAGCACTAAAGGAAAATTGAAAAAGTTACACATCAACGTATGAAAAGATTGTGGTTTGTTGACAAAAGCCTAGCGACAAGGCCTTTATTAATGAACCAGCTGGCTGTAGGTGCGCAACGATCATACTTGTTACGGACTGCAGCAAACACTAGCGTAGCCGACTAAGCGCAGACAGAACGCAACTGATTGATCAATTTTAGACAGAGATAGATATACTTGCCTCGCATAGCAGTGAGAGTGAAAGTGTGTGGAACGGATGTCGGGACTAGCTACAGAGGGCACATGTTTTTACAACAGCTGATAGCGTGGAATGCTTGTGTGTATAAATATCAATTCCACCAACGAATGGAATTAAAGATCCCTACATAATGACTACAAACATTTCTTTGATCTTATGAAATCTTTATAAAAAATGTATTTCAAGCTTACAAAATAATATGTATCAATAAACTTAAACTCCCCTGTTCGGCAAATCTTTAACTTTGTAAATACGGACGAGCCAATGCTCAGTAGTGTATGCCTCTTCTAGCACATCTAATTCGAAATCTTTATTTCCTATTTCTGCGCTACGCACTCGATCGTAGCCGGGCGGTTTTCCTACGAAATTAAATACAATTACCACCTACTCAAACATTTAATTCAATATCATACCTCCTTCAGTGTACACTTGCCCAAAGCGATAATAACACATCTTGTACATTAAGCAATTCAATAATGCGGGCGCGCCTTCTTTATCCACACGGAATTCGCCACTTGGTGAATAATAGTCCCATTCTTTAATATGGGCACCACGTTCAGTACTTCCACCAATTCGCACCATCCACAAAAACTTATTAATATCATCTGAAGAGTAGCCAGTTAATCCTCCAAAAATTACGAGCACATAGTCTACATCTAATTCTCGCATAATTTCGTACGCCTTTTCTTCGGAGCTTGCCATAGCTTGACCAACTCTGTAATATAACACCAAATATTATAAAAAAAATCTGATGTGGCCAACACATGACCTCCCGTCAATTCCATGTTTGAAATAGCAATGAGCTTTAAGTAAAGTATTACTTCCCGTTGATCGTTCGTAAACAAAATCTAATTTATTGTTTTTCCGCTCCAAATTAAGTACCACTTCCGGTTTATCATATAGGGTATAGTCGAAATCTAATATTGTTTCAAATTATACACGAGTTTTTAATACCAAATTTCAGAAGTTTTGAATCATGTTTAAATATATTGTTTCAAGAAAATCTGTTTATAGCTTCCTGTAAAGTAGTACTTCCGGTTTATCAATTATAGAAAACATCTAATATTTCGTTCTCATTAGTATAAAACTCTTAAATTGCAAATTTGAAAAGTTTTGGAATATATCATAATATATTTTCCACAAAAATCTGTTCAAAGCTTCAAGTAAAGTATCACTTCCATTTATCCAATTTTACACAAATTCTAATCAACTCGTTTTATGAATGCAGTAAGCTTAAATACGGAAAATAGATATATTTGGAAGTTTTCCGGTTTATCGATTTTAGTAAAACATGTTCTCATTAATATAAAAATCTTAAATACCAAATTTAATAAGTTTTGGAATATATCATAATATATTTTTCACGAAAATCTGTTGAGAACTTCAAGTATCATTTCCGGATTATTAATTTTAGCTAAAACTTTTTTCTATGGTTTAGATCTTAATATAGTAAAAAAATCTGATGTGGTCAACACATGACCTTCCGTTAATTCTGTTTAAAATAGCAAAAAGCTTTAAGTAAAGTACCACTTCCGGTTGATCGGTTGTGAACAAAATATAATTTGTTGTTCCAATAAATAGAAAAGTCTGTAATACCAAATTTTGGATTATATTTTATTATGTTATTCCTCGAAAATCTGTTAAGAGCTCCAAATTAAGTACCACTTTCGGTTTATCATGTAGGTATAGTCAAAATCTATTGTTGTTTCAAATTATACACGTGTTTTAAATACCAAATTTGAGAAGTTTTGGATCATATTTTAATATATTTTTTCAAGAAAATCTGTTTATAGCTTCAAATAGTACTTCCGGTTTATCAATTTTAGAAAACATCTAATATGTCGTTCTCATTAATATAAAAGTCTTAAATACCAAATTTGAAAAGTTTTGGATTGTATCAATTTATTTTTCACGAAAATCTGTTCAAATAAAGTATCACTTCCATTTATCCAATTTTACCCAAAATCTAATCAACTCGTTATATGAATGCAGGAAGGAAATACGGAAAATAGATATATCTGGAAGTTTGTTATAAGAGTTATCGTGGACGAAAAAATCGTCACATACACACACATATCATTATAAAAATAGTAAAAACGTGTTGTGGTGACCCTAATTCGTGCTTATTTATTGAAAACTCACCATTGAATTTTTGGCACGATTACATTACCTCCTTTTCCTACGGTATGACGGGAGGTAATAACAATAAAATAATAATCTTACCGTGAAATATGTGTATTATTCCAGGTATTGTTATCTACCAATATAGTTCTGTTAGCCATCGCGGTTATCTGATACCCGTAATCCCACCAAGACATAACTTTCGCGTCTTCGGGAGTATTCATTCGAAGCCAGTAGTAGGCTTCACGAAAATCATCAAAAATTATTCTTCCTCCGTCGTGAGATCTTGCAGATAATACAATGCTAGGAGAACTGTATGCTTCTGATGTCACCCAAGTGCAATGGAACGTATACGAAATAAGAAGAAATGTAATCATACCAACGAAGATGGTTGCAATTTCATTTTTCATCACATAATTTGAAGACTCGACGCCGCGTTTACTTTTCTTCTCTTGCACGGATCTTGTATCCATATATTTATGTAAAAGATGAGATACTGCAATGCCGGATAAAATACACATGACTGGTGCTAACACTAACATTAAACGCACCATAACACCCTGTACATAAAAATAAAGCATTAATTTTTATATATTATTCATAAGAATTTAACTTACAGCAAAATAAATGCTGGTAACACCATATAGAACTAAGAAGATATTTGCATCTGATAATTTAGAAAAACAAAAGTAAAGACCTGCAGGGAAAAGGAAAACAAGGATTTGTAAATCAAAATAGAATGAACTCCATGAAGTCGGTTGATGTTCGGAAACGGATGCAATAATAGGAATATGATTCTTAGCGTATGATGGATCTAAAAGAGAATAGAATCTTCCAGTCCATGGAGAAATTTTCCCGGACAAGGTCAATATTCCTCCGAATATAACAGATGCTATTGTTATCGAATAAACCAAAGCAGAAAAGAGTATATTAAAATCGTCTGGAGTTACTCTACTGCGTACGTAATCAACAAAGGCATGGATTTGGCATAAACCAAATACACCAAGAGCCTAAAAATAATATAAAGTTACAAACTAATTTTATTTTAAAATACTAAACATGAGGTATTTCCCGCTTTTTGAAATATGAACTCGCCATAAAAAATTAAACGCTAGAATAAAATTGTTAAAATTTTGTCATATTTAAAAATTAACGATTCAATAGTTATTATTATGCAACAATAATAAATGTCTTGTAAGCGTTGCGTTCAATATTCTTCCCACGATCAAATATTAAGCTCATTGGACATATAAATACGTTAACAAAATTTTGTGATCGTGTCAAAAAGATATGAGATATATCATAAATTTATAATGAAACAATAATTTATTCTAAAGTATGTTAAAAAAATTGCTAACAAAATTGTGACTATTATGATCATGTTAAACGGGCTATTCAACAAATGTATACAAAATTTAAAAATATTTGTTAAAATCAAATAAAGAGTTTGTTTAGAATAGTATATTCTATAACTAGTATGGAATAGATAATTTCCGCGCGAGCGAAAAGTTTGTAGGCTGAGCCGTAGGCGAGGTCTAAGGTATCGCGAGTGGCGGAAATACTATTCCATACGAGTTTTAGACTATACTTTCTCTAACACTATTTAAAAAAAATGTTTTGCTCATCACGACATTTTGCTAAAAATAAAATATTATTGGTATATTACAAAAGCAATAATTTTTTATTTAACTTACCATGTAAAAGCTTCAAGCAACAGGGCGTATAATTAGATTTTGTAATCATTTCTTTTATAATTTGACAGTTGAGATGACAAAATCAAACACAAGCAAAGGCGGTTTGATTTTGAAAACAATTGCGTTTTCCCATGTATTTTAAATGGGTGAATAGACTTTTTCAATTTAAAGAGATAGATAAAACATATGCGCACTGGGGATCTGCGCATAGTAAGAACAACTGAGATCTATGGCGTTTGTTTCTAAAAAAATTAGACGTAAAATGTGAGAATATCTCAGATAACTTTAAAAAATCTTATCGAAATAAGTTACAATCGCTTTTATTAAAGTTAAAATGTCTAACGATGCAAATTTTCACTGAGAATACAGGTATTTTAATGACTAATATTTTTGTCGTTTCGTTTGACAGTCCAACTGGCAGTTCGCGCCATTTTCTTACTATTTACAGCGATAGAAATAGATGGCCGTTAAATTGAAAAGTCCAATGAAAAACTAATAGACTTTGATATTCTGTAACAGTTTTCGGTTGCAGAATGTGTGAATTCCATTTCTCTAACACTACTATGGAATTCATACATTCTATAACTAAAAACTGTTACAGAATGAGGACATTCTGTCATACTGTTACAGAATAATATTCCGTAATAGGCAGTCACAGACCACTAGTTTTTCAATTCACCCATTTAAAATACATGGGAAACGCAATTGTTTTCAAAATCAAGGCGGCTTTGCTTGGCGTTTTGTTTCTTTTATTTTGTCACCTCAACTGCCTTAACTGTCAAAATATAAAAGAAATGATTACAAAATATTATTATACGCCTTGTTTTACGCGTTTTGAAGCTTTTACATGGCAAGTTAAAAAAATTATTGCTTTTATAACATACCAATAATATTTAATTATTTTTTACAAAAATGTCAAGTGATGAGCAAAATATATTTTTTGTGTTAGAGAAAATATAGTCTAAAACTCGTATGGAATAGTATTTCCGCCACTCGCGAAACCGTAGACCTCGCCTACGGCTCGGCCTACAAACTTTTCGCTCGCGCGGTAATTATCTATTCCATACTAATTATAGAATATACTATTCCGCCACTTGCAAACTTTTCGCCCGCGCGGAAATTATCTATTCCATATTAGTTATAGAATATACTATTCTATAGTAGTTTACATATTCTATTTTATTACGAGTAATTATTGCAACATGGAATACAATAATATATTAAAGAACGTGTTTTATAAGACATGTATTTTTTGCACGCGTCAAAATTTAGAAAACGAGCGTTAGCGAGTTTTCTAATTGACAAGTGCGAAAGAAAGTCTTATAAAATGAGTTCTTTATACTATTTTTTATATTTTGCGCCTTCTACAATAACATTTACTTACTCAATTTGTGATTATATGTGTAACCATTTGTATATTTTCATGTAAATAATCTTCCCTAAATAAAAAAATAATAATAATAATTTCGACATTATATTATTATAATGAATTGTCAATTAACTAAAAATAAATTAGGTAACAATGGGTTAAAGAAACGTCATGTAGTACCAACCGTCTAAAACAAAAAATTGCGTATCGAAATGAACGCAAAATATAAAAATACTTTTTGCACGTTCTGCAATAAATGTTTACTTTTAATAAACAAAATGAATTTCTACAATTTTATACTATTGTACGAAAAACTCCTTAAGCGGGAAATACCTCAATTTTACATACCAACATATGTTCAGAACTTTGAACTGGCTGGAAGCCGACAAATGAAATCTGCATAGAGAGTATGGTACCCACACAATATAATGTGCTGTACGCTACGTATATTCTGTGAGAAAATCGTCCGGTTGCCATTAAAGTTAAAACATGAAGTGGAATTAAATTAATCAAAAATACGTAGCCACCCCATGAAGAAACCATGTAGAAATAGGCCAAAGCAGCTAAAGTCGACCATAAAATAGTACCGGTCTTTACTGCTTTGATCCACATGTAATACGTCAATAACATACAAAAAATGGCAATTCCTTCATTATCATAACTTCCAGCTACAGATCTACTAATATAACCAGGTACAATAGCTACCATTGCAGCAGCGACGAGACCTGAACCGGAGTTCTATAAAAATTAAACTGATAGATTACTTTTATTCAAAACAAAAGAAGAAAATCACTTACTCGAAGTTCTTTTGTAAGAAGATATGTAACTATGGTGGTAAATGATGAAAACAATGGAGCAAGGAACACACATACATTTCGAATGTCAACTGTTATATTAACTAGACGTAAAAAGTGGTATATGGCAGCAGATGTTACCATTAACCCAGGATATATTGTACCTACGAAATAATGATAATAAATGAATATCAATAAAAAGAGAAAATAAATACCTCCTATGATACGCCCTAGAGGGTACCATGCTCTGTCATCAAACCAATTATGAAAAGAATAGAAACCCTGTTCTGCTAAATACTTTGTCGTTCTGTAGTTAAAATAAGGATCGAATTCATGGATAACACTTTCAAATCTTAAAACAGAAAAAAGACGTGTTGCAAAAGCTAAAACATAAAATGAAAGTATTATTCAACAGCTCTTAAGATAACAGTTATCATTTTACGAACATAATATAGCAGCTATTGATAAAATTGACAGCGTTAACAGAGTTTGCTGCTTTTCCGAAGTCATTCGAATCCCAACACCTTTACCTAACCCCAACATTTTGTTGAACTAAAAGTAATTGAACATAATATAAACATTAATACACCTTTAACTCTAAGTAAAACGCATGTCTTACTTCGGCAACTACCCACTATTCCACAAAAGACAGGTTATTTACCGGGCCGGCTTTATGCGTCGTGGCCAGTGACGTATTTATCGACAACACGCACACATTTGGGTGCGACAGAGTAACACTTGTGTATCACACACGGGCACTTGGAACGTACTTTAATTCGTCAAAAGTGCACCAGATTGCGTCTTTATCAATATTTTTCTTTTTTTGATATTTAAACCAATTTGAAATCTATATAACAAATTATAATAAGTATTTTGGTAATTTCTGATACTTTTCTTAAATTTATAGCCCAGTTTATAACAGATTTTCAGTTCATAGCATATTTATAGGTTAAGAAAACAAACACCACACGCTGAAACTAAAAAATTTCTTGGGTGAGGCTGTGTTCGCTGGTGTCGTTAATGGAACGCTCTGTGTCGTACACTGTGTTAATCGCATTCTTTTTACCACTTTTTACATGAGATCAAAGTTTGTCTCAGCTCACCTCAGTTGCTTGACGAGTTCTTTTTATCCTAACGGAGGTGAGATAAAGTGAGACCGAAGTGAGAAGAGTTCCTCCCCCCTACCCGATTCTTAGTCACCTCTGGAGGTTGTGCTTGTTGAGTTTTTAATCTTAGATGAATGTTTTGCTATCACGAGCTGTCACATACAATAGACCTTTTCAATTTAAAGAGATAGAAGATATGCGCATAGTAAGAACAAATGAGATCCATGGCGTTTGTTTCTAAAAAAATTAGACGTAAAATGTGAGAAATATATCAGATAACTAAAAAGTCTTATCGAAATAAATTACAAAAGCTTTTATTGAAGTTAAAATGTCTAGCGATGTAAATTTTCACCGAGAATACAGGTATTTTAATGACTGCAATATTTCTGACGTATCGGCATTTTCTTACTATTTGCAGCGATAGAAAGAGATAACCGTTAAATTGAAAAGGTCATTTCTATCGCTGAAAATAGTAAGAAAATGGCGCGAACAACTGCCAGTTCAAACGATACGTCAAAAATATTGCAGCAGTCATTAAAATACCTGTATTCTCAGTGAAAATATTTTTCGTTAGACATTTTAACTTCAATAAAAGCTTTTGTAACTTATTTCGATATGATTTTTTAAAGTTATCTGAGATATTCTCACATTTTACATCTAATTTTTTTAGAAACAAACGCCATAGATCTGTTGTTCTCACTATGTGCAGATCCCTATTGCGCATATCTTCTATATCTTTAAATTGAAAATGTCCGTCACAGAGTGATCAAAAATAACTTGATTCAGTGGGTAATAAAAAAAGATATTTGAAATTGATCACTCTGTAGTTTGGTTATTGTAAAGATTATTTGTTTATTCCGTTAATAAATATTATTTGAAAAATAAATAAATATGCAGACAATTCTGTGGAAAATAATATAGCAAATGTAAACTTCATAGAATTGAAAATTATATGGAAGTTATAGTACCGCACAATTTAAACATTTTAGAATGTGTCGTACTCGGCACTTCATGTTATTATGCAATCGACAGAATAACAAAAGCCCAAATAATGCCCATTCATAGTTTTGGGCAGTCCAAAATAACAACTGAAAATATCGTTGTTGACCATTAAAAAGATACTGTCAAATTCAAATTGTACACACACAGAAGACATCCAGAAGTTCAAGTTACCAACAAAATTTGTCTTTTGTCGTTCTTTTTACTTCATAAAAAACTCACTTGATCTCAACTCAGTTGATGTGAAACTCATCTCATTTTGAGATGAGGCACCCATTATTATCAGTATCACCAACACAAACGTCCCTACAGCTTGCATGAACAACAACTGGGTGTCGCTCTCATTTTCAACTACGCTCAAAGAAGCGGTGGGAATATTGATATTAAACAGCGCATATTTTGAAATAGAACATTCGGTGTCCTATCACATACTTTTATTTTGTTATATACATATTTTACACAAATAAATTGACTGCAGTTTTACTACATAGCTAAAAATTAATTACATAACAACTCTATTTGATAAACTTTAATAAACATGGCAAGATATTCAAATCCTAAAAAAATCTGTTAAACAACAGTCTTGCCAAACATCGCAGCACTATGTGAAACTGAGAGAAACTGTAGTTTTGCTCTTAAACTGAACAATTACTAAGCATTAATCAACTAGTAAAGCAGTATGCTCTACGAGCATATTGTTTTTACAAAGATATGCTGTCGTTGTGTACTTAAAATAAAAAAAAAATATGCTTCAAACAATCTAATGACATCGCAAATGCTTTCTGATTGATTCATTCAAGATGTTTAATGCGTAACAGTTTATTTTAATACATCACAATTGCTACAACACAATTATGTGACTGACATGTTATCATAATATGTAGGTATTGTATATAAATAATTAGTCTCTATATTCATCTATTTCCTAACTACATCATCGAGGCGGGTTTGACAATCAGAGGCTGCTCTAGGAGCGTGCAACACAGATTCGTTGTAGCAAGAAGCAAAAGCACACCCATGTGAGTTACAGCAACAATAACTGCTTGCTGTCGGCTCACCAGCGAAACCTTCGGTCTCGATGATGAAGTTACAGTAGTGGCGTATACAACGCAAACATTCAGCTCACTACTCTGGTTGTTGCACTCCGAAATCAAAATTCACATTAGTAATCACATCAATAATTATTTTTACAAAACAACGTTTTGCCAAGTACTACAATAATAGTTATCAACCATCTATTATAAGTAACAATGAATTGACTGAGTCATGAACTTGCTTTCAGAATACCATCAGGATCAAAATTTAACTTTTCAAATAATAGATGACAATTAGATAAATAAATTATTTCAAAATAAAATTCAATACAACAAAACATAAAAAGAACATAAACGGAAGAATATAAAATAATAGCAGCTTATCATTTAGAAAATAAATACATTGACGACAGTTAAAGATCTTAATTCAAAAATAAACTAAAACTAGATTGTTCGCGTACGATAGGTAGGTAAATATGAAGGTATCAATAAATCAAACTCTCTCTAATCCATCAATTGATTCCCACGTTTATATAAAAGCCCAGCATTCGAGTGTCTTGACTACAAAATCAACAGTGGGCGTGAGCGGTTCGTTGCCGTAAGTCTTACATTGTTCAGTGCGACCCTGATATAGATCTCCGTCAAGCCAGAGCCCAAATTTACCACTGAAATAATTAAACATATTTCATTAATAACATAAATACTAACATTCCATTTTGTTACTTACTCTCCTGCTCCAATTGACAAGCTTTCATTATTCCCTTTAATAAAATAGAGATTCTCTCCCGTCCAGTTGAACACTTGGAAATGTGGAGTGAACCTGAATAAGAGTGATTCGCCTGTACCATAGAAATGGTCGCTGACTTTTAGGGCACATGAAGTTAAAGCACCAAAAACCTGCATAATTCCATAAATATGAGTAACAAATTGACTTGTATTTTTATAAGTTTACTTACATTATTGTCAGTGTCCTCAATGACCAACAGAATGGGTGATTCAAGTCGATTCATCTTGCGATACATGGAATTGAGTGAAAATCCATGTTGGCTTGTGGAAAACACCAGAGTCCATACGTAGCCTTCAGCGCGGGCCGGGAGATGTCTGCACAGCTTTTCCCTGTGTTCATCAGTGAGAATTTCCGTGACTCCCACAAGATCCGGCGGAGTGATTTCCACGTCCAAGGAGACAGCACTTGTTGCGTATAAAGCCCGGCGCAATTCCTCGCTCATCGGTAATACCTACACAATGTAAAACTTACTTAAGTATTGCAAGAAAATTGTGCGGTTTTCCAAGTTTCTCTATATCGTGCTCATTACTGCAATGGAATTCGTGATAAGAACAAGTCAAGTCAAATTCATCTAAGGATTCAACTGCGTGTTTATTTTTTATTTACTAGTATGATTTGAATTCTGTGATCAGTATGCAGCAGAAAAAACAACTTTCTCTTCGTAGTGCAACTTTTACGTGAGCGATTATTTAATTCGACCTGATTAGTTTATACGAAATTCTATTTATAGTTTTTGAAGGCAAATTGGAGTGAGTGACTTGACATTTTCAGTTATCACAAATTCCCTCCTTCTTGGGTAGTCATACACTAATGTGGAAACTGAGAATTCAAGATTAGATACGGGGACGTGGGTGGTTTTACGTTTATAGTGTTAAATGCGGAGCAAGGAGGAGGAGAAACTGCTAGTTCGTTATACAAATTACAGTTAAAAATAGTAACAGTAGCATAGGGTAGGGCGGCACACGTAACAGATAGAGAAGATCCTGCAGATCACTGTAGTTCGGTATCGTTTCACTGTCAGATGTACTGGTTTCTGTTATACGGTGTACTGTACGTTTATGGTTACATGTAAGCGATGTGTGTACTGCACAGAGGGAACATAGGCTCTCTAGACAACAGGCACAGTGCAGTGTGTGGCTACAGCTAAGAGACAGCTAACAGTCAGCCACAGACCTCGTCAGTAGCCATGTCCGAGTCTCCAGACATCGTCTGAGTCTTGAGGATCGAGTAGATCTTTACGTAAGGTGCCTTGATCAGCTGCCCCAAACAAGCACACAACACAAAATAGTTATTAACACTCCCACAACGCACGGCTAAATCCTTCTATATTCTCCTGTTCTTTTACACACCTTAATACTAAATATATAAGTGCAAAATTATCTAAATACCTTAAAAATAACACTACTATTATTTCGGTCTGACTAAATTATTCCAAAAGCAGCGTAATTTTGTTTGAAAGATTTCCAAATAATTACGTCATATTCATAATAGTAATAGTTACAGTATTGTATTGTTTTCTATAATGATTCAATTTAATAATTAAACAATATTCACAACATTTAAGGTACATTCACAAATGAAAATTAGGTTTAGATTTATGGTTTATAGATTTAAAGACTTTGGCCAAATAATATGTAATGACTCCATTCACACTTCTGAATTTAGTGTCTTTAAATCCAAATCATGAAGCTAAACATTGCAAGGTCCAAATTTTAGATTTATGATTTAGTTTGACGTCACAAACTTCACCAATGAGAACGAGCCTGAAAGGATATATAGGGTGTTTCACGGATATGGGGCACCCCAATTATTTTCCTAATTATTAGGAATAGAAGAAAATCATTCAAATAAAAGTTGCAGTAGATCAAGGAGGACATTCACTTATTGAAGAAAAAAAATTATACCAGTGGTTCTCAAGCTACAAACCAAAGTTATATTTTTTTAAATGGGATATTATACATTTTTTAGGCACATTCGACAGAGTATTTTTTTCTGAACTCAACCATAACACAAAACAGTAGGCCATGATCAATAACAAAACAAACTTGTATTTAACTTCACAAATAATTTTCAAAAGCACAACAATCACAATTACTTATAATAAATAATGATATTTTGACATAACACTAGCAGTTTAGTATAAGTTAATTGTTTCGTTATTGATCATGGCCTACTGTTTTGTGTTATGTTAAATAAAATTTATTTAGTTTTCAAATGAACTTTTCTCAATATTTTTATTATGTAAGCACATAAAATATTTATATAGTTGAGTTCAGAAAAAAATACTCTGTCGAATGAGTCTAAAAAATGTATAATATCCCATTTAAAAAAATATCTTTGGTTTGTAACTTGAGAACCACTGGTTTAATTTTTTTTCTTCAATAAGTGATCTACTGCAACCTTTATTTGAATGATTTCTTCTATTCCTAATAATAAAGAAAATAATCGGGATGTCCTGTGTCCGTGAAACACCTGTAGATATATACACCCATCTTTATTAGTATTCACTTGGTGGATTCAGCTTTTTAAACAAATTCGAAAAGAACATGGAGATTGTCAAAACTTAATTGCTGAAATATAACCATTAATGCCAAGCTAATGGCAGTTTCACGGCGCACGGGTAACTGTTAAGTACTGGTCGACTCATATTTTAAACATGTTTTTGAAGCATTTACATAAATGTCTGTACATATTAAAACTAAATTACAGTTAATTTAAACTTACATTTATGAATTACTTAATCCTAAGCAAAAACCATAAACCTAATTTTCATTTGTGAATGCACCTTTAATACTGTCGTTCACTTAAGAAATCTATTCTACAAATTAATTACCTTTAGCAATAAGCAAATTATTATATATTTAATATTAGTTTTGTTATCAGCGTAAAAAAATAAGTATTGTGTAAGTTTTCAAAGTGATAAAGCATAATGAAAGTATACTGCACGCTAAATATGAATTGATTATTTTTTTTAAACAAAAATTAGTACTAATTTCGTTATCTCACCTCCCAACTTTCCCTGGTAAGTTCTGCGATTTCCCCGTCTTGGCTAGGATGTCTAGAGCCTGAAGCTGTTCCCGTTCCGTCATCATCCCACAATTCTGTATCAGATTCAACGAGCTCAAATCCCTTAGCACGAACTTCTTCGGGACACAATTCTCCGTACAAGTGTGGCACCCACAAATGCAAGAACTTGTATAGTTCGTCTACCCTAATTGCCGTAAATAAAATGATTATTTATGCGTCATTGGTCACAATCACGGTGTAGTATCTATAGGTGAGTGCACGACGTATTCCAATGCATTACGAAGAATGGCTAACTAACTGGGCTAGTTCATACACTGTGCCGCTAGATGTCAGGTTTTGTTGCGACCCGGGGGTCTATTCTAATTCATATAGCGTGAGGCTAACATAGCCCAATCCCGCTATCCGACTCCATCTGTTGGCCAGTAGTGGAATTTATATTAATTTAGCCACATGTGGCTATCCGTAGCGAGAGCTCCAGTGGTACCGCTACGAGCAAAGTGTCACGCTTTAATTTGAATGTTTGTTTTGAAAGTGATTGATAACTCTGAATGACAAGTTGACAAACAGTTCGGTTTTTCAATTTTGTGTTGAAATACGTGTGTTATATCATAATAATATTTGATTTATATCTATATATTGTAAGTACATATTTAAATTATAATAATTAAAAATGTTTAAAAATAATTTTAGATTATGGCATATATTTATAGGGAAGATGTGCTTGAAAAAGAGGGAAGACGGGAAGAAATTCGATTGAATAGAGGAATGATTAAGGATGCGCAAGATCTATTCAGTTTCATTGAAAGGGAATTTATTTTAAATTTTAAACTAACTAAAATTGCTATAGTAGAATCTAAATCTAGCAAAAATTTAAAAATGTAATATATAAATAAATCTATTAACTATACTAAGTAATCTAACACACTATTACTAATAAAAAATTAAGAACTATAACGAAACTACTAAATTAATCCTACAACAAACCTAAATAAATAGCCACACCAAGAACTAACACAAATTAAACACAAATAGGTACTATAAGAACAAAGCCACGATCATCCACAGTCAAACTAGAGTGAAAGCTATCAGCACGTTTGACATCTGTCTTTGTAGCGGATAGCACATGTGGCTATCCGACTTGAATCCATCTATTGGCTAGTAGTGGAACTTATATAGTGGATAGCACATGTGGCTATCCGACTTGAATCCATCTGTTGACTAGTAGTGGAACTTATATAGCGGATAGCACATGTGGCTATGAATTAGAATAGACCCCCTGGTTTTTACACAAAATATTTAAAATATTAAATTATTCATATATAACGCATAATATTCTATATTTTCAATCCTTAAGGTGGCTTTAGACGATCAAATATTTACATAAATTTTTTCAACTTCGTATTGTTCAATACGATTCCGAAACTTTACACGTTCAAAGAATTTTGAACGTTCGATGTTCAAACCATTTGATCAAAAAAATCCAACTTAGGGCATGTTCTAAATATCAAGGTCATTTACTTCAAATTTTAGTTACTTCTAGGGATTATATTATCCTAGACTGCATGCGCTGTATTTTGTAATGTTGGCATAAAGTCTTTTTGTCAAGTTCTATCTTTGCACGTCAAATGCACAAATCAAATATGTCAAATGTCAAGCCAAAATAAACATGAAATTATGTATATGTATTTAAAAAATATCAGTGCTACCAATCTACATTTTCATTCTCTTACTATGGTATGCCTACTTGTTGTGAGTCAAAAATGTTAAAATAATTTGAACGTGTAAAGTGGAACCATTTGATCAAAAATTATGTTGTAAACATTTGACAAATAAAAAGTTCAATTTATTTGATCGTCTAAAGCCACCTTTACCTTTTATCTTTTGTCATTTCTATGTATGTATTTTGTACAAAACGTTTCCATACTTCCAGTAAAATTATAAAACAACATATGTCAAATGCACTTGACATTGACACCTTTCAATCAGAAATTTATTTTAGTACCTGTTTCCGTGATTATGTGTAGCTGGCTACCGCAAAATTGTACCTTTTGACACCTTAGAAAGACTATATTTCTCTTTAGGTATTTGATCCATACCCTGTTGTGCATCTTGTAGCAAAACATTTTCTGACAAATGGTAACGGGTCGCGTTAGCACCATTTTGTTTCCCAGTTACTTAGCCATGTCAACGCATCTCGTGCTCTCACCTATAGATACTACATCGTGGTCACAATACACGTACCTGTTTCGGGGAACACTGAACCAGTATTCCGGTCTCATCTTCTTTTTGCCGTATGACATGATAGGAGTTGACCGTGGGATGATTCGACCAATGGGTTTACCCATTCTCAGACGCAAATACAACGGTGGATCATCACACGAACGAGCTGGTCGTGGTATGAGTTCTTCACAAAGACATACAAATATTAGAGGTAAAAGCAAAGCGATAATGACAACAAAATCATGCGAGCATTCGTCTCGTAGAGGATCAACATCAATAGTTGGCATTTTTAATAAGAAAATATTAATCCTAGTTAAATACACAAAGAAATTCGTAAAAATGAAGAGTGTATGAACGTGGCAAAGTATGTGTAAGAGTTGTTTAATGATTAGTTAGTGACTTACGAGCAAATTTTCACATTGATTTTTTTCGTTATAAAAGAATAATAATTAAATCATGTAAAAACTCGCGCTCGTATTCTGGGGTGAACATGCAGTGCGTCGCGATATAGATAGAAAAGACACGTACATATAACAGACACAGAGACATACATTACATTGACAGAGAGAGACGCACACACCTACCGATCGCATCCAGTGTCGGGAAATTGGGAGCTCTCACTGGAGCCACGAATCAAATCAAATAATTAGTAGCGCTCCAGAGTTCAATATTCACGTGTTAGCACATTTTATAAGAAATCACGGATACTGTAGCACGAAAATAAATATATAGATAGCAAACAGATAATTAAGTACCTGCTTAAATTTAGCAACTGGTTAAAACCGAACAGAAACGGGTTTGTAATAAAATATCCAATTTTTTTGTTACTATATGTCAACATACATAATTAATAAAAAAATTTAACTTGTAAAAATTATCCACTGAGTTACAAAATAGACCCAATTGAAACTAGTTCAGGTAAAGAAGCAATAGTTAACAATCTGTGGGATAAAAACCAAAGTGATAATTTTTACATATTTTTTTGAAAAACAAGTATTAGCATTTTATTTTCGTAATATAAATATTTTCGGACAATATATAACACTCAGTAATAATTAAGCAATTCTCTAATTCAATAATGAGACCTCATGAATAAATGAAATTATAAGATAGGTATTCATTTCAACATTTAAAAACAATGGACGGATATTTTGAGCTTCCTAATAAGTATGCGACTATGGTAATGTAATAATATATTCTTTAGTCCGGTGATTAGCTAGTTACCTGCTGAGTTGGAATATACCAGTTAATGTTTTTATTATGTATATTAGATTTCCATTCCAATATCGTATAAATATGCTCGATCATCTAGATATTTTATACAGTATTTTCTTTAAAACAACCAGTGCGATATGACTTTAGAGAAAATTTATATTTTATATTCAAAAAATTACCAAGAAAAAGGCAAAGGGGCTAATTTGTCAGTAATAACAAACTGAAAATGCAACCAATGGTTCTCAAATCATAGAACAAAATAATATTTTTTTAAATGGCAACCTATAGGGCGCGAGCAGATACGTGACTCGGGCGTCCTTGACGTACTTGGAATCAGCTGATTTGTGTGCGCATGTCGTTTTGACAAGAACAGTGTCACTTTGACAAGACCAATGTTTTGACTAATTTTAATTTTGAACTGTTGAGAAGTTATTATTTTTAATTTCATGTGTTTTACTGCCTGAAAATTGTACATTAATAACATTTTAGCAGTTCAAAATCAAAATAAGTCAAAACATTTGTCTTGTCAAAGTAACACTGATCTTGTCAAAACGACATGCGCACACATATCAGCTGATTCCAAGTACGTTAAGGACGCCCGAGTCACGTGTCTGCTCGCGCCCTTTGTGCTTAGAATCAGCTGATTTGTGTGCGCATGTCATTTTGACAAGAACAATATCATGTTGAAGACTAATGTTTGGACTTATTTTGAATTTTTAATTGCTAAAATGTTATTATTTTTAATTTCATGTGTTTTACTGCCTAAAAATAATAAAATATTAACATTTTAGCAATTAAAAATAAGTCAAAACATTGGTCTTGTCAAATTGACAATGTTCTTGTCAAAATGACATGCGCACACAAATCAGCTGATCCCAAGCAAGTCAAGGTCCCTCGAGTTACGTGTCTGCTCGCGCCCTATATAATTTTTTTGTCCATTTGCTAGAAAACTTTTTCCTGATTTCTATACAGGTGTCCAGATTTTGTTTCAAAAAAATACTTATTTTTCTCTCTTTCTAATGGTGTAAGGGTTAATGTGCTTTAAATTTATTTTACTCTTAAAGTCTTAGATTTTTCATTATTTTTCATGAAATTTCTTATTTTTTGTCATCAATTTCATTAGTTTTTAAAAATAGTATTTCATTTTATTTTAATAACATTTCATACCTAACCTGTGACATAATTATAAGTTTAACTCTATATTTTTATATTTACGTATATAGGTTTACCAGGTATAATCTAAAAAAATATTTAAAACATAATAACTCTTACACCAATCGAAAGAGAAAAAAATAGGTATTTTCGTGGGGCAAAAATCAAATATATATTTGTGTTATATCTCAAAAATTTACCGATAGAAAAATTATTTTCGTACGCCACTGGATGGACAATAAAAAAATAGAATTTTTTTATTTGAAACATTTTTCGCGGTTACAGATAGTTTAATGCCCAGTTGCAGAAACTTTAATCAACGCATTGTTCGGTTAGCGGCTCATCAAAACGAACAAACGCAACGCGATTTTTTGACAGCAATGATTTAAATGTCATAAGAACAAGAAAACTGATTCGAATTTGTTCGTTTTGATGAACCATTAATCGAACAATGCGTTGATTAACGTTTGTGCAACCGGGCATAAAAGTTATTCCAAATTAAAAAATCGACTTAATTCAATTTCCGCCATTATCTAATAACCTACGACAATTTTTGGCAAAACAAAAGCACATCTAAAATGTACCCCATAGGCGCACCACACGTCCCGTTTAACCGAAGTCATACCTCTTATAGTTTCCGAGATCACAATGGTGGCCTTCGAAATCCGGACATCATGTATAAATATTGTAAAGACTGTATAACAATTATTTTGAGAAATACGGTATTAAAAATTAGAAATAATTTTACAATATTGTAGTAGGCTTTGCAATAAACAAATACAAACAAATGATACATGTAACAGAAAGTTTTGTTATTTACGCTGCTAATTGTTTGCTTTCGCGATTATTTAATTACTTAGTTCATAATAGTTCGTAAGAAAATAGCGTTGGTTTAGATAAGGAAATAAATTCTGTACATAGAATAATAATAATTATTATTATACGTGATATTTAATCATATTTTTTATTTCGACTGTAATTTTTAGTATTGAGAAAGTTTGGTTTCACGAAATGATACATTTATGTAAAACGAATGGCTCTCAAAGTATAATATCAAATGACTTTCATGAACTTGTTTATCCGCTCTCAAAAGCGGGCGCAATTTGGCTTTTATTGCCCGAGGGCCTATAAAGTTGCTAGGCAACAGCTATTCAAACATAGTTGATGGATAAATGTCAGACAACACAATAAATTCGAGTAATCAATTTTTTTGAACACCGCCACTCATTAAACTTTCATATTCTTTCTTGTATTACGTCTGTACGTCATTTTCATTTGACACTAAATTAAAATTGTTTATAACAAACTTAGCAATGCCGAAAAAATTACGTAGAAACCACAGCATACCTACTTAAAATTAACAACGCCAACACAACGATAACAAATTTAAAATAAACCTATTGAGTCCTTGAATTTCGAGAACCAAAATAAAATGAAACATTGTATGTACCACGGGCATAATCAAGATTATAGCACTCAGGCCACGTGCCTGAGTGTCAGGTCGAGAATCTGGGGAACCGGGTTCGATCCCGACCGACGACAAATATTTCGAATTGTAAATGGCACAAAATTGACCCCTGTGGTGCACTCTCCACGCCAGCAATGAGTGCCTGTGAGGTGACGCCTGGTAAGCGCCCGCACGGTGCAAATATTTCATCATTACCGATATCTGCATACAAAGCAGATTGGCACACCCAGCAATGGGTAATAAGCCGTGATTATATATTTATTTATTTATTTAGGAAAATTAAAGATCTCCGCTACGCGTCGAGCTTTAAACATTCTCCTGTGCTACAATATTTTAATTATGCCCTTGATACATAAATAACTATTACACAACTAACGTTAATAGTTGTGTGATTGCATAGCCTACTTCGATATTGTAACATAATATTTATAATGGGGTATTCTACAGTAATTTACTTTTTTATATAGAGTGAGTCCTCGATAAGAAAATTTTAGCGTTTTGTGTATTTTATCGTATTTTTTGTTGATTATGTACTGGAAACGTTGAACATTTTGATGGATTTATAGACGTACTTAACATTTCTGTGATTGTACACAGATAACGTTTAATTTAGTGTTTTTCTTAATAAGTTCTAATAACGAAATACGTAACATTCGTACCAATTACTTACAAAATAACGATAAAATACAATTAGTCCAGTTAAGTTAAACAAAGTTCCCTGCAAAAGGTCGGGTATCTATAATTTTTGGATATGTTGTAAGGACCAATGCCAGTGATAAGAAACAAATTTTGCAGAAACGAAAGCTCTGTTCAGAATTAAAAACTAAATCTAATAAGTCCAAAATTATTGTTTACATGCGTAACGTTCGCGAAAGACAGGCAAAATAAAAATTTACGCATTCCGCAGAATATCGTAAATGCACATTTTGCAGATAACATACATATAAACATGGCCAACTTCATTGAATTGCGCTACGCTTATTATGGCCGTTCCAAATCGTTGTTTTCCCATATAAAATTTTGTCGTGAGTTTTTTTTTTTTTTTACAGATTTGGTATGTATAGTAGTGACATCTAGTTATTTTTATTTCAATTAGGAGGATAGTGTCAGTGACCCTTCTATTCCTTGATCTTTGTCAATGAAGTTTAGATGTGCACATTGTCAGTTTATTAAAAGTAAATACAAAATATTAGCTGGATTCTTTTTGACCCAATTGTAACTCAGCTCAGTACACAATTGAGTTGGGATGATGTGAGTTGTGAGGTGTGCAAAAAGAACCCACGGCCGCTCCGTACGGGTGGGCAGGTTGTGCCCAGCACAAGGCGTCTGTCTTTGAGGGGCCCCGTTTCAAGACAGTAAAGTAAATAATTGTAAATTTTTATAAAATGCTCTTATTCGCAAAGACAAAATTATTATAAAACTTCCAAATTAACGTAATCAATCGGTTCGATATTATTTTAACATTGTTATATTGAAATAATAACTGTGAAAATGTTGATTACAACAAAGAATATAATGATTATAACTCAAAAATATTGATTACAAGAATGAATCCCACAATGAATCCAATATTAAATACCTTCTAGCATTTTGCGAAGGATCAAATGCTTTATGATTTACATACAATTCTGAAATCTGTTGTAAAATTGTTGATTACAACAAACGATTTTGATTATAATCTATTGATTACAAGAATAAATCTAAGAAAATTTCATCAATATATTAAATCTAACAAACGAATATATTACATGTTTGAAATTAATAAGTAAATTATACTTCACAGAATTTTAAATTAATAACTTACCTCCGGAAGTTACAAAAATCGAAAGAAATTAGAAAAGATTTTTTTCAAAGTGATTATTTATTTCTTCACTGATAACTGACAAGTTATGATCCGAACATATCACCCTTGTAGATGACTGTGATCAAAAAGCGCGCATAAATTGAATAAAGGGTTATTTCGAATTCTACCTAACCGATAGTGCCATAAATTAGTAGAATCCGATTCCATTTTTTGGCGCTGCACGGTATCATGGCTTCTATCATGGCTGGGTATGATACTGTTTATAAACGAAAAATGGATAATGTTGACTATTTCACTCATAAATATATAAACCAATCCAAATTCAGGATTCTACCTAGTTACCAAATTTCATTTCGACAAAACAGCGTCAAAAAAGTTTTTTCGCACCCTTTAAGCCAATAAGATGTCGTATTTTTACAAGTAAGTGAGTTTTGATAAGCGAAAATTTTTTGACGTTTTAGAAACATATTGTTTACATATCTGTCAAAGTCTGTATATTTTCAGTGTTATCAGTTTTTATTAAAAACGAGTCGATTTGGACATGAATCTATTTAAAACGTTGAAATAGCAAACTGAAACCTAATACCTCTAAACACAATAAATGTTTACAAGATTTTTGTCAAGAAAAAAATTATATAAATAATTACCTGGTTTTTATTTGGGAAATAGTCATCCGAATACCATTCGTGGTTAAATTTTAACCTGGAAAAATTTTCCGATTGCTTTACTCGAGCCTGTTGCCAATTTATTTCGTGACATTGATCAAAAATTACTCGTTTGACAACTCGTAATTTTTTTGTCAATGTCACTCAATAAATTGCTAGGCAACCGGCTCTCGTAACAATCTGAAAATTTTTCCGGCAAAAATTTACCACTTATGATATTATATATGAAAATATATTACTGTAAGTATATGTGTATATAAAATTTGTTGTATTATATAACCTGAAAATGCAAACTGAGTGTTTCAAATCATTTTGAGTTCTGTAAACTGGTAGTGCAGCATCAGAAAAGGGGGAAGTGAGTTTACTCATAACAACTCAGATCAGTTGTGTCAAAAAGAACAACGATTTCCTGAGTTTATCTGAAGTGATCCGATGAGCTTATATTTTGTCCGAAAAGAATACAGCTATTAATATCAATATTTATTTGTGGTACAATGTTACGCCATGCGTAGCGCCACTTGACGTTCTCTCCCTGTAATTTTCGTTTGTGTAATTTTAGAGACATTTGAGACGGCCATGGGCCATAATAAGCGTAGAGCAATCGAATGAAGTTGGCCATGATATAACATGAATTTTGAAAGCAATATTGAATTAGCGAATCTATATAGTATCCGTGATTTATTACTTATGTATAATGAAAAACAAATACCCAAGAAAAATATTTGTTGTAAAAAGTGAACAAAATGTGCTAACTCCGATTGCAAGCCTACACACAACACTAGTCTAATCAGCAGGACTATTTCCCTCTAACAGCTTCGCCAGTGCATTAGTGTCGCAATCTGTTTTTGTTTTATTTTCTAGTCTAGTTTTAGAGTTAACTAGTAGCATGCAATGACTGATCAAATGAAAATTGTAATGATCATTGTACATTGAACATTAATTTCGTTAGTTAAAAACTAGTTCCTACTGAAAAAATTAGTAATTGGTGAAAATTTAAATGATACTTACTATCGAAGGAGACAAATAATTCTGGCATGTCGTCCACAGAAACCATGGATCTGTAATCCAATTTAGGTGCAGAAGGTTTAGAAGATCGAGAACTGGTGCTCTCAACAGAAGAAGTTGTTGGTTGGCGGATGAAAGTGCCTACAGATGAGCGCCTGTAAAAATTACATCCATATTAAAACCATATAAAAACATTATTTCATTTTTTTTTACATAAATACACATATTTATTTTATCACCTTTACTGTATAATTTCCACGGACTATTTATAGCTATGTAGGGTAAAAACTACTCTATTATATATCAGGAAATTAATGAACAATTAAAAATAAATGTCAATATAAATTGTTTTGCATACTTACTTCGGCCAGACAACTGATTTTATTAAAATGTGTATCATGATGGTATAAATATAGAATTTAAATGAAAGCGTTATTGGTTCGATAAGGAAAAGATTAATAATTGAAATAGGAATTTCTTTCTATTTTCAGATTCAGATTCTAGAACACACATAATGCTTTCAGATAACTAAATTGTACAAGTATACAGGTGTTCATTTTTAAGTGGCTACCATTGCGATCTCGAGAACTATAAGAGATACGAAGTTGGTTAAATTAGCGAATAATCTCCATTTTACATGGGCATTTTAATGATACACTGAAAAAAAGATAAAGTTTACGGCACTGTGTATCCCACGTACATTTAAAAGATTGTATTAAAGAAACATTAAGAAATATTAAAAGAAATAAAATCGCTGGGTTGTCAATTTATCAAATAATTTACTCCGACGTTCCGGCTATACGTCGGCCTTCTTCAGGGAATGGACTTGTGATTTTAGAATTTTACTGTTGCCATCTACTGAGTTCTGGAGTAACCTCTTAGACAAAGACAATAAGCTCAAAGAAAGAGACAGCCAAGCACTACCATGACCCCTTAGATATAATTTAAAACCGTATTTAAATGTGTTGGATAATTTTGTTTTTCGGTATTATTTTTACCTCCCGCTACCCTTGGTAAGGGAGGTATAGGGATCGTGCTAAAAATCGCATATCGAGATTTTGGTAAATGACCACGTTCTAAGGTCCCTAGAATCCAATTTTAAAATTTGTTTGATGTCTGTGTGGATGTGTGTATGTGTGTGTGGATCCTCCACTCTAACTCAAATACTATCATTCAGAAAATTTTGAAACCTTGTATTTCGAACTTTTTCTGTAATGGAAAGAGTCCATTAGATTTTAGTGTAAATCGGATAACCGGAAACGGCAATTTACTAGAAGCTCAAAATAATTTTTCTTCGAAAAAAACCTTTAAATCTATTTTTTTCGAGATTAATGTTATTATAAAAATTAAATATTATTAAATTTATTACAGATTTGCATTAATACTTTTTCTATATATTTTATGGATAAATTTATAAAATTATCTATAATTTAATTTAAATCCCGGATCTTGCGCTTTAAACAAACAAAACTCCTTGGTTGCGCAGTTATTCTAATGTATGTAACTGACAGATAAATGTCACTGTCACAAAACTAATCATTTCAAATTAATAATAATAACATTTTAAAGAGAAAAAAGTAAATAGAACCATAAGAAAGGAAATCAATACAGTTTCCAGTATAACTAAATATGTAGGTATGTATTTAGATTAATATAAATTAACGATTCACAAAAATGTTTAAGCTAATTCAAATTTTTGGATTATTGAATTATGTTCTATTCATTTTATTATCAAAAAAGGTAGTTACTTGGATTAGATTAGACTATATTTTAAGAAATAAACTGTCAAAATTAGAGTAAAATTCGCGAATCCAAAAATAAGGATTAGCTTAATATTTTTTGTGACTCGGTCTGTATATAGCGGGAGGTATTGTGTTGGCCACACCATTTTTTTTTTTTAGAATTTGTTATCAGCTAGCAAATCATTGTTATAACAAACCTGATCACATACAAACGTCAAACACCACGGCAAAATAAAACAGCAAATATCAAATCAGATTAGGACAATACGTTGAGAAGATAAGAGAGACCATGGTAATACAAAACTATCTCTTTCTTCGGGCCTGCTGTCTTCTTCTAAAGACATGTAGTAATGGAGGGCTGGATGTGTGTTGTGTGACGTCAATGCCCTGAAGAAGGCCGCAGTACAGCCGAAACGTCGGAGTGAATTATTTGATTAATAAATTGTTTGAACCCAGCGATTTTGTTTCTATTCATACAGTCACGATCCTTTCCATGTTCATTAAGAAATACTGATAGAAGAAAATTTAAAAAAGATTGGAAAAATTTCAAATGGAGAATTCGGTTATGTATGTATTGGTATGGGGTCTCGTGGCTGCGTGCCTGAGTGTCTGGTCGCGAATTTCGAATTTTAAATGGCACTAAATTGACTCCTGTGGTGCACTCTCCACGTCAGCAATGAGTGCCCGTGAAGTGACGCCTGGTAAACGCCCGCACGGTACAAATATATCATCATTACCTATATCTGCGTACAAAGCAGATTGGCACACCCAGTAATGGGTAATATGCCGTGATGATGTACATATATTTTTTTTTGTATTGGTAAAAATGGAGATAAATTTGAGCAGTTTTTATAAATAATAAATTATTTTTAAAATATTTTTTCAGTCATGGCACTCTTATTAACATCATATTTTGGGGCAATTAATTCAAAACTTTGTTAAATTTTTTTTCGAAAATTTCTTATATAAGAGTATGAAAATTGTATATCGTTGGATTCCGAATAAAGAGCTCTATTGAATGAGCAAATAAAAAGTATATGTTTCTATTTAAAATAAAAAAGTTGGTATCCATATTTTGCGAACCACTGGTTGAATTTTTTTCAGTTTATCATTGAAATATCCACGTAAAATAGAGATTCTTTGCTAATTTAACCAATTTCGTATCTCTTATAGTTCTGGAGATCGCAATGGTAGCCACTTAAAAATGAACACCTGTATGTAGTTTATTTTTGTTTTTTTTAATATGGACACATATTTATCTATCAATACATCATATTAATTTCACACATTTAGCAAAAACTTTTGATTCATCATAAACGAAACCTCAACTACAGTATGTATTGATATTGATAGAAAAATAAGACATCTTCTCTGATCGTTCTACAAAAATGTACCCATATTGCATGTATGTGTAGGCAAATGAATAAAATGAAGATAGCAGAGCGCATGACACACATAATGTAGACCAACAACAAAAACATGAAAAGCTAAGTAGGGCTAGAAAAAATGTCATGTAACCCAAGAGTCTAACTAGCCTTAGTCATCTGCAATCTGACAACACATAACGAATAACGGATATTTGGATGCTCCACCAAGGCACGCAGATAGTGTAGTGTGTGCACGACACAGACAGACGAAAGACTCACCCCACGCTACCGATAATGGACTGAGAAAAGAACATTGATGAAGAGGCCTGCGATGATGAGTCAACGGTAGAAGAGGGAGAGTCAGAGCCGACGACAGCGGGAGTCGTAGGAGCACCCCCGCTGCCTCCAGACTCCTCAGAGGGCGTCTTGCTGAGAAATAGCCCGGTTCCAAAGTCAACCAGGTTAATGGGCGAGCTGTAGCGGCAGCGTGTGACAAGCACATGATTGTTAGAGCCGCACGAGGCCACCATAAGCTATTGACAAACTACATCGGGTGACTTACCTCGAAAACACCTTGCTGAACACCGACGAAGAGTGACTATCTGCTGAATGTGGCAAACTTGACACTTTATCCTCTTCCTTTTCACCAGCCAATGTTTCCATCCACGCCAAAGGATATGATAACCTTTTTAGCATCTACAACAACAAACACATCATTGAAACCTCACTCTCAAACACATTGACTACGTTTATCTCGATAATTCAAGCGGCTTCAAGTAGATTATGACTTGACAAATCCCATTGGTTTATCTCAGCGGATAGAAAATAGGATTGAGTTATTTTCAATCTTCTTTAAATTCGTATCGACTAAAAAAAGATAGTTAAATATTCGATCATGCAGACAGGCAGGGAGAGGTATATGATCTAATTTCATGCTGGATATACAGAGTGTCCCATTTAAGGTACGAATGCATTGGGATCTCGAGAACCGTACGAGCTACGAGGTTGGTTAAATTAGACAAAAGTTGCCCCATTAGGAGACCATTTTAATAGTATTTTGTTATTTGCGAAAAAATGCATAGGTCACTAGATTTAGGCGAAAATGTAAATTTTGCAGTTTTTACTTCCTTGTACGAAGTAAAGGAAGTATTGTAATCGCGAAAAAATTCGGTTTTGAGATTTCAACGGAAATATCCATTTTGACCATCCCTGAATCCATTCTGACTAATTTCGTCGTGACGTCTGTACGTACGTATGTACGTACGTACGTACGAACGTACGTGCGTATGCATCTCGCATAATTCAAAAACGATAAGCCATAGAAAGTTGAAATTTTGTATTTAGGACTGCTATAACATCTAGTTGTGCACCTCCCTTTTTGGCCATTACATAATTTCTAGAAATGGTACTTTATTTGAAGCCTATAATAGATTTTGATGAAAAACTATCTTAAAATATAATCTAACAATTTACAAATTTGGTATGTAAGACTTTTATGTCAATTGGAGTAACATAGTGGATTTTGGTTAAAACAGGCTAACCGGAAGTGACATATTACCTGAAGTTGTTAACAGTTTTTCTTCAATAAAATGGTTTCATTTTGATTTTAAAAATAAATGCTTCAAATAAAATTTTTAGAGAATTAAATTCTGTGTCTAGCACATCAAGTATTATTAAATTAGCCCTTCGTATAAGCGAGATGTGTATATTTAAAACATATAATTTTTGGGCTTTTGTAATGAAGCTTGCTATGGATTAGGACAAAAAATAACAAAAAAATAAAAAATAGATGCTAATGTCAAATTACGTCAAATACGTGGAATTTTATACTTGGGTCTATACTTCATATTGGTCTTGTGTACAAGGAAGTCGTGTGGTGTCCACATCAGATTTTTTATTTTTGCAAATAACTTCGAAGTGTGAAATTATACTGGATTTTGGTTTGCACATCTTTAGGGCACTTTTTTATGTTCTTTCCACTGGCGATACTCAATTTTTTTTATCAATGTTGGTTTTCGAGGATTGATGTCAAAGTTTTAATTTTTATATGGACGCCAATATTGGAAAGTTACGCCATTAAGAGAATTTTTTTAACGTTACAATGATATAAAATAGTAATAATTTATTTTTATAATTAACAGAGAAATTAATAAAAAATGTTATTAATACTAAAATTTAATTGAAAAAAGTAAATCGAAGGCTGCTGTTTATGAAAATAACTATTTAATAAACAAATAATGTTAAAAATACAAAAATAATTTACAAAAACTTTACAATAAATTTTCTATTAACCCACTATTTCGTTCTACGCACTTCTGCGCCCTTCGTTCTGTTTCTTCTATAACTTTTGTCAGCATTCTTGGCCTAATTTGATTTAAAATTCTTACTGTGGCAACTCTTAATTCATTTTCATTCTGATATTCCCGAATAAAAAGTTTATTTTTTATGTATCCCCATAAAAAAAATCTAAAGGTGTTAAATCTGGAGATCCAGCAGGCCACTTGATTTCGCTGTTTGTCCCTATCCATTGTCCTCCAAATCTAATATTTAAATATTGTACTGTAAATTTTAGTATTAATAACATTTTTTGTTAAATTCTTTGTTAATTATAAAAATAAATTATTACTATTTTATATCATTATAAAGCTAAAAAAAATCTCTTTTCAATGGCGTAACTTTCCAATATGGCGTCCATATAAAAATTAAAACTTTGACATCAATCCTCGAAAACCAACATTAATAATTTCACACTTCGAAGTTATTTGCAAAAATAAAAAACTGCAAAATTTACATTTTCGCCTAGATCTAGTGACCTATGCATTTTTTCGCAAATAACAAAATACCATTAAAATGGTCTCCTAATGCGGCAACTTTTGTCTATTTTAACCAACCTCGTAGCTCTTACGGTTCTCATTACTCCAAATGTTTCGCTTTTCGACAATTTTACTAAGTTTTTTGTCGCGACTTTTATAAAATGAGGTAAAATGCAAACAGCCAACAAATGATATGAATTTAGTAACACTGCATCATATTGCGGATGTGGGCATGCGTAGTTACATTATTTGAAGCTTCACTGTTTATTTCGACAGAAGTCAAGCCGCTTCATAAGTCCAAGCCTGTTATTTTACAGGCTTGACTTGACATTTTCAAACGGCTTGAAATATTAATCTCGGTCGTTTATTTCGAAGATTGAAAAGGGATTTACTAAATTCAAGCGGCTTCAAACGTCGAGATAAACGTAATCATTGTCTACGTAATCATTGACTACGTTTATCTCGACGTTTGAAGCCGCTTGAGTTTAGTAAATCCCTTTTCAATCTTCGAAATAAACGGTCGAGATTAATATTTCGAGCCGCTTGAAAATGTCAAGTCAAGCCTATAAAATAACAGGCTTGGACTTATGAAGCGGCTTGACTTCTGTCGAAATAAACACTGAAGCTTCAAATAATGGAACTACGCAAGCGCACATCCGCAGTATATTGGAGTGTTAATAAATTCATATCATTTGGTTATTTGTATTTTACCTCATTTTATGAAACTTAATAAAATTGTCCAGAAGCAAAATATTTGGAGTGATGAAGAAACAAATATTTTTTTAAATGTTTTTGAAAGAAAAATCAAATAACAACATGACGAATTTTAGATTTTGAGGTTACACGTTCAACGTGAAATTAGATTATATACCTCTCCCCGTCTGTCTGCATAGTCTAGTATTTAACTATCTTTTTTTAGTCGATACGAATTTCAAGAAGATTGAAAATAAATCAATCCTAATTTCAATCCACTGAGATAAACCAATAGGATTTTTCAAGTCATAATATACTTGAAGCCGCTTGAATTGTCGAGATAAACGTAGTCAATGATTTGCTTACACACTTTGTTCTTTTTGGTTTCATGTTTCTCTTGTTCTTCCCTTGTAGATGAAGTTCCAGATTGTACGCCACTGTCACCTTCATTAGCAGAATCCAAGCTAAATGACACTGAAGAAGTCTTTTTCCGTCCAGCAGAATTGGGAGAATCTTCGGGCTGACTAGCGCTGACATTGGTGGGAACAATGGTAACAGGAGGAACCCAATCTGTGCTTAGGACGATGTCGGCGTCACTGTATATCTTCTTGGCGGGAACTTGGGAAACAACAGGAACTGGATCGCGAATGTCGATCCCGGAATCATGACAACTTGGTTTAGTAAGCGCATCAGGTTCTTCAACAGGGGCAGGGGGATCGTCTTGAATCGTCGGTAAAGCACTGCTGCAAAAACATAAACATTGAAGCGACTTTTCGTGACAAATACCCTAGATAACCATGTTTACTATGGTTTACATACATGACTTCAGAGTTTTAATGTAGTTAATGGTATCACGAAAATTTGTTTGGTTAACTTATGATGTTTTCTACGTCTTTTTCTTTTCTTTTTTCTGTTAATAATTCATTTCTATCCAATTTATTTGGGATGTACGACAAAAGCGTTATTTAAAATTTTTGTAAAACTGTATTAAAATTCCTTTCATATTTGAATTTATTATTAACCTTTTAATAAACGTGCAATGTTCTTCTTACTGCCCTTAAATATTATAACTTTATTGTTTATCAAAAAATAAGCTTTCATTTTCTTTGTTTAGACATGCACAAATGGCACAGTGCTTCTAATAGATTTAAGGTTATACTTGTAAGACAAGGATAGAAATAAAAACGCGCTCAAAATATCCTCTGGAGGATGGTAAGATGGTTTGGCTTACTACAGTTAACGTTAGCATATGACGTCATCGTTTTCATCACGAGAATATCAAACTACAGATAACCACACATATGGGTGTATTCTAAAGGCATTCCGTTATTTATAAACGGACCATTAAAATTAAGATATCCGTTACCTAGATTTTGCTATTCTAAATTTACTATTTGTTAATAATATAAACGGAGATCCGTTTATTTTATCCGTTTATAAATAAAATTTAAACGGAGAACGATTCATAGTCGTTAATTGTAAACGGACGTTATTTAATAAATAAATATTTAGAACGTTCTAAATTGTATGCAGAGAATGGCGTTATCACCCTTTATTGTTTGCTCCGACCCTTGGATTCATAGAATGTAATTGAAAGGAAAGTACAAATAAATAATTTTTATGACAAAATTATCCATTAATCGCTCTCAAAAAAATTAAAAATGCTTTTTCTAATGAAACGAGCAGATATTTTACTTTACATTGCAAATCTTGAACTTTAGCTAATGTTTTAAAAATATTCGAGTATTTTCAGAACTGCATTTAATCTTTATGAGCCCAAGACATAATTGTTCTATTGGTGCCCTTCTTTTTAATTATTGATTACAACAAAGGATATTTTTATTATAACAAAGAATATTTTGATTACAATAATGGATATTTTGATTATATTCGAAGAATACTGATTAGATGAATGAATCTAATGAAGAAAATTTCATTAATTTTTGCGAAGAATTAAAAATCAAGTTCATGTGTTTTATAATTTGTGTAGTTTTTAAAGTGCAAGCGCCTATATTTAATTGTGGCCCCGCGTGTGTTCATTTTCTCGATACTGTAGATTAGCTTGGTGGTGTCTATAATTGCAAGATAAATGTTGGGGTTGGGCGTTGGGGACCTTCTTCATTATTACTTTAGCTGCGCTTAATAAATAACGAATTATGATTTTATAGATTTTTTTGTTTTATGCACATTTTTTTCCCAATTTACAATATACAATAATATCAAAAGGTTATGAAACTGACAATTTTGACATTTATTACAACAAAGTATTTACCAACATTCCAAAGATTATATTCATTATTGTGATTATTTTTTGATAAAAATTTATTACTAAATAGTATCTCCAAATTTATGTATCACAAATATCTGTTTAGAACTTATTATATTTTGTTATTATCAAAATATAAATATGTTGACATTTACAATTTGACAACAATGCCCTACAGTAGCAGACGGATCCGTTTATTATATTAATTTTAACGGATCCATTGAAATCTCATATTGTGAATAGAATTTTTAGCAGAATCCGTTAATAAGAAATATTTTAACGGAATCCGTTTACATAATATATTTTAACGGATTGTGTTTAGAATACACCCAATAACCAGTTAACTACTTGTCGCGTTTTGATAACTGTTTTATTATATTTAATTTAGTTTGTAACTAACCCTGGTGGAGTATCGTCAGCATCCAAAGAGCGATCCTTGCTGGGAATAGCCCAATGATGATCCAGCATCGATTTGCGCCTTTCTTCAGCAGTTTTGATCTCAATTGGATGTTCAGGCGCATCGGCATCGGTCGATAGGTTCGTTGGCGTAACAAGATCACGTTCAAATGCTTTGGGGAAAGCATCACCATCACGGTCGCGCTCAGCGCACGAGCACACGCTCTCCGCGTCGTCTCCTCCCGCGCCCAACTCCGGGAATGTTTCATCTTTTACAAGCAATGAATCCTTGCCAGGCGAGTGCGTCTCGCATTTATCACAGGATGATGATTTCATGTAGTAAATCTCGGGCTTTGGCTCATTACTACGGGTTAAAACAAATTTTACTTTCAATATGATTATGACGGTCGTTATGAGCTTGTATGACAAATGTAACGGCAAATGTAATTAATTAAAACATAAGTACCCAGCACGGAAATGTAATGCGTTAAGATTAAGCGGACTTTTCATAACATCAAAGAACTTAATTAGTATAAATGGCTTATGAGTTTAAGAGGTACGTTCAAGTCCATACTGCATGAATAAGCTAGAACAGAATGGTTATAGTTATAGTGCACTGACTAGACTTTATAATGCGGTTTTTATCTGCTTCACTACAGGACGCCGCTTCCTGATAGGGGTATATTTAAAAGGATTTTATTCACTATCATCATAGTAATATGACGATTCCTAACCTTTTAGAGGTTGGGAAATACATCATTCCTAACTGTAATGACAATGGGTGCTTTCCATTTAGCGACACAAGTCGACGTATGTGCTTTTAATTTGACTCTATAATCTGCAGAGTCAAGGAGAGTTTGCGCTATTGGAAACAATACCCGAAAGAGGACAGACGTTTGTGGAGTTGATTTGGTTGTCATTATTGTAATTTTTATAAAAATATGAACCTCGAAATGAAGGTAAACTTATATGATTTTTACTTCTTTGTAAATTCTATTTATATCTAAAATTTTGTAAAACAGAAGAGTAATGAAAGCAAACATATTTGCTAGGTTTCCTACATTTGAAATAGCTAAATCATTTTAAATATTTTATATGGACCTTTTCAATTTAACGGCTATTTCTTTCTATCGCTGCAAATAGTAAGACAATGGCGCGAACAACTGCCAGTTGGGCTGTCAAACGAAACGTCTTAAATCTTCGATAAGATTTTTTAAAGTTATCTGACATATTCTCACATTTTACGTCTAAATTTTTTAGAAACAAACGCCATAGATTTCAGTTGTTCTTACTATGTGCAGATCCCCATTGCGCATATCTTCTATCTCTTTAAATTGAAAAGGTCCATTCTTCGGCATCAAATGACACTTCCTTAATATACAGAAACGTCAACAGAGGACACTACTGCGGACATTTACCCCGTTCCATTAACAACATTAACGTGACACACGTGGACTCATAAGTCGTGTAAATGGAAAGCACCCAATCTCTTGGGTTGAAAATATAAAATTTCACTTCCACCCCATGGGTTGTAAACTTTTATATAGAGGTTGCATAGCAACATTGTCATAGATCCATATTAATAAAGTAGGCTAAACAAATTTTATTAAAGCTGTCAAACATATTAATAAAATTAAAAGTTATAACATTGATTTATTTTGAAAATTATTGATTTAAAAAGAGGATGATTGTGAATAAAATAGTATATCCTCTCGCTGTATCTCACAATATACATACACCCTCGGCTGTAATGAAACATACCCCATCTCGGATGTAATATACTATTATTTATCTCCAAATTAAACTGTACATGTAATTAAAAACTCATTTTCTACTGAGTCTGGTATGTTCTACCTATCGAGTACCGTATGACTGAATATACAAATATATAGTCAAACAGTGGCTTATGCAGGCTTTGTTTGATAGTGTCGGTTAGTATTGAATTATATTTGTATTCCTACTTTTTTGTTACGTTTGTTATTTTTCTGTCTACCTGTACAAAAAGTAAAATTTTACGAACTTATTTTCGGACGAAAAATGACACTTATCTGAAGGTTATCACTTTTCGTCCGCATACCTTTTTCCTATGCTAAGCCATCATTTTTCGTCCGCAAAGCCTACTACGATTTAATAATTATTGTAATTGTATGTACTACCCTTCTAGATCTATTATTAGTAAGGTAGACAGAAAAATGTAATATGCACCTCGGTAAGCAAACTCAAGCTCTGCTATAATATGCAATTTTTTGTCCTAGGTACATAAATAACTGATGTATTAACATGCATATTTTGATTCTTGAGTTTTATTTTTGTTGTATATTTTCAATATTTTGTGTAATAAACATTGTGCCTGATTAAATTTTTTAAATAATAAATTATAATCTGGTTATATATCTATTCCTTTTTTCGATAAATACAGATCAACATGCATATTCAATGGAGGGTTATGATTTTGACGTCAAACGCAAGAGAGAGCTGACTTGAGCTAAAAGTTGAGATGGAAGATCGTAATACAAACAAACCATCGTCATTTTTAAAGTTCTGTCTTCTTTCATTTGTGTTTTGACATTTGGGTATTATATAATTCAATGTCTTCGGATAGCTGTGGAAACTATAGCGGGAGTCATTGTTGCAAAGACCATACACTCACTTAGTTATTCATATTTGGGCAACATTTTGCAAATGTCATTAAGGTTATCATTAATAGCGATTTGTTTGTGGCCGCGTGCCTGAGTGTTTGGCCACGAATCTGGGGAACCGGGTTCGATCCCCACCGACGCCAAATATTTCGAATTTTAAATGGCACAAAATTGACCCCTGAGGTGCACTCTCCACGCCAGCAATGAGTGCCCGTGATGTGACGCCTGGTAAACGCCCGCACGGTACAAATATGTCATCATCAATACCGATATCTACGAACAAAGCAGATTGGCACACCCAGCAATGGGTAATATGCCGTGATGATATATTTATTTATTTTATTTATTTATATTATAGCAGAGTCACCGTGTATTTCATGGTAGTTGAAGGAAAATGTCAATAGATGACACCAAAAAAAAAAAAAAAAAATATGTCCCTGTATAACCCTCCATTGATAAATACATCACGTGTTCTATGAATGCAGCACAAGATATATTTGGGTGATGATATGTATGTATGTATATACCTATTAATTTGCGTAGAATGGCCAACCCGCATGTGCGCTATGTCGTGGTAGATGGCGGCATTAACAACAAACTCCATGGGAGCGATGACCCCGTAGGACTCCGGCCCATGTTCAATGACTAGGGGGTCGGAGACGTTGGGGTCGAACATGACGGCGTTAGGCGTGACGAGCAGCACGCCCCCGACTACGCCCTGACCGTCGGTGATATGTCTAACGTTGATCTTGAGGAAGCGCTCCTTGAAGGCGGCCTCCTCCAGGTCCGCGGAGGCGGTGGGCGTGGCCAGCGGCGTGCGCACACGCTCGGCATGGCCCGGCTTGGGCGAAACGGGCCGCAGGTTGTCCAGCAGTTCCTTCTCCTCGGCCGGAAGATCCTCGTGGCTGTCGTCCACAGGTGTTGAAGCCTCTGACTCCTCGTCTAGCTTCTCCCGAAGAGGGACGTACAGTTGCTGCCCCGGAAAGATGTACGGTGTACCCAATCGGTTCAGTTTCGTCAATTCAGAAGGGGTTGTGTCAAATCGCGCGGCTACTGACGTCAACGTATCTCTGTCTGCCACCTAAACAAATAAACATCCTCGTGATATTACGTCATTTCCGCCATTTCACAAACAAACATAGGTAAATTACCACGCGTACACTACAATTATAAAATATTGTATATTTATATGCTAAAAATAGTAGTCCTATTCCATATACGAATTATTTAGTACAAATGTAAACAAAAACACGTCACTATGAGCAGTGGCGTACCTAAGTGAAATGGTGCCCAGGGCAAGGGTCGTAATTGCGCCCCCTGTCAACAATGTAAAATCTAGATTACATCTTTCTCGCTTTAGTGTATTTGTTGAAATTACTTAAGAATATCCATATATATATATATATATATATATATATATATATATATATATATATATATATATATATATATATATATATATATATATATATATATATATTATGAAATAACTTCAACCATGAACGAATCAGCACAATAACAAAATAACTATCAAAATACGTGTGTTCCGCGACTCGACCGACAAACTTATACCATATATTCCGGAAGTCATTACGATCAAAAAATGGCATTAATAACGTGCTCGAAATCGGTCTTTTCAGTTTCTTCTCTTTCAACGCACATCAAAGCAAGGTCACTTAATCGATCTTGACCCATGGAGACTCTCAGATAATTTAAGATCAGTTCTAATTTATTGAAAGATCTTTTACAGCTAACAATGGAAACTGCAATAGTCAACATTATTTGCATGGCTATTCGAAGATTTTTCGCCGTTGACGTTTTTCGGTTTCAACATCCCAGTTTTGACAGAGACTATGTCCAATTTCCAGAGATTCATTCACCAGTTTCTCTTTCATTGCGAAAATAATCTCTTAAACCTTTCAAATTTAAGGCGGTATCATGAAAGTTCATATTTTATATCTTGTAGTCTTTTCTGAACTCTATCAATAGGAATGAGTACTCTCGTCCAAAATCCAAGTAGAGTCAAAAAATCGAGTATCAACATACGGTTGTATAATTGCGTAGCGTCACTTCTTGTTTCACTCGTTTCATTTGCATCATCCATTATAGTCTCGAGTACTTGGAGTATGCCGTCAAGGTAATTGTTTATGGGCTTCACAGCTTCCACTTTTGCATTCCATATTGTTTTAGACTCAGATTTAATAACTATGGGCACAGCGTTTTTGAGTATTTCCCAGCGTTGAGCAGACGATGAAAAAATAGATACAGAGCTTCAACAGTTCCGAAAAATGTCAATACGCACAGTAATCAACAGTTTTAACACTTCAAATTCTGGCACCCAATTTACATACGGATACTAAGAGCTCCAACCGGCGCCCAGGGCACCTGCCCTGTTTGCTCCGCCCTAGGTACGCCACTGACTATGAGTATACGTTATTATTAAAATGAAATTGTTGGTGAATGCTGCAGATTCAAGGTCTGCGATAAAAAGCAGTAAATAAACGAATACAATCTGCGTTGCTTGTAAATAAAATCATTCGTACCATATACGTAGTGGTGTTGACAGGAGGTCCCTGAGGTTTCTTTTTCTCGCTCAGGTTGGATCCCTCGCTTTCGCTCCCATCTAAAACAAACAAATCACATTTGATGAGTCAGCTAGAACAAAAGTATTTATCAACAACGCAGTAAGTATGGCAGAAAATTTTTGAAATTTCGAAGTAATAAAGTTTGCATGTATTGTCGATCTCGGCATTTAACTTACGACGTGGATTCAGGTCAGTTAGTGACTGACAAAAGCGGAATGCCTTGCGGGCAACTGCCGACCAGTGGTTTTATTTTCTACTAGGTAAGTGAATAAGTGTTTATGCGATCACGACTGAGTGAGAAACGATGCTGACCTATCTTGTACACGACGACGAAGTCATCTACCGCGCCGAGGAAGAGGATGCGACCCTTATCGGGCGGAAATGAAATCTCGCACCAAGTGTCAGCCACTGATGTCATGATAATTCAACACTAGGCACTTGTATTACATTTAATACCACGCCGAAACTCGTAGTGGCTCGCAATTTTCGTAAACATGAGTGTGAGAAACTGGAGAGCAGGCAGCAAGCGGAAGTATGGCGACCGCGATAAACAGCAACTGCGGCCTCTTAATGCGCGAGTGAGTGGATTGTTGTTGCACAATGCGACACCACGTGTTGCCTAACGAGAAACGAGTCACTGAGCTACAGTTGACTTGGGCTTTGCTTTCCGCTTGCTGTTGTTTCATTGACATTACCTGCCAGCTGAGGTTGAAGTAGTCACTTGTTTCACAAACCGTGCACTTTTCTCACTAGTTTACAACTAACGCACGCTATGCTGGCTACTATTCTTTCGTCTATTCACGCCTACATTTTAGATATCTTTATCACGGCTATAAAACAACTTCAACTTAAAATTCTACAGTTCTTATCAATTTTGAATGGTCATAATTTTCTCATAAATTATTTTTATTTTTTTATTATTTTTACCTCCCGCTACCCTTGGTAAGGGATCGTGCTAAAAATCACATATCGAGATTTTGGTAAATGATCACGTTTTAAGGTCCCTAGAATCATGGGCGCCCGCAGACTTTTTTAAAAGGATTGTCGATATTTGTGTTGTAAGAAAAAAATGCGCCACAGGCGAATTTTTAATAATTTTCAAGGTCAAACGTGTTTTAATGCAAAGTAAGATAATATAGAGTTCTTTACAATGAAGCAAATTTAACAAATTCTTAAATTAAAATTAAATTAAAATGAAAAAATAAAATTATAATTTTATTTTTAAAAATGGATATAGTCCATAAATGAAAGGGGGGTCAGTCGACCCTTTTGACCCCCCCTGTGGGCGCCTATGTCTAGAATCCAATTTTAACATTTTCACGATGCTGTCTGTGTGTATGCGCGCGTGTGTGTGTATGTATGTGTGGATCCTCCACTCTAACTTAAATACTATCATTCAGAAACGTTGTATTTCGAACTTTTTCTGTAATGGAAAGAGCCCATTAGATTTTGGTATAAATCGGATAACCGGAAATGGCACTTTACTAGAAGCTCAAAATAGTTTTTCTTGGTAAAATACCTTTAAATGTTATTTTTTAGACAATAATGTTATTATAAAAATTAAAGATTATTAAATTTTCTACAGATATGCATTAATACTATTTCTATATTTTATGGATAAATTTACAAAATTATTTATAATTTAAATCCCGGAACCTACGCTTTAAACAAACAAAAGTCCTTGGTTGCGCAGTTTTTTCATATATAATATCATAAGTGGTAAATTTTTGCCGGAAAAATTTTCAGATTGTTAAGAGCCGGCTGCCTAGCAATTTATTGAATGACATAGACAAAAAAATCACGATTTGTCAAACGAGTGATTTTTGATCAATGTCACGAGATAAATTGACAACAGGCCCGAGTAAAGCAATCGGAAAATTTTTTCAGGATAAAATTTAACCACGAATGGTATTCGGATGACTATTTCCCAAATAAAAATCAGGTAATCATTTATATAATTTTTTTTTGACAAAAATCTTGTAATTTTTATTGTGTTTAGAGGTAATGGCTGGTAGCACGAGCCTGGTTCTAACACCGGTTTTAACTAAAACCATACTAACAACTTGGCACGTACTTCAGGGTTATTAACAAAATCAATGTTGCCAATTTACTGAATAAGCCGAAAATGTACTGACATCCATACTTAATCAATTTGAAGGCATTATTTAGAAAAGTTTAATTCGATTTTGTCTTGCCTTCTTTGTAGTATAAACAATTTAAAATAATGAAGTCAAATTTATTGAATATGGTTGTCAATACATTTTCGAGTTAATTAGTATATTGGCAACAATGATTTTGTTAATAACCCTGAAGTATGTACCATGTCGTTGGCATGGTTTTAGTTAAAACAGGTGTTAGAACCACGCTCGTGCTACCAACCATTATGTTTCAGTTTGCTTTTTCAACGTTTTAAATAGATTCCTGTCCGAATCGATTCGTTTTTAATAAAAACTGATAATACTGAAATTATACAGACTTTGACTGGTATGTAAACAAAATATTTCTAAAACGTCAAAAAATTTCCGCTTATCAAAACTCACTTACTTGTAAAAATACGACATCTTATTGGCTTAAAGGGTGCGAATTTTTTTTTGTGACAGTGTATTTTGCAGAAGTGAAACTTGGTAACTAGGTAGAATCCTGAATTTGGATTGGTTTATATATTTATGAGTGAAATAGTCAAATGTATGTAACTGACAGATAAATGTCACTGTCAAAGAACTAATCATTTCAAATTAATAATAGTAACGTTTTAAAAAGAAACAATTTGATGTGGCCAACACATGACCTCCCGTCAATTCCATGTTTGAAACAGCAATGAGCTTTATGTAAAATATCACTTCCAGTTAATCGTTTATAAACAAAATCTAATTTGTTATTCCAATAAATAGAAAAGTCTGTAATACCAAATTTTAGATTATATTTTATTATGTTTTTCCTTGAAAAAGTTTGTTGTAAAAGTTATCGTGGAGGAAAAAATCGTCACGTACACACACACTACTACTTTTGGCAGTTTAATTCTAGAAATATAGTCTAATCTAATCCAAGTAACTGCCCTTTTTGATAATAAAATGAATATTAAATTTTAAATACCGGGATAGAATAGAATTCACTAATCCAAAAATAATGATTAGCTTAAACTTTTTTGCGAATCGTTATTTTTTATTAATCTAAATAAGTACATACCGATTTACTTATGCTGGAACCTGTATTGAATTCCTTTCCTATTGTTCTATTTACTTTTTTCTTTTTAAGACGTTACTATTATTAATTTGAAATTAGTTCTTTGACAGTGACATTTATCTGTCAGTTACATACATTTGATTTGAATAACAGCGTAACCAAGGAGTTTTGTTTGTTCAAAGCGTAGACTCCGGGATTTAAATTATAAATAATTTTGTAAATCTATCCATAAAATATGTAGAAAAAGTATTAATGCAAATATGTAGAAAATTTAATAATCTATAATTTTTATAATAACATTAATCTCGATAAAATAACATTTAAAGGTATTTTTCAAAGAAAAACTATTTGAGTTTCAAGTAAAGTGCCATTTACGGTTATCCGATTTATACCAAAATCTAATGGGCTCTTACCATAATAGAAAAAGGTCGAAATACAAGGTTTCAAAATTTTCTGAATGATAGTATTTGAGTTAGACAGAAACTATTATTCACGAAAGATGACTATTCAAGGTTATTTGTGAGCTGTCTGATATAATATTACTTGCAGAAAACTTCATTGCATTCAGTAAGCATAGGCGTGCAACATGAAATATTTATGGACACATTGTAACTGAAATATAAGAGTAATTTATTTAAAAATTATGTTTCGTTCTAAATAATACCTTTCTGAAAGATTTATGTTCTTGACTTATGTTTTTGCAAAATACAAAAACATAGTCTTAACTATAAACCAAGTAATAATAATTAGATTTAAACGGCAACGCCACTGGGTAAATATTAACACAGAGGGCAGTGTAGTAAATAATTAGGTATCTGTAATTCTACGACATACGTCTTTATTATTTATAATGTGTTAAAAAGTAATGCCACTATTTATGTATATCTGTCCCACCACATAAATTAAATAGACATAGGTCAAATAATCTTTTTCTTTCTAATACAAAATGTTGCCAAGATACTGCTGTAAAGTGATGTGTATTCTTTCTTCGAACAAATGACCTTGAATAGTCATCTTTCGTGAATAATAGTATATCATCGTGAAAATGTTACAATTGGATTCTAGGGACCTTAAAACGTGGTCATTTACCAAAATCTCTATATGCGATTTTTAGCACGGGGCCTCCCTTATCAAAGGTAGCGGGAGGTAAAAGGTACATAGAACAATAAGAAAGGAAATCAATAGTTTCCAGCATATGTAAATATGTAGGTATGTATTTAGATTAATAAAAATTAACGATTCGCAAAAAAGTTTAAACTAATTCTCATTTTTTGATTAGTGAATTATATTTTATCCCGGTATTTAAAATTTAATCTTCATTTTATTATCAAAAAAGGTAGTTACTTGGATTAGATTAGACTATATTTTAAGAAATAAACTGCCAAAATTAGAGTAGAATTCGTTAATCCAAAAATAAGGATTAGCTTAATCTTTTTTGACTCGGGCGGTAAATGGCGAGAGGTATTGTGTTGGCTACACCAGATTTTTTATATTTTCTTCCGCACTACATTTCTAGTTTTAGTGTCAGGAAGTAACGTAATAAATTCTTGGTTTGAAAGTATTTGTTATGCAGAGTGGAGAAGGCGTTGTCGTCATGATCAAATACCAGAACGAATACGAGAACGCTTTGGATAGCTACAGTACAAAGTAGAAAAGTTTGTTTCTTACCTCTGGAGAGCTTGTCGACGCTTTCGAAGCGCCCCTCCACCTTGGAGCGTAACGCTTCGATGTCGAACGGAGAGGAGACGCCGTGGTCGACACTGCGGCTCTTGCTCCTACACAGAACAACACAAACTATTCACCATTTGAATCGTGTACCCGACAAAAACAATCGCCCAAGCAAGTTCGATGAGCGACCACATGACTCATTTTTATTAGCAAAGTTTACAGTTATTGGTTTCTAATGACTTGCTACAATTTTTTGTTGAAAAGGTAAATAAACTACATACACTAATCAAGCACTTGCAACTTACGTTTACTTACAGTCGGAAAACGGGGCCATAAAATGAGAAAAATGAAATGTTAGAGCGTTGTGGGAACAAAAGCTACTCACCGTAACCAAGGAACAACGCTTTCAGCACTCCGGTAAACTCTACCAACATCCTGGGAGGCCCTGCGTGACCGGCTGTTGAGAACACAAAGAAAAGCGTAAAAATAAAATAAAAGCGTGCACAAAACAAATAGAAAATTAAAATTCATATGCAAATAGCAGGCACAACTTAGCGGGCTTTAGATAATCAACAATTCAATATTGACCAACTTGAATTTTATTACAAAGATAAACATACTTTGACACCAATTTCCGTCATTGTTAATTCATTCAAAACACATTTGGGAACGAGTGACTTGTAAATTGTTCCAGTAAATATCCTTCGATTTTTTTTTATTTCCTAAAGTGGTACAAGACAAAAGAATTTTTCAAAAATAGTGTTGTAAATTTTAAAAGGCAAATAAATTACATTTGATTACGTGGTAACGTGGTTGACATGTTTATGTGTAACAAAAATGATAAAAATATAACAAAATGTAATTAACAATTCAGTTTTCGCAACAGTAGAGCTATATATCAGGCACTTAGGAAAACAAGAACAAGTGCTGTATTTATTTAGCAGTGATTTAGGATTCATGCCAACGATTTCAACATTTACGATTAAACAGACATGGAAAATTTTCCTATAAAAAAAAAAAAATATCCTGAAATAAGTCATTACATAGTATTTAATTATAAAGATTACAGTGGCCCGTATTCTCACCTCTTGGAGTATCGCTACTTCCGAAGTAGCGTTATTTCGATTTATTAAATTTTATTTATAGACAAGAATAGCTTTCATATTTTTGTAATTGAATCCGGTACTATGGTCCGTATTCTCACCTCTTGAAGTGGCGCTACTTCCGAAAAATCGCTACTTCAACTGTCAAATTTAATATTAAAAATTAGAGAATTAAAAGTAATTTGTATTATAAATACCACTTATTTCAAATATTATAGGTTTCATTTACAGAAGTATGAAACCCACTCTTATCTATTCATAAAATAAAATTTAAAAAATCGAAATAGCGTTACTTCGGAAGTAACGCTACTTCAAGAGGCGAGAATACGGGCCTATATACTCAAAATTATTGACTCTGTCGGGTCTAGTAATAAAATCATAAATATCGCAATTATGATAAAGCGGCATATACCTTACTTTCTGCAGTATAATACTGTTTGACATCGACTAATATTTTTGAGCCGCTTTATCCATACACTGAATTTTTCGTCTACCTGGTATGCATAGGAAAGTAGCCTTACAGTCCTTTAACATAAATTCTATTTTTGTTAGAAATAATCTCTTATGGGAATGAAAACTGTAGTCCCAAAAATGTTCTAAACAATTTGTTGTACAGTGGTTTTGAAATTTCCGTCATGATTCACACGATATTCACTGCATATTGAACTTACTCCAAGATCAATGTATAAGTAAATAAAATTATATAAGATAGCTGTGCTTTTATACTATACATTTGTAGAAGGGATGATTAAAATAGCGAGAAATATTAAATACAAAAATTAAATCTGCTCCCAGGTTTAAAAACAAATTAAGAGAAATGATTAAAAAATAGTGAAAGTAGATGCTTAATAATGAATATTAAGACAGAAATAAAATGATATAATTGAAATACTTCGGAAATAAGTTTTTTTTTTTTTTAGCAGCTCGTCACTCTTATGAATTCCATATAATTATTTGGATTGGCGACTTCAAAAAAATATATAACGAATACCGAGTTAGGGGGTGGAGTCTACTACCAATGGAAGCAGACAAATTCAAATAGCGGACACTTGGCTACCAGTCCAGTACTACAATTCTCAAACAGTTTTTATTTGAATATAAATTTCTTGCATTAAACTTAATAATTTTAATACACTTGCAATTATAAAGCATGTATACTTTGTACAGTGTTATAATATTAATTTGTTTTTTATAAATAAAATTTAAATATAGCATACATATCAAGAACATTTTAGATCCACGAAGAAAACAGTTTTATATAAAAACTTATATCAGTGACATCACATCTATATTTTCAAACTTCGGGGGACCATAACTCGCTTATTAATAGGAATTTTTTCACCGGATTTTCACCAATAGTCTTAGTTTTACTTATACTTTCTGATGAAATTATTAAAAAAAAAACGGTGGAATCCCCTATTTAATATAATATTAATTACAGGGTGTAAAACAAAAGGCGGGACGTAGGCGTTGAAGATGGTAAATTGTTTTTCTTTACGCAAACGTTACCAAATTATTCTATGCAAAAATATTTCAAACAAATTATAGAGATTTAAATTCTGCATCTAAGTCATGGAAAACGATTATTCATGTTCTTCATAAAAACGAAAAAATCAATTATAAAGTCACTGTTTTATGAGCTTTTAATCTAGGCAGCCAAGAAACAATCAATTCCGTTGAATTTAACAGTCAATTCATATTTAGAAAATAAATTCGAGTAGTAACTAATTCAAAACACAAAAAAATATACCTTGTTCCATTTAAGCCATTCAGTATTGCAGAGAATAGGGAATAGTTTTGACTTCTCTGATTGGCTGAAATTGGAGACAAAAGACAAGTTTACTCAATGTAATTAATGGAACAGAGTATAAACTATTTTAATTTTACTACAGTTAAAACTAGTACAATTGTTTATTTTTTGTCATAATCCATGCTTACTTAGAGTAAAAATTCATAAAATAGTATCTTTATAACCAGTGGCGTATGCAGGACTCATGGTAAGGGGGGGCTGCCATGGACCTATTACTTATATACATAGATATACTGTTCACCGTCTAGTTAGCAAATGCAAATTATATTTTCAAACAATTCTGAATTGAAAATAAGGACGATTAACTGTAGAATATTAATGTACAAAATATAACCAAACAAAAGATGACAGTATGTTCATTCTGTATTAATAAAAAAATCACTGTGAACATAGGAATTTACATTTAACAGAACTAGAAACAGAAGTGAAAAGGTGTCCTTAACGGCCGCCAGCCATTAAGATGTATAACGGACGCATCACAGAATAACGAGAAATTTTGTCACGGAAAATTTATAAACAACAAAAAAATGTGTCAAAATGACAGGAGAAAAAATTTTCAGAAGATATTCCTATTTGTTTAAATTATATGTCATTATCATTACTAAAAATCTTGAACGCCACACGACCGATATACAAATAATAGACTTGGCTGATTAACTTCAGCCCTATCCGTTATTTATTTTATATCGGCCTAATAATGTTAATAACTATTTAGGCACTACGTACGCACTATATTAAAGCGAAAAATAAATGATTCGCTTCTAACATTTCGTTATAATTGTAAAACGATATTTAATTTTCTACTTTTTTTGGAAAATATCTGAAACTTCCGTATAAATAGGTAAATTTTTATATTATACTATTATAGGAGTACATGAGAACATGAGAGCTAATTATTAAGCATATCTATCGCCATTGTCCTTCTTAAAGATTTTTCAAATATTTTAATATATAAAATTCAGAAAATGATTAATTTAAATACATTATATGTTCAATTCATTGGACTTTAAGGGGGGGCTCAAGCCCCCTAAGCCCCCCGCTGAATACGCCACTGTTTATAACTAATTTATTCGCGTATATGACGAGCTAGAATAATCATTTTACATGATTTAGATGCAAAATTTAAATCACTATAACTTTAATTTGAAGTACTTTTACATAAAATAATTTAGTACCGTTTACGCAAAGAAAAACTGATTTCCCATGTTAAAGGCCTATGTCCCACTTTTTGATTTAACTACACTCGGTACATTGAGTGAAGATAATAAAATTAATTTAAAATAATTGCCATTAAAAATTAGGTTTTCTTCTTTCATCCCTTTCCAGTATTTTTCTTTCTTGTAATGCATTAATGGTAAATTTTATGTTTTGATTTTGGTCATTATTAAAAACTTGTGCCCCCAAGGAAATTTTTAAAAGTCGGCGCCCGTGAACTGAATAATCAGACACACGATTCTCTGTTCAAAGCCTACTCCGAGTTAGGATTTTTTTTAACACACTGTATAAAATTAGTTCTGAATTTATCAATCAAGGGCTCTTGGAAATTTATTCTCGGGTGTCCAACTGCAGCCATAATTAAAATATCATTAAACTTTTCAACGTGACATTTCACGCATCTCAACGAAGGTAATTACGTCCACGTCTGGTCAACTTTTAATTGTTGTGCTGATACAGTTTTAAATGCTTCGTCCGTGAATAACAGATGTGATCATATTACGCGTGTAACAAGATCAAAACTTGTATGTTCAATTTATTTTGTTTGCGCAAAGTATGAGCACATGATAAGGTTCATGTTTTAAATTTAAACGCAGATAAATTTGTTTGTTAAAAACGGTTTATTCGCAAAACAACAGTTGACATGTAGTTGAATATACAGTATAAAATAGCGTTATTCAAAGAAAGGAATTACTGTTTCTCTAAAATAAAAAGCAAATTGCTGGGACGGCAGAAGACTGTTACCAGTTTCAAAAGTTGTTACAGAATTAAAACAGTACATAAATAGTAAAAGTAATCGTTTATAAAAATAAGAAAGAATAATGACATTATGAGCATGCAAAAATTTAATTGCTTTCTTTTCTCATTTCAGATGTTGTAACCCAGGTTAGATTTTAAAATTAACAAGTTCGTTGTTCTGTCGTTTCACAATAAAAAGTCATTAGGTATAAAGAATACTAACTGAAAATGGTGATACATAAAATAAAAATCTGATGTGGCCAACACATAACCTCTCGCCAGATATTTTACCTGGTTGTACGCATAAAACGAAAAATATTTTAAAATACAAATACATATATTCATGTCTCATTAAAAAATAATTCTCACATATATTTGCAAAATCTATGGGATATTTTAATAACATATCCTTTATATTCAATATCCTGAAATTTTCTTTTTCTACTTTCCTTTTCTTTTTCTTTATATTCGTCATTTTTTCGCAAATTCCTTTTATATTCTTTTTTCACGTATATTCTTTTGCGTTGTTAACTTTTTTTTATTTTCATAATCTTCATAATAATGTACAAATATTTTTGACAGAGGCATACAAATATTTTTGACAGTGACATTTATGTGTCAATTACAAACATTTGAATTTCTTGCCTTGTAGTTGTTTGATCTGAGATTTTTTACATCAAATTATTTTATATGCCTTTCTTTATCTCTAAATCTATAGAAGATATAATAATGAATTTATATTTATCGAATAAAGAATTTAACGTTCTTTAATATAAGTATTTACATAAATTTTCGATAAATAATATTTACATGATTTTTTTCTTGTAACTACTACTTCCGGTTGTTCAATTGTTACCAAAACTTAATCAACTCTTCCCATTATTGTTAGATTGAGGAATCCGTAGTTAAAAATGTCTTAAGTCTTATGCCCGTATTCATAACACTTCGTTAATCACTTAATGATTCGTTACCTGGTAAACGAGTCGTTAACTTGTAAATACTTTATTCATAAACAGTCGTTAACGTTAACGCGTCGTCAAAATGTTAACTAACGTTTGTTAAATTAACGTCCCGATTTTGACAAATTAAATACTTAACGAATCATTTGAAGTAATGACAGATGTCAATATTTGAATTTAATAAATTAGTTCATTTTTTGCTTCATTTAAAAAGTATTCTTATTTATTTTATATTTGTTTCATTGGCAAGGTACGTAAATTGCATACCTACAAGTAGTACTGTAGTATAATTTTTGAAAATAAATTTAGAAAATGTCAACAAGTTCGTCAGACGATTCCGATGAAGAATTTATTGAATATGCACTACAAATAATGCCACGTGCAAGATTTTTTCGGCAACGAGAATATTTGTTCGACAAGTATGATGTTGAATTTAAATTGCGCTATCGTCTGGAGAAAAATTCTGTACTTGTAGATGTGTTAATGTTATCAGAAATATTTTCTAATAGTATCGGGGGCGTTTCAGTTTTATATACCTCTTTGCTTGTATTCCCTTTTTTAGTTTGTCGATTTTTATTGTAATTTTGATTTTTTGCTGATGAACAATAATTTTGTACTGGTTCGACAGGTATTGAATCATTATTCTGTTGGTCCACTGGTTAAAATAAATATAGATGTGTTAATGTTATCAGAAATATTTCCTACTACTATCGGAGGTGTTTCAGAATTGTCTGGTATCGAAGAAATTTTATTTTCTCTATCATGATAATGAGACGCACTATCAAATAAATTAGTACCGGGCTTGAATTGAGGCTTTATTGCATTAATGAGCCTCTCAGCATTTGGATCTATTAATTTCGTGAATGTCCCTCCCCCAGTTAAATACATTTGTGCCTAAAATTAAGTATTAATTAATTACATCTACAAAATCAAGCATAATTTTTAATATTACTCTATCGCTGGCATTGTCTTTTCTAATTTTTCTTTTATAATTGTCATAAAATGTTTTTAGTTGTTGCACAGTTCGCGTACCATTCACATTTATCGCATTTAATTCTGTAGCTATTTTCTCCCATGCACCCATTTTTTCTTTAACAGTCGTCCCATCAGTTTTTTTGTTTTCAATGATATGGATGTATTTCTCAAATACAGCCAGAAAGAGCGAAATTTCAGCTTCTGTAAAATTCTTACTTCTCTTTTTCTCGTTCATTGTGACATATGTCAATTAAATGTGTCAAAATGAATAAACTGAAGTTGTAATTTCAATTGTAAAATTACAAATGTTACTATAAATGTAACTAATTATTTTTAACACAGTTGTTAAGAAACGGTTCGTTAAAAATAAACAATTTCGTTTATGAATTTATTGTTAAAACTTAACGAATCGTTTTGCAAACGATTCATCTACAAACGAAGCGTTAGTCAACAGTTTTATGAATATGGGCATTATAGTATTTGAGAAATCGTGAATCCAACAGCCACACACACATACACACACACACACACACACACACACACACACACACACACACACACACACACACACACACACACACACACACACATACGGACATCATCGTAAAAATGTTGTAATCGGATTCTAGGGACCTTAAAACGTGCTTATTCACTAAAATCTGGATAATATGTGATTTTTAGCATGAATACAATACCTCTCTTAGCGAGAGGTAAAAAGATTTCAAAATGAAGCAGTAACCTTGCACCACGTAATATTCCTTGAAAATGTATACTTATTTGAAACTCGAGCATTTTTAATCTTTTGAAAGTATTCTCCAGAGAATCACAACTTGTATTTATTTGTTTCGGTTGTTATAAATTCTTGGAATTCCTCGACTATATCATAATCTGTCTTACAACTGGACAGGTTGTCAGCTATCGGGATTCGAACCCGAGACACCTACTTTGCCGGGATAGTGCTCTACCAAGCTAATCGGCCTTATTCTCGTGACTATTGTTAACTTTTTAACAATTGTTAATTAAGAAATATTGTTAACTTAACAATATTTGTTGAAAATGGTATTCTGGTGCCTAACAATGATTGTTAATGTAACAATAAATTAGCAATCTCGTTTGTTCATCTATATCGGTGAAAAAATGTGGCCGATTTGCATTTAACAATTGTTAATTTTGACATTTGAACATGTCGACCGCAAATATTTTGCGGTTAGAAAGTTTTCAAGACGAAGAGAGGTAAGTGTATACTAGAAAAGTATTTCAAAAAACGATAAATGAATAAAATATAGATAATGATAATTTTATAAAATATTAGACATGAATTAATGCTATGAAGAAAATTAAGAGATGCTAGCGATCCTCTGACCATATCTGAAGAAATATTTTAAGGAATTTTTCATTTATCGCGCGAATAGGCAAATGACTTAATTTTGGAAATTTCTCCCTATTAAAGAACCTTGCAGAATATTATAATAAATAAGGTAAGACAGTAATACGTAATATAAAATATAAAGAAGTGTCTCCATGTAAAATTCGTCTTTTATTAATGTTTAAAACAAAAGAATGTAGAATCATTGAAAAGCTTATAAAATAAGCAAAAAGATGGGACTATTTTCCATATAGGTTCCCATTTAAAAAATCATAAGTTTGTGTTATATCTCGAGTATTATTAAATTTTCAAAAAATCTAATTACGCCATTTTATTCTATCTAAAAAACGGTAACAATTTTGTAAAAACAATTTTTCTCTATCATAATAAATAAGATATGATATATTTTCAAAATGAGCGAAAAACGAGTTTTTGCCTGAAGCTCAGAAACAAAAGATCGAAAATTCCTGTGGTGACTATTCATTTCTGGAAAAGTTGACCCTGAAATGTGCAAACGGTTTTGCTCTATCATTAATATTACCCGAGATACTTTAAAAAAACATCGAAAATGACACCCTGTATATTTGAACCAGGGGCGTCACTAGGCACTTTTAACAGGGAGGGCGCAACAGGGCGTACCTTTAGAATGAAATAATTTTTGACAGTCTGATTCTGTATTTAATTTTTTCATGTTTAAAACATAAAAATATTTCTTTTGGAAGATTTTCAGATGTAATGAAGCGAACACTAATACTTATCTGTTCTTCTGCAGTGATGTCCCGAGGAGCATCTACTATTATTGCAAAATAATCACAATTATTAATTTCCGAAGTTATTTTGCGTATTATACATTTTGCACTACTCTCTATAACATGATTTTGTGACGTAGTGAACAATAATGTGCATTTTGAGGTACATTGTAATTCTGGAGAAAAGGATCAAATTTTTTAATAACTAGAGTCTATAAAATTTGCCTTATTTGTTGAATTTTTTGTTTCATTATGTCCTTGCAATGTGATAGCCTTAAATAATTTCGTCTCTTTTATAGCCTGAATGGTGCATCATCTTGATTTCTTGTATCTTTCTTAAGAGAAAAGGTTACCCCTGTACTAAAATATGAAGCGAAAATTCAATTAATTGTTTCGAACTATTAACACACGACAGGCATACTTCCGATATTAACCTGAATTAAAAAAAAATATTATTGAAATTTATTAGTATTTGACTTTGATTTTAACGGCAAAACGAGAAAAGTCCAGTATTAATAGATTTCAATAATTTTTATTTTAAAATGCAGATTAGTATCGGAAGGATGCTTGTCGTGTGTTGAATTTTTTTAATGCGTTAAAAGTTCTAATACAGGAATAATTTATTTGAATTTTCACTTCATATTTTAGAGCAGCGGTAACCTTTCCTCTTCGGCTAAAGTCGTAGGTACATAATCGTCTCGCTGCTTATTGCAGATAAATAAGTGCATAAGAAAATAGTAAAAAAATCAGATTGATTTTCAATAATTTATTTAAATAAAAACACGGAAAGTTAAACAGGGAGGGCGCAAGCCCCCTCAGAAATGGTCTATGGACGCCACTGATTTGAACGTGCTCAAAATGTAGCAACTTAGTCTTACAACAATTTTAACTGCCAGTTTAACTTAATATCAAACGAACCATGCATTTCTAATCTGATGCCTGGGAGTAAACGCACGTAGAAGGTAGTTTGTTGTTGAAATTTCGCTTTATAGCCGTCAAACGGGCTTCAGTATAAATATATAATGCTGATGAGCATTAATGAAGAAAAATTCCTGGAAATGGAAAATTTTAGTAATTTAGTTGCTGATTACTAATGAATCTATTGGTAATTATTGTGATGGTTAAAAGAATCATGACTATAACGCGTGGACTGTAATTTTATTATTGCACTTTCCAGTTATACTTTCGATATTCTACTTTCGACGAACGAATATATCCATCCGGTATTGCTTCATCACCTACTAATACTAATCTATTCAAGAAATAGTTTAGCCATTGACAGTGAACTATTAACGGTTCTTACGCAAGAATATTATGTGTTACAATATGAAGCGAACGTACAGTTTGTTTTACGCAGCCTCATTAGAAATAATAATAAGAGAGCAGAACTCTGTGCAACCTTGAGGAGTCTGTGAAGAAATCTTTCGCCTTGCGATTGTTCAGAAAGTTCACGACCTCCGTGGAACAAAGAGGGGACACCGAAAGGGCGTTGCCGAAATCGGAAGCTGCGTTGAGAGGAAAGGTCACGCATTCGACTCCGACTAACACTCGGATATTGGCTTTGAGAGTTCCTCCGCACTGGGATTCGGATTGTTCTACCTTGGCTGTATTTCAAGTTTCAACATCCACTGCGAACGTATGATACAATTTTCCACTTGTCTCACACACAAGTGAATTTTTCTTTATGTATCTAACACTATTATTAAAAAAAAGTTCTATTTATTACGTTTCAAATACTCAGGGCCGGCCCAAGCTACAGGCAAGCCAGGCGAAATTAAAAATCAAATTTTAAGTTTATTGACTCGTCCAGTGTGTAGCTTTAATCATAATGCTGACAATTCCAGTTGCAGCAAACTTATATTAATTAAATCCTATTTATATTTTTTTACATTATACAAAGAAAGAAGAAAGGTTAAATTCGTTGGCGATAATATCAATTAAAAACATTGTCATATCAAATACTGAAGAAGTAATTGTTGTTCAGGAAATCTACTGAAAAATACCCCCAACATCAAAAAAATTGTAACAAAAGCTGTTATACGGAATCCTGTACAGAAAAATACACTGATGCACCAGCATCTAAACAAAATTGTAATAAATGAAGGGCGCAATTTACAATTTTCGCCTGGGGCGTTCAAAAGTCTCGGGCCGACACTACAAATAGAGTTATTCTATTTCTAGTCGTTGCAATAGTTCTAGTAGTGTTAAAAAAAACATTACTCGGAGTAGGCTATAAACAGAGAAATCTATGATCATTATTCAATGAGGTATTGCAAAAAAATAACATATCTTTTTTCTTCTGAAATTCGAATGAGAACGTTCTTCAGTATCATTATACAGGCTGATTCATCGGTCTGTCCTCTCTTTATAACTCTTTTATTTTAAGTCAGATAGAAAAACTCTTCAAATATAATTTATATGATATATTATTACCATATGTATTTGTATACAGGATGATCCGTTTAAGCGCAACAATATGTAACTTTATATTTCTTAATGGAACATCCTATATATATATATATATATATATATATATATATATATATATATATATATATATATATATATATATATATATATATATTTATTTATTTATTTATTTTGATAGTAAATTAGATTCCCTTTAAAAAAGTATTAAGTAATAAGGGGTATAAAATTATAAATTAAGAATTTATTTACGTTCATAAAAAATAGTAATTGTATCATACATTAATGTCATTGCTTTAATGACAACTAACCCAGACTTACATCATGCAATGCATTTTCTGTCTAATTCTGGGTTATCAGAAACCCTGGGTTAGCGTAACTCGAGGGTTAACTCTCTTTCGTGCAATCCACCCATAGTCGTGCGATTAATTCCGTAATATTTATTCCGTGTTTCCGTAAATGACAGGTTGACAAACAAAAATATATAAACATAACCAAGAATTACACATTTTTACCTTCCGTCACCTTTAGGTAAGGAAGGTATTGTCTTTGGTCAAAAAATTCGGTGGTGAGTTTTTAATGAATAAGCACGTTTTAAGGTCCCTAGAATACGATTTTACTATTTTTACGATGATGTCTGTATATGTGTGTGTGTGTATATGTATGTATGTGTGTCCGTGTGTGTGTGTGTGTGTGTGTGTGTGTGTGTGTGTGTGTGTGTGTGTGTGTGTGTGTGTGTGTGTGTGTGTGTGTGTGTATGTAACAAAATTTTCGTCTGCGATAACTCTAATACTACAATTCCAAAAATTATAATTCTTTCGTATTCCTCTTCGTTGCATCCATATGAAGAGCTGATTAGATTTTGGTTATAATTGGTCAACCGGAAGTACCCTTATTTGAAGATTTTAACAGTTTTTCTTGAAAAAACGATGTTAAATATAATTTTTTTACATTTAATGTTATTATAAATATTAAAGAACATTGTATTCTCTATACGATTTGACTGCATTTTATACTTAATATTAAATGGATATAGAGTTAAAAAATCTGATGTGGCCAGCACATTACCTTCCGTCAGTTCTATGTATTTCTTACAAATTTCATACGGAAAGTTCCTTGCTAAATTAAATATTCTATTTCTTGTACATTACCTTCCGGCAGTTGCATGTATTTTATGCAAATTTCATACAGAAAATTATTATTTTGCGACGTTTTCTATATACAGTGTAATGTATCTGCAGAAATAAAAGATTTATTATTATTATTTCTTGTACATTACCTTAAAGCAGTTGTATGTATTTTATACAAATTCCATACAGAAAGTAAAAGATCCTATATTTCCAGTAAAAATTATAAGACAAACACACTATGTCAATTTCACTTGACACTGACATCTTTCAATCAGAATTTTCTTAATATAGTAGCTGTTTCCATAGCTATGGCTACTTTATGAAGTTTAATTTCTTTATAATTTTTTAACTCTATATCCATTTAATATTAAGTATAAAATGCAGTCAAATCGTATAAAGAATAAAATATTCTTTAATATTTATAATAACATCAAATGTGAAAAAATTATATTTAACATAGTTTTTTCAAGAAAAACTGTTAAAATCTTCAAATGATGGTACTTCCGGTTGACCAATTGTAACCAAAATCTAATCAGCTCTTCATAAGGATGTAACGAAGAAGTACACGAAAAATTATAATTTTTGTAACTGTAGTATTAGAGTTATCGCAGACGAAAATTTTGTTACACACACACACACATCCACACACACATCCACACACACACACACACACACACACACATACAGACATCATCGTAAAAATAGTAAATTCGTATTCTAGGGACCCTAAAACGTGCTTATTGATTAAAAACTCATCATCGAATTTTTTGACCAAAGACAATACCTTCCTTACCTAAAGGTGACGGAAGGTAAAAATTATAAAGAAATTAAATTTTATAAAGTAGACATAGCTATGAAAACAGCTACTATATTATGAAAATTCTGATTGAAAGATGTCAGTGTCAATTGACATATTCGTAGTATATTTGTGTTATATTATAATTTTACTCGAAATTTAGGATCTTTTGCTCGAAACTTTCTGTATAGAATTTTTATAAAGTACATACAACTGTCGAAAGGTAATGTACGTATAAGAAATTTAGAATTTTTTACAAGGAACTTTCTGTAAGTTTTATAGAAAATACATAGGCATTTACGAAAATTCTACCGATAACACGACTGGTAAAAAGTTACCGTGTTCGAAAATTGTACAATATCTACCAGATCCATCTACCGGATTCATGAAGAATCTAATCTCAAAAAAGGTAGTGATGCAAAGCGAAGTGCACGCGTTAAAAGTGGAAATGTGTTCAAAGTATGACTCTGCTCAGTTTGTTAACTACATCAAATTTCTAACCTGTTTCAAATTTTCAAATTTTTTATAGGTTATGGATCTACCCTGTTTACCACTTGGGTTCTTAAAATATCGATTCCGGTAGCTATAACCTGATAAACAGCTATTTACTGGTAACAGTTCACAGGTAGAATTTTCGTAAATGCCTCATATAACTGACGGAAGGTAATGTGCTGGCCACATCAGATTTTTTACCTTTGAAGTCGTTGTTAAGTGTTGGTAATACTGCCTGTCATATTGTAATCATGTGTACTTTGAAAGTATGAAACTCGGATGAAAAAATAGGACAGACTGTATATTTCAGTACTAGAATCTAGATTGAAAATAGAACAAAACTCGGATGAAAATGTGTGGTACATACATACTGACATTATACTAGAAATGACTAGAAATTCTCGAACGAGAACCGAACTAAAATCTAGACAAAAATAGTATAATGTAAATCAACCTTTTTAATTATACAGTTTCTTTCGAAAATTTTGTTTTGAAAAAAGGTAGAGGGTAATTATTAAAAATTTCTATGCTGACAATTAATAAAATTTCATGACAATAGACGTTTTCAATTTAAAGAGATTGAAGATATGCGCAATGGCGATCTGCGCATAGAAAGAACAACAGGGATCTATGGCGTTTGTTTCTAAAAAAATTATACGTAAAAAACAATGCAAATTTTCACTGAGAATACAGGTGAATGACTGCAATATTTTTGACGTTTCGTTTGACAGCCCAACTGGCAGTTGTTCGCGCCATTTTCTTGCCATTTGCAACGATAGAAAGAGATAGCCGTTAAATTGAAAAGGTCTATTTCATAATTTTTTAAATTAATAATTTCGTAGACTTTTCTATGATTTTCTGACTTTTCCTTACTGTTGGCTACCCTAAATTGAAATAAAAAGTGACTTTTTTAATGTATTTACATAAACTATATTCTAATGTATTTCATATAAGAGTGGCTGTGTGCGTTAGGTGACCTGTTGTGTTTCCGACAATCCGGATCCAATTCTGATCAAAATCAAACTTGAAACATGAAAATTATTTCCAATTTTCAAATAGCACAAAACTGATTTCTGTGGTGCTCTTCCCATGATAGCTTTGAAAGTTTGTGAGGTGACGCCTGGTACAGATATAATCGTCATTAAAAAAAACCGCGATTAGAAATAGATTGGAACACTCAGAAATGGGTAATAAGTCGTGATGATGATTATTATTATTCTTATTATCATATTATTTATATATTTACATAAAAATAAATTTTCAATAAGTATAACAAAATAGAAGAAATATGAGAAATATGTATCTTATTTATATACTTATAATACATTATTTATGAACAAATAGCCTCATTTTAAAATATTATGTAGAAAGTAATATTACCAATACTATGAAATATGAAAGTAAAATTTATATCTTTCGAAGTGCGCAGATATTGCAAATTCATATTATTATCAATTTATATCCAACAATTTTATATTGTTTTCCGTTTAAGTATACACTTATTGTCAATTCCATGGAATATTATTTTTTTTACAAGCATTAGCTTTTAAATTTCCAATTACAATATCTATTTTGTTTAAAATATGTATATCACAAATGTTTCTATTTTTAGCTGAATATATTATGGAAGACCGTATATTTTTTATGTATTTGATGATTTGTTTACAGCGTCTTTACTATTTTTATCTTTTTTTGGCAAGATATAAATATCATGAGATAAAAGAATCAGACATGTATGGCACAAAATAACGGAATCAACGTCAACGAGTAAAAAAATAAAAATAGTTATGTTGACAGTTACTGTAAAATAAATTAACGGATTATTATTTATGTTTTAAATATAAATAAATAAATATATCATGGAATATGACCCATTGCTGGGTGTGTCAATCTGCTTTGTACGGAGATTTCGGTAATGATGATGACATATTTGTACCGTGCGGGCGTTTACCAGGCGTCACCTCACGGGCACTCATTGCTGGCATGGAGAGTGCACCACAGGAGTCAATTTTGTGCCCTTTAAAATTCGAAATATTTGGCGTCGGTCGGGATCGAACCCGGTTCCCCAGAAATACTATTGTAATTCAAGATTTAAAAAAAAATTCAACTTAGTAAGTTTGGTGCCGAAACGTCGGCTATGTAATAAAACAATTTTCAAACGTTTTCATCAGACTATTTTTCTCCAAGATTTCCCAGTATTACTTTGATCCAGTCGAGGAATACATATTTAAAATTCTAAGGTATGTAAATAGCTATAAATAAATAAATAGTGTAGTCTTAAAATACTATTTAATAATTGTTTAATATTAGTAATCGTCATTGTTATTATTTTTTAAATATTTATTTATCCTGTTAATAAACATTTATTTTAATTAATAATAAATGTCTAATATTTACAGTTCGCCCAAATAAATGAAAACGTTACAATATAATACCAAGAAGTGAGGAAACTTACAACACACAATGAAACACTATTTATCAACGCCAAACTCACCTTATTCACTACATGCATGAATGACAGAATGACAGGAATATTCAAATCATTCAAATATTTGAAATTTTGAAAATGACATTCGTTACCGCGGTTAAACAACCGTTTCATTTTCATTTTTTGCCGTTGGTTGGTCGAGGATAGCATATACCCCTCTATAACACGTACAATGAGATAGCGAATAAAAGTCTCATAGATATACAGGGTGTAAATGAAGTAAGTGCATTAAATTTAACCAGTAATGTAACTCGACGAGAGCAACAATATTTCTTAATAACTTATTTTTCTAAGTCTTTTAGATTTCGAGTTAAAATTCTTTAAAGATTTGCTGCATATTTCGTTACCCGTCCATAGAGAACAAATGGCTGCTCCGTATTCAAGTGGGATACAAACAGCTCAAAAATTGTCGGTAATCGGTTACACTTGCAGAATAATTAATAAACGAATCAACGGAAATAACATTTATTAATAATTAATTCGTAATAGTACAATTTTTAAAATAAAGAAATGTAAATTTTGGATAACAAAATTATAAAGTTGTGTATTAAACCAGGCTTTAATCACCTGTGAATATAGGAAGACAAGGAGTAACGACGGGAGGAAGAGCAAAAGCATAGTTATTAGGTTATGAGATGATTATTTATCGTCGACAAATCATAATAGTTTAAATACGTTATTCAAAAAATGTAAGTACAGACTTTTGTCCATTTAAACGAGGTACATGAGTACCAATAATTAGTCGTCCATTTATTGTTCCCGCTCAAACATGTTTTAATGAAAATTTTTACAGCATTTTCGTCTGTTGAAATGTGTATTGTGCATAATAAATACACCTTCCCAAGTAAATTCAGTCTCATTAATGAACATTATGAGCCATTCCCAAAATCGAAGTCTGCTGAAAACATTGATCTTTTTGCACATGATATGGATACAACTGTTGCTTTATTTAACAACTTCGTATTGTGATAAAGATGTACAAGATTAACAAATGTGCGAATATTAGGAACAGTATGATTTGGAAACGCTCCGTCTAAATGCGTTGGCAACTTTATAATACTGTCTTTATATCAACCACAAATTAAAATGTAGTAAAGATACGAATAAATAAATAAACCGTAGGTAAGTAATTACAATATCTGTGTACTCGCTATTTGTAAACGTAAGCATTTTGACAGAATTTTACCTGATAAACAAGTTTATTACTAATGTCAAAATATAATTGCAACAACTGACAAAATTGTCATTTGCTAAAACAAAATTTTTCATAGCTATTGCTACTGCATTCAATTATTAGAAAAATACGTGGAACGACTCGTCAATTTACGGGGTGGTAAAAATGCTAAAAAAATATGCGATTTCGAGAAAAAGTTATTAAGAAATATTACTGGTTAAATTTAATGCAACTATTTCATTTACAGCCTGTATGTCCTGTGTGTACGACAAAAATGTTGGATAAAAGTTTAGTTAGTTTTTTGTAGCAGAAATTGATGACATGAGTATTAATTCGAATGATAAATTCCTAACGAATTTCCTAACCTACCAAAACATCAACATAGAATCTAGTGAGCGTATCAAACAACGCAAGCTTGCTATCGAGTGCCAAAGCTAAAAATAAATCTCATCGTCCGAGGCGACGGTCGAGCAAAACAAAACAGAAAACCAAAAACAAACTGGAGTTGTCGGTTGAAGAAAACAACAGTCAAGGACAAAAAGGAACAACGCTGCAAAGGACAGAGGGCTGAGCTGGAGCTAATCGCAGCCAACAAAGAATTATTCGCGGTAATTTACTTGAAATATCGCGTACTTGTTTTTGACGGCAGATTATTTTTTCTCATTTTACATTCGAGGACTGTTAAGAATTGAATATACGGGATATTACCACAATATCTTCTCACAAGGTATTTCCATGAAATAGGCGAATAATATTATGGACAAATGTAGCGTTCAATAAAAGTAAATTGCATTGTTTTGATTATAAATCATTTTGTTTTCAGTTTTTCTTTTTATGGAATATAAACAATAAAATTAAATATATAAAGTTTATTTTATATCGTAAACATCATTCACAGTCTAAAATTATTTAAACCTATATTTGATTTATTGCAAATTCAATTATGTATTTCCTGATCCAAGTAGGAATCCAACTGAATTATTTGAACTACAAGAGAAACCTCCGTGGTGCACTCTTCTAAACAACTAAATGCCCGTGGGAAAATATGTGGTAATAAAAGAGGTAAAAATATATCGTCGTTACAGAAATTTTTATAAATCTATTTTTATGTAGGTACTTACTTTATATTTATACAATTTATAGTACCTAACATATGAAGTTTGCTATTTACATAGTAAAATTTTTAACGATCTGGAAATAAGTTTTATCAATAAAATAAAATATGAATAGTCATAAAATAGTTATTTATGATACAGGTGAGTAAAGATTTAATTTTTATCCAAGTATTGAAAAGAAAATGTAATAATTTAAGCGCTTGTGGAGAAGAGAACGACGCTCAAGAACTAAAGATAGAAAATTAATAACATTTGGAAGTCTTTTATTCGTAAACAGCACATTTATTACTTTTCCCATCTCTAAATTTTTTTTATTGACTGTCTTTCGTACATTTATATTTCTAAATTTTCTAAAATTTTGTTCTAAAGGTACATTCACAGATGAATATTAGGTTTAGATTTATGGTTTATACTTTAGATTTAAAGAGTTTCGGCGCATATTATGTAATGACTCCACTTCAGAATTTATGGTGCATTCAGAAATGAAAATTAGGTTTATGGTTTTTGTTTAGATTTAACTAAGTCATTCATAAATGCAAGTTATGATTGTACTGACATCTATGTAAATGCTTCAAAAACAAGATTAAAATATCGGTAGAGCAATACTTAATAGATATCCGTGCGCCGTGAAACTGTCATTCGCTTGGCATTATTGCTTATATTTCAGCAATTAAATTTTGACAGTTCTATGTTCTTGCAATTGTTTAAAAAGCTGATTCCACCAAGTGAATACTAAATAAAGATGGGTGTATATATCTATATAGTTTCAGACTTGTTCTCATTGGTGATGTTTGTGACGTCAAACTAAATCATAAACCTAAAGTTTGGACCTTGCAATGTTTAGCTTTATGATTTGGATTTAGAGACCCTAAATTCTGAAGTGTGAATGGAGTCATTACATAATATGCGACCAAAGTCTAAACCTAATTTTCATTAGTGAATGCCTCTTTAGTGTCTCTAATCCAAATCATAAAGCCAAACATTGCAAGGTCCAAACTTTAGGTTTATGATTGAGTTTAACGTCACAAACTTCACCAATGAGAACGAGTCTGAAACGATATAGATATACACACCCATCATTATTTAGTATTCACTTGGTGAATCAGCTTTTAAACAAATGCGAGAAGAACATAGAACTGTCAAAATTTAATTACTGAAATATAACCAATAATGCCAAGCGAATGACAGTTTCACGGCGCAGGGGTATCTATTAACTATTGCTCTACCAATATTTTAATCTTGTTTTTGAAGCATTTACATAGATATTAGTACAATGAAAACTAAATTAGAGTTAAATTTAACTTGTATTTATGAATGACTTACTTAAAACAAAAACCATAAACCTAATTTTCATTTGAGAATGCATCTTAAATTCTACAACGATTAATTTAAAATTAGTTTTTTTTTTATCTCAACGTTACCACTTGAATACCTAAACTGTGTTATAACGAAGGTGTAGTGTTTATCTCAAAGCATGTGCTGCAGGATTTTAAAATATATTATTTTGTATATTGATCTACAAAATATATAAAAAATATCATAACAGGCTTAAATTTTAAGCTATATGCACAGTATAAAAAGTATTATACAGTAGCGAAACTTATGATTCTGTCAGAGCGCGCATGCTTCAATCAGCGCAACAAGAACATGGCATCCCTTCAATTAGGAACATGAGCGTAGAGTTTAACTTTTATCACACAATTAAAATATTCAATAAAATTATTTATTTGTACATAAAATATATTGAACGGTCATATATTTAAATTTATATCAATTTAGCTAAATTTCGGTATATTTTGCACATAAACTTAACTATAAACCAAGGAATAATAATTTGATTTAATCATCAACGCCACTGGGTAAATATTAGCAAAGACGGCAGTGTAGATAATTAGGTATCTGTAATTCTACGACATACGTCATTATTATTTATAGTGTGTTAGAAAGTAATGCCACTATTTACATATATCTGTCACACCACGTAAATTAAATAGACATAGGTCAAATAATATTTCTCTTTCTAATACAAAATGTTGCTAAGCTACTGCTGTAAAGTGATGTGTATTCTTTCTTCGAACAAACGACCTTGAATAGTCATCTTTCGTGTATAATAGTATATTATCGAATATATTGTGTTGCCACGAAACGTATCATTTTGGAATATCGCGACTCCGAAGGTGGAGTGGTATTATAAAATAATACGTTGAGTGTATCAACACAATATATTCTGATAATACAGAACACACAAGTGGTATTCGTGAGATTATACAATGAATAAATTTGACAACAAAATAAAATAATTTTTTTGTTGATAAATAAAACAACGTGTTTACTGGTGGTTACTGTGGCGATACTACATTTGGGACCCAGCAAATATATATATATATATATAAACACGGTTATACCACGTTGTCAAGGGTATATTCGCTTATCAAAAATCAAAACATGGTAACTAAGTAAAATTGCAAATGCCATTGGCCGAATTAATAATGAATTGTATAATCGTACTCATTTATTAATTTTAAATAAAGTATTTTCTCTTGACCTTGATAATTTTTTTGACATAGTTCACAATTTGTCGTTAAGATAAACTCTAATAAAATTTAATGTAATATTCTGCGAATTGCTCTTACGATTCTGTTTGCGTACAAATGATGCAAGTGTAAGCAATAAATTACAAATGGTCTAGTTTCTGTTTGTGGCATTAATATCGAAGTCTAATTGAATGTTTGGTAGAACAAGTGACATAAATACAGTTTAATAAAATATGTCACATTTTATATCCCAGCTGTTCATTGTTTAATTTAATGAATATGAAACATTTATCTGATGTAACATTTGCGTGTTTGAAAACAATGATACTGATCTTCAAGTGTCGTAAGATTCGTCAACAAAGCGAAACAATTAAGAAATATATGTAAAATCCTGACAAATACATAATTACGTTTACCGTATGTGAATACATTACAAGTATAACGTTTCATTGACATGTAGAAAATTATTAGCGTATGGAAATTCAGGTAATTATTTTAACCGTAATCAAGCTATTTATACATGGACGTTCTACACGGGAAAGTATGGGTATGGTACTTTAATAGCAATTGAAAGTTATTTACAGGATGGGCGTATACAGACTTTGCAAAAATTTTACTTTTCTTACACCCCCAGGCTAAACTATAAGTATTATCGTCATACAGATTCCTTTCTAAAATTATAATCACTTCGCACACATCATTACATAACTGACTACAAATATTACTTAATCAGGAACTAATAAAACAATACAAATAAAATGGAATACAGAAATTTTAAAACAAATAAACCTCAAGGCTCGGTATTTTAAAACGCTAGTACGTTTTCCACAAAAAATGTGGCTAGCTTTCGTTAGCTACATGTGTTAATTTACTAAACAAGACATCTATTATTAACCCATTAAGTCCCAATTTATTTTTAAATTAAAAATTGATCATTTTTGTATTAAAATTTACATATCATTAAGTACTGAAATAGTTATTTGTATCACTAGTCCAGAAACTGAATATTTGCGAGAACGAGTTTATTTTGACAGGCCGAGCTGAAAGCGAGGCCTGCAAATACGAGATCTCGCAAAACAGTTTCTGGCCGTGTGATACACAAGATTTTTTGTGCCGACATCTCCATAAATTCTTCGTATATATCTCAACACTTTAATTCTATTTTACATAACCTAAAAAAATTAACATATATTTTTATCGGTTTTGCATTGCAAGTTTAAATATTATTACTTACATTTGAGTTAAAAATGCGTGATTATTTTATATTTATTGAAAATATATCATACAAACATTAGTTACGTATATATTTTATGTAATTTCGCATATTTTCAGTGACAGATAGCGGAAACTCAATTGTGTCACGTGAAGTTAGTTGTAGTTACAAAACAAACGAAACAAATTAGTCCTAAAGTTGGAATTTATAATTAATCTATACGAGATGACAGCAATGACAGCATATTATTATTTTTATGACAAAATTTAGTTATTTAAGTTACAATAATTAAAGATTTAGCCCTAAAATTTATAAACATTTTGTTAATTCTTGTGTTGAAAATAATCTTAAATTGACATATCACCAGAACAGTAATGCCAACTCCTTTTGCCGGCCTAGGTCAGCAACAGCGCATTTCTGGACGATTTTAAGTTCTGTAATACTAGTCAAAATGGACGGAGGTACGAAAAATAATTTACAAAAAAAAATATTATATTGATACATTTTAAAGATAAAGTTGAAATAAAACGCAGTAACTTTGTTTACCGGTTTCAGGATATTATTCCATTGTTTACATGTACAAAAGTAGGCTGGTAACTAAGTAATAACTGTATCTGTATGGTAATATTATTACCATACTGACTCGTCAACAACGGTCTACAAAATTAAAATAAAATAAAATGAAAATATATAATGCTCTTCATTAATACATACAGATAACGTTAGCCTATCGTTCTAAATACGGTCTACTTTATCCTAAAGTAATAAACATGTGGAACAAAGCACATAATTTAAATATTTGTCATATTGACATATGTCAAAATAATTGTTCTGTTAACCATAGCAATCTGAAAGTAGCATTAATGAGAATTTCAAAAAATGGTATTTATCAATAATGTCTTAATTTTCTGAAACCGATAAACTATTGAACAAACCACGGATGTCTTAAAATCCTCGCTCTACGAGCTCGGATTTCAAACCGACATCTTCGGCAGTTAGATATACATAACATTCCTAGGTATGTTAATAGCTATTATATACAGAGTGTAAATGAAATAAGTGCATTAAATTTAACTGTAACTGGAGAACAAATGGCTGCTGTCGTATTCAAGTGGGATACAAGCCGCTCAAAAATTATCGGTTATCGGTTACACTTGCAGTTACAGTAATTAATAAACGAATCAACGGAAATAACATTTACTATTAATTAATTCGTAATAGTACAATTTTTAAAATAAAGAAATTTAAATTTTGGATAACAAAATTATAAAGTTGTATATTAAACCAGGCTTTTAATCACCTGTGAATAAAGGAAGACAAGGAGGAACGAGTAACGAGGAAGAGCAAAAGCATAGTTATTAGGTCATGAGATGATTATTTAACGTCGACAAATCATAATAGTTTAAATACGTTATTCAAAAAATGTAAGTACAAACTTTTGTCCATTTAAAAGAGGTACATGAGTACCAATAATTTGTCGTCCATTTATTGTTCCCGCCCAAACATTTTTTAATGAAAATTTTTACAGCATTTTCGCCTGTCGAGATGTGTATTGTGCATAATAAATACACCTTCTCAAGTAAATTCAGTCTTATTAATGAACATTATGAGCCATTCCCAAAATTGAAGTCTGTTATGTCCTGAAAACATTGAACTTTTTGCACATGGCGTGGATACAACTGTTGCTTTTTTCAAAATTGTCATATGTGACACTCCGTATTGTGATAAAGATGTACAAGACTAACAAATGTGCGAATATTAAGAACAGAATGATTTGGTGATGCTTTGGAAACGCTCCGTGTAAATGCGTTGGCAACTCCATGGCACTGCCTTTATGTCAAAAATGTAGTACAGATACAATTAGCTTAGCTTTCATCTGCGGTTCAAGAAGTAAAGTATGGTATGACTATAGCGAATGAAAGTTGACGTTAAAATTATTTTATAGATGTGGTTTCTTTTGAAACCCTAGAGAAGAATAGAATTGCACGAAATATTCAGATATGAAATTTTTGCATGAACCCATTTAAATACTGGACTAGGACAGCACAGAAATACATTACTATGTCTGGCTGAAAATAGATAGCCGACTAGGGTAACTGAATATCAAAATAGGAGAGCGTTTAAAATATTTTAAACATTTTTCGTTTATGTTTATTATAACAAAATATATTGATCTTTTACTATTTAGTTTTAGTTTTTATGGGGTCTCGTGGCCGCGTGCCTGAGTGTCTGGTCGCGAGTCTGGGGAACCGGGTTCGATCCCGACCGACGCCAAATATTTCGAATTTTAAATGGCACAAAATTGACCCTTTGGTTTACTTTCCACGCCAGCAATGAGTGCCCGTGAGGTGACGCCTGGTAAACGCCCATACGGTACAAATATGCCATCATCATTACCGAAATCTGCGTACAAAGCAGATTGGCACACCCAGCAATGGGTAATATGCCATGATGATATATTTATTTATTTATTTTTACTATTTAGTTTGGCAATTCTATGAAATAGGATTATTTTTAATTTCCTCTAACAGTAATTCCGACTCGAGGGTTGCTTACACCTGAGACGAACGAACTAGAATCTGCGGTATTAATTTTTTTTTAATACATCCCTGAATCCAGTTGCTAAGGACATTTTAAATGCCTCCTGGTATTAAGTACAATTCTAATTTTCTGTAACGGAATACGTAAGGGTCAGTTTCCTTTTAAATCAAATATATAATAATAATAACTTTATTTATAAGGAAATGTTTTCAAAAGAAATCTATTAAATAATCTAAACGTCAACTTTCATTCGCTAGTCATACTGTAACAACATTCACTGAGGCATCGCACTCTAAATCTCTCAAAAATTCTTCATCATTGACTACATCTTCTATTTCATAAATTCTTTTGCTTTTGCACACACGAACTTATAACTGTAAGTACTGTTTCCTGCAAAACACATTTTCTAAATAACTTTGAAATATAAGAATGACATTTAGATGTACACGTATGAGAAATTAAATGTTAGGATTTATATTTCTACATTTTACTAGCGTAAAATGCTTCAGTATGCAAAACATGGTCTCTAAGAATAGAATAACTATGAAATAAATCCGTATTTTACGAGTTTTGAACGTGTGAGTATCCACATATCTCCGCTAGCATGTAAGCAATAAGTTTATAAAAACTGTGAGTGAAGCGTGTGTGAGTCTACAACAACCTTCAGTTTGAAATCTCGGTCAAGATCTTAGCTCAGAGGGTGTTAGCAGGAAGGTCGACCAGACAGGGACAGTCCAGCAAGCAACGCACACCTCTGTTGTTGTGTAGGCACGGGAAACTATGTCCGGATTAGAGCAAGATCATTTCCGGTTAACTTATGTCAATTTTGATAAATTACTTAGGTATTAAAGGATATTGTTTAACCTGATTTCTTCATTATTGCAAATATTAACTTGACTATGATACATATCTCTGTTTCTAATGTTTACAGTTTTATGTTTGTTATTGAAGGTTGTGTAAGTTAACAAGAGAGACATTTTTTTTCTGTGACCATAATTGAATTAACTAACTAATTGGGAAAATGACATATTATATAATTTACACATTTCTCACAACACACATGAGCAGGACATACAAAGTTACCATGATATTTCTAAATTAAAGGATGCATCAAAACGACTAAATGCTTCTGTAATATAAAATTACAAACTTAGCACATAACTGTTCTCTCTTCACTTCAATTCTGTAACAAAGTTAACTCTTAGCAACATTATTATACTCGTACCAACTAACTAAAACTATTGGGCCGAGCTCAAAACCTTTTACTAAATTTTACAACTAGGAGTTACTTACTAAAATAGATTAGTATAAAACTAATGATACTGGTGCTCATAATTCCACTACTACCTTATTTTAACTAGTAGTAAAGTATATATGGCAACCCTGTACTTTTAATGAAAACGTTGAATGAAAGAGATAGTAATATACAAAAATAAATATGTTAGCATGAAATGAAAGATATGTTAATACAGGTTAGAGTACTACTAAGTGCACGTAACCTATAAAGGAAAACAGATTTGACAGTTGTGAGATGAGAGCAGTGAAATTCTGAAGTGAAGTGAAGAAAAATAAGATTACATATTAAAGAAAATGGCAAATAAACGGAGCGTGGGAAAAATTGGACACAAGAAGAAAAAATATTAACGATTTTTAACATGACAAGATTGGTTAACCAACTTTGAATGTGGAAATTAGCCAAAGAAAACGTGAAATATCTGATAAAAATTTTTAAATGCATGTGGATTTCAGTTTTGATATTATGACGTTTAAGGTGTATTTATTTTAAATTATGTATTTTTTAGCTGAATAGTAATAATAAAACTTTTTTTAAAGTATGTGGATTTCCTTTTTGATATTAAGACATGTTTAAGGTGTATTTATTTTATATTATGTGTGAAATTTCCTTTGTTGGATTTAGATACTTTGTTGTAATCAATGTTCTTGGACTGTAAATATCCTTTATTGTAATCAGCATAATAATATTACAAGTATTGTTTGCAATATAATAAAATCAGAAAAACTGTAATAAATATTTGTATATTTTCCTAAATTAATTTTCTGTAAGTTTTTCTCATGAATTTTTCCTCTTTCTATATATTTTCTTTGGCAATGGCAAGTGATTTTCTCTTAATTCACCCATTTTTTAAAAAATTATTATGACGAGAATCTTTTGATTAACAGGTAATAGTACTTAAAATAGCCTTTGGTGCTACTAATTATCACTACTAAATTTCTCTTTTATTAGGTACCACTAAGTTATACTTGCACTAGTTTTACTTTATGAGCGCAAATAATTTAATAGTGAGTAGTTGCAATCATTAGTAGTGCTACTAATATTTAGTAAAATGTTATGAGCTTGGCTCATTATGATTACCCCTTAACCTTAAAATAATTTTAACAAAAATTAAATACGTATTTCGAGAACTAAGTTCTCATCATTAGCAGTACAACAAGTGAACGTTAAACAGAGTAGTCAAGATTACTCAACATGTCAACCATGCCAAAGGTGTTGAGTAATCTTGACTACTCTGTTTAACGTTTACTTGTTGTACTGCTGATGATGAGAACTTAGTTCTCGAAATACGTATTTAGTTTTTGTTAAAATTAATTTTAAGGTTAAGGGGTAATCATAATATTTTTAGTTAAAATTTAGCCATAGACTACATCTATTATTAATTTTTCGTACCAACTAACCCATAATAATTGCAACAATTCAATGAAACTTGAAAATAACAGGCGTTACATTTGTTTCGATTGGTTACCATTTATAGCAATGATGTTGACAATAACTTTTTTACAGAATAGGCTACTTGCGTGGTACTGAAAATTTGATATCTATCACTAAATACCTAAAGTTGAACATACATACATACATACATACATACATAAAATCACGCATTTCCCACTTAGTGGGTTAGCACAAACCCGAAAGAATAAAAAAAAACATCATCCAAAAAATAATCAGTCTCTCTTTCAACAACATTCTTACTAACCAGACATCATAGGTATACAACATATATTCCTCACTCTTAACATATTAAAGTGACCGAATTACGGTAGCGAAAAACATATGAAAATATATAAATTTTATTTAAAAAAAATTATTTGTTTTTTAATAAATTAAGAAAAAAGATTTTCTTTGACGTCATTATTTTGAACTGGAGAAAGGGATGCATATTTAAGTATGTAACCTGTAGATGGTGTGCGAGTGGTTTTAATTTGATTTTGACATTAGTTCATTTTTCTGTCACTTTCTCTCTTCTTTATTATTTACAATTTGCGTGGTTTCTGTTACTTATATTACATATTTTGATTTGTTAAACAGGATTTTGAAGGATTTTAACTTAGCTTATACTCGTACAAGATTAAAATGACAAACTAAAATATTAACCTCCAAACTATTATTCAAATGTCACACAGATGATCTGTCATGTTTAAATTACCTGCACATGCCATTGCTATTGGACGTACCGATGTTATTGCCTTACGGCGTAATTCTACGTCATACATGGCGGTAATTTAAATATTAAAATTTCATTAATTTTTTTCTGACAAATTAATGAAAATTTTGGCAAAAGAAAAAATATGGGTACCAAGTTTTTATCGTCTCTTCAAAAATATTAAATAAAGAAATCTGATGTGGCCAGCACATAACCTCTCGCCAGATATTTTACCTGGTTGTACGCATAAAACGAAAAATATTTCTAAATACAAATACATATATTCATGTCTCACTGCAAAATAATTCTCAAATATATTTGCAAAATCTATGGGATATTTTAATATAAATTATGTACAATACATACATTTTCTTTATATTCAATACCCTGAAATTTTCTTTTTCTACTTTCCTTTTTTTTTTCTTTATATTCGTCATTTTTTTCAAATTCCTTTTATATTCTTTTTTACGTATATTCTTTTGCGTTGTAGACTTTTTTTTATTTTCATAATCTTCATAATGATGTACAAATATTTTTGACAGTGGCATACAAATATTTTTGACAGTGACTTTTATGTGTCAATTACAAACATTTGAATTTCTTGCCTTGAAGTAGTTTGATCTGAGAATTTTTACATCAAATTATTTTATATGCATTTCTTTATCTCTAAATCTATAGAAGATATAATAATGAATTAATATTTATCGAATAAAGAATTTAACGTTCTTTAATATAAGTATTTGCATAAATTTTCGATAAATAATATTTAGATGATTTTTTTCTTGTAACTACTACTTCCGGTTGTCCAATTGTTACCAAAACTTAATCAACTCTTCCCATTATTGTTAGATTGAGCAATCCGTAGTTAAAAAAGTCTTTAGTCAAAGAAATCGTGGATCCAACATCCACACACACATACGGACATCATCGTAAAAATGTTATAATCGCATTCTAGGGACCTTAAAACGTGCTTATTCACTAAAATATGGATATGCGATTTTTAGCATGAATCCAATACCTCTCTTAGCGAGAGGTAAAAATATCAGTTTTCTAAGTAGTAGGCAATAAAAGCTTATTCTTTTGAATTTTTTTTTAAACATAAAAAAATAGAGACAAGAATATTTAATGATAGTCAAATCTACTAAACAGGAAGAATTCAGCTCTTAAAAACTTTGAATCAATGTTCTATTTTGCCAACAAAAATTGTTATTTGTAGTCGTTAATTTCATGTAGTGAACGCTGTTTACCAATCTTTAACTACTAATTATAAACACGAACCATAACTACTAATACTAACTACTAATTTCGTATTGTGAAATGAGGCTTTAAAGGTATTGAACAAAAAAAAATGATCAGAAAAATCAGGTATGCTGTTTTCGATTTGTTTGTTAACAAATTACCTCGTAACCATATCTCATTATGGTACTGATAACTCCAATGGATTTATTATGGTCCTTGGCCTACAATGAAAAACATTAGAGTACTCAAATTGAAGACTATAACATTGTCATTATGACACGGCAGCATATAAACATTATTACGGCATGCCAATAAAATAGTCGTATTGATTATAGGTACTATTTATTGAATATACATTTTCATTATCATTTGCTGGAATTACAATCAAATACATACACTGTATACTCGTATTCACATCAAGAAACCAGTGAGTGACAGTATTTTCATTTTAGTTTATACATAGTAAGTATACTTCGTATTTATTTTTTGTTTTGATTTTATATTTTATTTTTGGTGTATTCGTAATAATATGTTTTATCGATTAAGTCAAAGGTCAATACATTTTAGAAGTGATGGAACGCACCGTCACAAGAGTGGATTACCAAATTCTAGAATTTCGGGTCGGATCTATTTGTTACACTTGCAAGTTAGGTACTAGAGCCGCTTTCTTTTTATCAAGAAGATCAACTCCGAGTAGCACACATCTACCCTAAATCGTTCTTTTTAAAAGGGGATAAATGATCTTGTACTACCCATTTTCTTCGTCCCCGCCCCCGCGAAGCACTACCTTTGAAATAGGATCATATAGATCCTGAACTGATCCCGAATGTCAATGTCACGTCAATATGACTAACTGGTATGTATTTTGTCTTTTTCGTAAGTATTTGATATTAAAATGACATGAATAGAAGAAATTAATTAGTTTGAAACGTTATATCATGTTTTATTACCATAAGAAATACATCCATATTTAAATACTCAAAGCTAAAAGAATTTAATATGTTAAAATCAAATCACATATACAACAGACTATAACCACAAGCAAATTCAGCATATATTATAAATATAATGCTATATATGTTTTTATCTTCTACTTCTTATTTAAAAAAAAATATACTGTTCTTTTTAGGAGTAGTTCAGTTCAGTTCAGTACGAGGTAAGATCAGTTCATTTTCCCCCTAAAAAGAAAGCGCCTTAGATGTTGCATGCATAGGGCAGTTATAAATACAGTAAAAATTTTGAAAGATGTCTGATCAAGGTCATCTACGAATTGTATGAATTAAGATTTTGTTCTATCAAATTCAATAGCGTCGTATAGGGCGCGAGCAGACACGTGACTCGAGCGACCTTCAAGTGCTTGGAATCAGCTGATTTGTGTGCGCACGTCACTTTAACAAGACCATTGTTTAGACTTATTTTAATTGTGAAGTTTGAAGAAGTTATTATTTTTAATTTTTCGTGTTTTACTGAATGTAAAATTGTAAAATAATAACTTTTTAACAGTTAAAATTTAAAATAATTTAAAATATTGATCTTGTCAAAGCGACATTGTTCTTGTCAAAGTGACATGCGCACACAAATCAGCTGATTCCAAGCACTTGAAGGTCGCTCGAGTCACGTGTCTGCTCGAGCCCTATACTTAGTTTTTATGAGAGTACATAAGATAGTACTATTATTTTATTATTATACAAATATGTGTGAAGTATAAGCATTCAAAATTCAATACTAAATCAACTGGTAAATTTATTAGCAAATGTAAAAGTAAATATGTGAAAAATGAAATACTGACCTAGTGTCGAGTGTCAGGGACACTGACAGAAAATAACGTTATTCGTACAACTATGAATCAAGGTAATATATCTAAATTAATAAATAAACTTACGTTACGTTCCGACAACAAAGGTCTTCATGACGTGACAAAACTAATTCAGACTATCTCAAAAACAAAACTATATTCAGGATATGATTAACTCAGGTGTGCAGGGTGCATAGGATAGGGCATTTCTCAACATTGTATAGTTAGAAATTTGGACAACGAGCGTTTTATCTACTTTGTTGCGCATGAGCGGCAAAGTGCATTTTGTGTTGACAAAAGAGAGCGCAAATGGCTACTTTGTATATAGACTGTAGAAAAAATATTGTTTGAATTCGCAAATCTTGGAAAGATATCTTTACAAAGATAATTTTGAGCTCACTAGACCCAGTTTTTAATGTTGAACAACTTTTGTCTTTACACTTTTAGATTTAAAATGGGCTACTTGCATGCCATATTTTTATTTAATATTTTTGAGAGGCGATACAAACTTACTACTCATCTTTTTTGTTGCAAAATTTTCATTAATTGACCAGAAAAAAAAAAGATTTTTGAATATTTAAATTACCGCCACGTATGACGTAGAATTACGCCGCACCAATGAATGGTCGTAAAGCCATAGCATCGGTACGCCCCATAGCAACGGCATATGCGGATAATTTAAAGATAACATCACCTATCTGCCGTTTGAACAATAGTTTGGAGGTTAATATTTTAGTTTGTCATTTTAATCTTGTACGACTGTAAGCTAAGTTAAAATCCTTCAAAATCCTGCTTAACAAATCGAAATACGTAATAAAAGTAACAGAGACCACGCAAATTGCAAATAATATACTACGTTTACATACAGTTTTGAAAATGGTTTTAGTTTTCAGTCAAAATTATGCAAAACTGTTTACATGCAGTTTTCAAAACAAGTTTAAAATTGATTTGAAATCAGTTTCGGCGCATGCGCATTTAGCTGATGTAAGTGACAAATCCTCTTCACTCCAAATACTTAGTTTTGCTATTATTCCAATTATTTTATATACTTCGTACAACTATACAACTGTCAGTATATTTGAAGGTTAGTAAAACAAAGCGACAGAAACATTATACTCTGTACGCATGCGCACTATCGAAACTGAATTCTAAGTGTTTACATGAGTAGTTTTGAAACTAGTTTTCAAGTCCAATCCATGGATTTTAGTTTTGGTTTGAGATAATTCAAAACCGTTTTGACACTGTATACATGGCGTTTTCAATACTAAAAACGTTTTAAAAACGATTTCAAAACTGCATGTAAACTCAGTAATAAACAAGAGAGACTGAGAGAAAAATTAATTAATGTCAAATTCAAATTAAATTTACTATTTACATACTTAAATATGCTTTCCTTTCTCCAGTTCAAAATAATGACGTCACAGAAAAGGTTCTTTCTTAATTTACTAAAAAAAACATATAATTTTTTAAAAATAAAATTTATATTTTACATACGTTTTCAATATACCTTTAGGTATATAGTGAGAGATATCGGATTTTCAGTACCACGCAGGTAGCCATTAGTAAATATTACCAATTAAAAATTTGAACATTGTTTTCCTATATGTTCAGAAAAAAGTAGATACCCTGTATGGCAATACATTCGACTAATTGGATACACCTACGCCATTAAAATTTGTAGATTATACTACAAATACTGATGAAACAGAAATAAAAATTTTCACATCTCTATCAAACAAAATCAATAAAAATGTGTAATGTGTGCAATACTTCGCTAGAAAACATAAAAAAGAGTATTGTACTTGCGAGGCAATGGATCATAACATAACAATAAAGTATTATTAGCAACATTGTGGTTATTGTTATATGCTGTGTTGACCTGATTCTTTGTGAAATATTGGAAATTTTATGCGTGAGATAAATATGTCCGTCTATCAAAATAAAATAATAATGCGTCTTATTTCCGAAGGCTATGTATTTTTGAAACGTTTCAGGTTACATAAAAAATTAAATCCACAACAAATTATAATAAATAATGGGACATCGTAGGAGTAAACCGGAATGTCGGATGTACATATAATGATTGTGAAACGCCTTGTAATACTTATGTTTAATAGCACTATGCTGTTTTATATTTAGATGTAAATATAGTTTAAGTTAAAACAGGGTTAAGGCTAGTCAAGGTTAAATTAAAATTAAAATAAGTGAAGAAAATTACGTCAAGTGCGGAACTATATTCAGAATCAGAGGCGTGCGCACGGTGAGTGCCATGGGTGCCACGGCACCCCCTAATATATTAATACGAGGGCTATGCTCTTTCCACTGAGCCAATCTAGCAGGCTATGACTACGTTTATCTCGACGTTTGAAGCCGCTTCAATTTCGTAAATTATTTTTCAATCTTTGAAATAAACGATCGAGATTAATATTTCAAGCCGCTTGGAAATGTCAAGTCAAGCCGTAGAGTAACAGGCTTGGACTTATGAAGCGGCTTGCACGCATGCGCACGCCTGCAATATGTTAAAGTGTTACTAAATTCATACCATTTGTTGATTGTTTGCATTTTACCTCATTTTATAAAAGTCGCCACATAAAACTTAGTAAAATTGTCCAAAAGCAAAATATTTAGAGTGATGAAGAAACAAATCTTTCTTAATATTTTTGAAAGAGTAGACAAATAACAAAGTGCCATTTTTTAGATTTTGAGGTTATATATCCAACATGAAATTAGATCATATACTTCTCCCTGTCTGTCTGCACAATGTAGTATTTAACTATCTTTTTTTAGTCGAGATGAATTTGAAAAGATCGAAAAAAACTCCTATTTTCAATCATCTGGAATAAACCAATAGGATATTTCAAGTCACAATAAACTTGTAACCGCTTGAATTGTCGAGATAAACGTAGTCAATGATATTTTGAAACAAATTTTGTTTGACATTATAATCTAGTTGTTTACAAGGTTAATTATAGCCATCACGAATATTTTGAGGAAATCCATCTAGTGTTTGGTGACAAGTCGTGTTCCCTAGTTACCGTAAAGTGATGAGACAATGAATTTCAGCGTGGCAGACTTTTCTTAAATGACAGTTTTCGAGCTTCTAAGCCAAAAACGGCAGTTACCGAAAAAGAATATTGGTCTTGTTCAGAACAAGATTAAAGAGAACCGGCATGTTACTGTCAGGAATATTCAAGCAACTTTAAAGATTGGTGTGAAAGCAATTGAAACCATTTTAGACCAACATTTGATAGTATGCTTTGTTCTTATTGGATTCCCCACAATTTGACTCCACTCAAAAAGACAACCGTTCGAGATGGTGCAGATCTACACTAGATCGCTTTGACAATGGATCGTTTCATTTGGTGTACAATTTCATTAGAGGTGACGAAACATAGGTATACTGCTATGATCTCGAAAAAAACAACAGTTCGCAGATGGGGTCTTTGAGAATGAATCGGCTCCAACAAAAGTTATTTGCGAAAAAAGCCGAAACAAAAAAATGGTCGCCTAATTTTTTGGAATTATTGGACATGTTTGCACCATTGGAGGATCGTCGTACTGTTAATGTTGAATGGTACACTACCATTTGTTTGCCTCAAGGTCTCCAAAATGTTCGCGAAAAACGTAAACTGATTATTTGAATGCCCAAAACATTGAAATAATGGATCATTCGCCGTATAGTCCAGACGTAGCACCTAATGATGTCTTTTTATTTCCATGTGTAAAGGATAAGTTACGGGGTTTACGTTTTATATCGACCGAAGAAGCTGTTGACGCATTGAAAAATGAAATAAACAAACAAACGCAGGAAGATTGGAGAAAATGCTTTGGAGATTGGTTTTCACGGATGCAAAAATGTATTGATTGTGGAGGGGATGCCTTGAAAAATTATAAATAAATGGTTTTTAAAAGTAAATTGTGTATTACTTTACTAGGCTCAGCGGAAAGAAAACAGCCCTTGTAATATTGAAAATATTAAGTTTTTATATTATTATTATTATTATTATTATTATATATATATATATATATATATATATATATATATATATATATATATATATATATATATATATATATATTATTATTATTATTATTATTTTTTCTCGAAATTTTGAAGTAATAATGGTAAAATAAATGACTCCATTTATATTTATTACTTTACTTATAATATTAATTATACATATTCATTTTGGCAGCCACAAAAGTAAAGCTCTGCGCACGCCTGTGTTCAGAATGACACAAATACGCAAATGTTTCCTTAATTTTGCAACTTGTGAATTAAATGATGGTCTGATTAAAATATCGTGAATGTTAAAAATTTTGGGATAAATTTCTGACACTAATGATGAGTCATTTAAATGTCAACGACCTTGTTTTTTCTTTCTCTTTCTTTTTAAATTACACAAACTTTTTATAAAAATTATTTTTAACTGTAAAAAAAATTAGCTAAATTTCACAAACAATTTGCAAGCTTTGTTTAGATTCAAGTACGAAGTAATAATAATTTAAAAATAATTATAATAATTTTGCTATAATTCTAGAATATTTACAGCTACACTCTGTTTTGGATGTAGTGATCCGTTTCCGGGCTAGCAATGGACAGTCATGTTTGGTCTGCCTTTGTCAGTCAGAATGTCAGATTGTGAGTGACAAAGTCAGGCATGAGCATGGTAGTTGGCGAGGTTGTTGGTTCTTGGTTCGTAGGATGATGATGTGAGGGTCACCACTTTTAAAACAGAGAGTAGTTTTATAGTTTGAACAATAAGTTGCACAAGAAAACTTCACACACATCTAAAAATTAATTACTAATAACATTACATGAGGAAATATAATTACGCATTTTAAAAATTGATTTATATTTTGTAAATGTATGTATTGCAAGACATTGCATTAAATTTGAATACTTTAAGGACCGAATTTATAAACGTTCCTAAAGAGCTTAAGTATTCCTTAATTAAGGATTCCTCAAGCTTTCCTTAGTGTTAAGGATTCCTTAAGTAAAAAATCTGATGTGGCAAGCACATTACCTTCCGTCAGTTCTATATATATTTTGCTCAAATTTCATACAGAAAGTTTCATGTACAGTGGTGAACAGAAAAAAATAGAACAGAATTTTTTTCTAATGTAAACAGATCTTTATGTTAATGACAGAATTTTTATTAATATTATAGCTCATAAGCACATTGATGATAAAATTTTCCAAGTTAAGCCTCATTCACAACACGAAATTAATGGCGTTCACAATAACGAAATTAGAGCAGCCCAGGTCCGCGCTAAGTTCAGTTAGCGCAAGAGTTTGTAAGCTCCAAACTTATCGTTAGTGGTTAACAGAGTAACCAATCACAGAACAGAGAAAAGAAAGATGTGACATTTGTTGACTTTGACAGTTGTTTTAAAAGAAATAAATTACATTTTTGTTGACGTAGAATTTGAAAGGTACCGACTTTATTATTCTGTTATAAATAAACATTTTTAAAATGTGTGTCTTATAAAAATATCAGTTTTGTAGATTGTACCTAGGCAATAAAACCGTATGCTTTTGAACTTTTTTTATACAAAAAGAGAAAGATACAAAAATATTAAATAATAGTCAAATCTACTAAACGAGAAGTACCTATCAAATAAAACCAGCTCTTAAAAACTTTGAATCAAATGTACTATTTTGCCAACAAAAATTGTTATTCGCTGTCGTTATTTTCATGTATTGTGAACGCTGTTTACCAATATTTAACTGCTAATTATAAATACTAACCATAACTACTAACACTAACTACTAATTTCGTATTGTGAGGCTTTAGAGCCCAAATATATTTTAAACAAGCCTGTGTTGCCAAATCATAGCCCATTGACCCCTTCCGTCCCCGTATTAATAAAAAATCGCACTTTATTAAGCTTTATCTATCACCAATATGGTGAAAAAAGTTATTTTTATTTTAATATTTGTCATTTATATATCTCTATAAACTGAAATGATTTTCAATAAAATGGGACGCACTGTTTTGAAGCTACATTGAAAAGCATGACATTTACTATTGCTTGATATAGGAAACACGTACAAAAGTGCATTTATCTCAAATTTGTGTATCCCACGTTCAGAAAGCCGAATCTCCTATGCGAGTGCTCGGTCTGTGAAAATATACTCACACTCGCAAATGTGCAGTTTCTAGACTAGTGATACAAATAACTGTTTTTTCATATAAAGGAGTATGTACAGGTGTCTCATTTTCGACGTTTTTTAAGGTATCTTGGGTAATATTAACGATAGATCAAAACCGTTTGCACATTGCAGGGTCAACTTTTCGAGAAAAGTTCAATAGTCACCACAGGAATTTTCGATCTTCTTTTGTTTCTGAGCAACAGGCAAAAAAACATCCAAAATGAGACACCTGTACAGTGCGTTAACTGTGAGCGGGACACCATTGCTAACTTATTTGGAGATAGAAAGACGGTTAAATGCACAAAGTTGAGCGATAAATTTAACGGTGCAAATAAATATAAAATGCAAAACAACTGAACATCAAATACGCGACTTTTCAACAAAATAACTTTTTTTTTAATGAATGCCATATTGAAAATGGTACCATTAAAAAGATTTTATCTGAATATAAAAGTTCATTATCACTATGCGTCTAAAATAAAAAACAAAAGAGTTATTTCAAGTTGAAATTTAAACATATTTCTTATTTTAATACAAATATAACATTGTTGCTATGGAAACAACAAAAAATAACATTAAACAAAGAATAATTGACATCAAAATGGATGTTGACTAAAACAATGAAGTCTGTGATAAAAAGCATACATTTGTCGTGAAAGAAATGGTCAACATTTTGAACAATTTTTTTAAGTTTACTCATACAAACCAAACATTTTTATTGGCAATTATTTATTTGTTTTTTGATCAGTGTAAGTTTATAATTAATTTCGTTATTTGTTTTTGTTGTTGCCATAGTAACAATGCTATATTTGTATTAAGAAATATAATATTTAAAATTCAACTTGAAATAATGAGACCTTTAGCGCACAACTTAGTGTGGATGGCAGCATATGGATATTCTCCTAAGTACGTATTACAATGTACAGACTTTTGTAAGAATACACAGATATTATTGTTTGTAATTGTGATTTTTCCTGGTTCTGCCACATTATATAAACACAAAATATAGAATAATATACAATAGGTGCAATAAAACAAACGTTTTTAACAAATACGTAGGCTAAATTTATTATTTGTATTTTAATTAATAGTTATGTTTGACGTTTCAAAGTCTTTTGAAGGTTTAAGTAACTAGCCCAGTAGCGAACCTATCGGGAGAAATATTGTGCTAAGGCTCTCATTCTTTTGTTTTTAATTTTAGAGGCATAGTGATAATGAACTTTCATATTCAGATAAAAAAAAAAATAATGGTACCATTTTCAAAATAGAATTTTATCTTAAAAAAATATTTTGTTGAGTAAGTCGCGTATTATCTGTTCAATTGTTTTGTATTTTCCACCGTTAAATTTTTCATATAATAGGGCCTATTCTGTAACTCAGCGGTTAATTTTTAACCATTGGTTAAATATTTTAACCAATCAAATATGTTGACATATAACAAAAAGAGGGATTTTTAGTTGTCAAATCAATATCTATTGGAGAAAAATTTTAACCAATGGTTAAAAATTAACCACCAAGTTACAGAATAGGGCCCAATATCGCCCAACTTGTCCATTTAACCGTCTTTCTATCTCTTCAAATAAGAAAGTTAGCAATGGTGGCTCGCTTACAGTAGACATATACATATAGGTATACTTAAGAATTAATAACAAAGGTTTGCTAAATTGTATGTTGTGCACGTAGCCACTTGTAAGGCAAGCAACTACAAAGCAGCCATTTGCAGAAAAGGCAAAATACGCGCCAAATTTAAAATTACATGTAGAAACAAATTATAAATGGGATGAATTAACAGATTTGTTAATATTTATTGCGTATATTTTAATAATTATAGTTATTTTAATAATATAATGTACATTTATTTCATATATAGCAAATTCACAATAAAATGGAACTATGAATTTAAAAATAATATTTGCTTAATAAATAGATGCCTTTTGCATATGTGGTGGAAAATTTGGAAATACAGAACATGCTGTCTAGTTTTAATCTTCTTATATATGTTCTAGGCCTTTTCAAATAATCAATTTTTGATGCTTTTGTAGGTGTGAAATATTTTCTTTTTATGGCATCTATCCACAATCGTAATATACCGCTATTATTTAAAGGAAATCTGTAAAATATTTAAAACAATAGTATGAACAAATATGTATACATATATATGAACAATGAAACTTCAAAAATTGTCGAGGGTTATCCTTGCTATGTCTATTTGTGCACCCAAAAGCACTACAACGGTATATTGCCTTTTATTATGGAAATATCTCACTTAAAGTATTTATTCACTAAGAACACAACATAAACACCACTTTATTCAAGAAAACTACCATATAATGTGTGATAAGGCGAGGGTAAAAGCAATAACAGTAAATAACTTTTAATAAACTTTTCTAAATTTTAGTTTCAATAATCATATTTTAACTCTGTTTATCTATTCAAGTTATAAATGACAAAATTCAGTTTAGAAATTCTTATCGTATTATAATAGCCACGACATTTATTTGTTGATCATTAAGTCTAGAAATTATGTATACGTGCGTGACTTTGAATGCCCTAGCCTATGCACCCTGTACCCCTAAGATAATTCTGTCCTGAAGATAGTGCTTTGTTTTGGGGAGTCTAGATTAGTTCGTCGCGTCGTGCAGACGCTTGTTGTTGACGGAACATGTAGTGTTTTAGTTTTGGGACGCGTGATAAACGTCCGCCCGCTGGGTTACGCAATGTAACCATGTAAATAAAAACTTTAGTTAATTCGTTAAAACCTTTATTTTAATCAGAAAATCTCCACAACTAATGTCCATGTCCGTAGTGTTCATCAAGTGTAAAGTGTAAGTGTATGTGTGTTCTTCCTTGTCACCAAGCCGTGGACGCCAATCATCAGTGTGTCATCGCTGAAGTAAACAGTAAGAAGCAGTATTAGCATCATCATCTTAGAAGACCCCCTCGTGTTACAAATGCAATAATGGACCAACGAGCGTTTGACGTTTTGCCTTTTCTGCAAATGGTGCCGTACCCCCACCACTTGCCTCACTTGTTAAACGTATATCAGCTATCCAGTGCTTTATTAGAACATCCTTGGTATTAACAGTGTAATTTTTATTGATTCAACTTGTCTGTACTTGAATTGACTTACTTTTATTTAATAGTTTTATTGTTTTGTTAATACGAGTATACCATTTTCAGAGTATAAAAATAATTATAAAATCAATCATTTTTAGTTTACAGTGAAGTCGATATGACAACCAATAAACAATACACACTACCAATAATACATTTTTACCTTCCGTCACCTTTAGGTAAGGAAGGTATTGTCTTTGGTCAAAAAATTCGGTGGTGAGTTTTAGATGAATAAGCACGTTTTAGGGTCCCTAGAATACGATTTTACTATTTTTACGATGATGTCTGTATGTGTGTGTGGATGTGTGTGTGTGTGTGTGTGTGTGTGTGTGTGTGTGTGTGTGTGTGTGTGTGTGTGTGTGTGTGTGTGTGTGTGTGTGTGTGTGTGTGTGTGTGTGTGTGTGTGTGTGTGTGTGTGTGTGTGTGTGTGTGTGTGTGTGTGTGTGTGTGTGTGTGTGTGTGTGTGTGTGACAAAATTTTCGTCTACGATAACTCTAATACTACAATTCCAAAAATTATAATTCTTTCGTATTCCTCTTCGTTGCATCCATATGAAGAGCTGATTAGATTTTGGTTATAAATGGTCAACCGGAAGTACCCTCATTTGCAGATTTTAACAGTTTTTCTTGAAAAAACGATGTTAAATATAATTTTTCACATTTAATATTATTATAAATATTAAAGAACATTGTATTCTCTATACGATTTGACCGCATTTTATAGGTACTTCATATTAAATGGATATAAAGTTATAAAATTATAAAGAATTTAAATTTCATAAATTAGCCAGCTATGCTAGAAACAGCTACTATATTAAGAAAATTCTGATTGAAAGATGTCATTGTCAAGTGCAATGACATATTCGTAGTATATTTGTGTTAGGATCTTTTAGTTCGAAATTTTCTGTATGAAATTTGTATAAAATACATACAACTGTCGAAAGGTAATGTACATACAATTTATAATCTTTTGCAAGGAACTTTATGTATGGATTTTATAGAAAATACATACGCATTTACGAAAATTCTACCGGTAGATACCGCATCTACCGACTGTGTTCGAAAACACGAGTGGTAAAAAGTTACCGTGTTCGAAAATTGTTCAATATCGACCAAATCCATCTACTGGATTCATGAAGAATCTAGTCTCAAAAAAAGGTAGTGATGCAAAGCGAAGCGTGCGCGTTAAAAGTGGAAATGTGTTCAAAGTACGACTCTGCTCATTTTGTTAACTACGTTAAATTTCTAACCTGTTTTAAATTTTCAAATTTTTTCGTAGGTTATGGATCTACCTTGTTTACACTTGCGTTCTTACAATACCGATTCCGGTAGCTATAAACTGATAAAAGCTGTTTACTGGTAACAGTTCACCGGTAGAATTTTCGTGAATACCTCATATAATTGACGGAAGGTAATGTGCTGGCCACATCAGATTTTTTTCGTTGTATGTTGACTCTACATAAGGAAAGCAAAATATAATTCTTTAAATTAAAACCGATTGTATAAATTAAGAGGAAAATAGAGGTTAAGTGCTTAAATTTAATATTGACATCGTTGACATGCATTGACTATCTCGGCTTGAGAATATTTTATTACAGGTCTTGTAGCAGGTCTAACAGCTGCTTCGATTGGCGCACAAAACCGCACCTGCTACCATCCTAAGCGAATGAAATTCGGAAGCTAACACAATTTCGTTTAACAGAAATCGACAGCCGTTGAAGGATGACAACATTTCGGTTTGAACCGAACCTTCATAAAGCGGCTTTCAATCTATTTAGTGCACGCGGTACGCAGGTTATTAACCTTGAGGATTTAAGTATACCGGAACCGGAACTACAGCCTTTATGAACAATGAATTCTTCTGCACCGATTAATTTCACCAAGCAATGTCAACAAACATTATTCATTACTACTTGTAGCAGGTCTAACAGCTGCTTCGATTGGCGCACAAAACCGCACCTGCTACCATCCTAAGCGAATGAAATTCGGAAGCTAACACAATTTCGTTTAACAGAAATCGACAGCCGTTGAAGGATGACAACATTTCGGTTTGAACCGAACCTTCATAAAGCGGCTTTCAATCTATTTAGTGCACGCGGTACGCAGGTTATTAACCTTGAGGATTTAAGTATACCGGAACCGGAACTACAGCCTTTATGAACAATGAATTCTTCTGCACCGATTAATTTCACCAAGCAATGTCAACAAACATTATTCATTACTACTTGTAGCAGGTCTAACAGCTGCTTCGATTGGCGCACAAAACCGCACCTGCTACCATCCTAAGCGAATGAAATTCGGAAGCTAACACAATTTCGTTTAACAGAAATCGACAGCCGTTGAAGGATGACAACATTTCGGTTTGAACCGAACCTTCATAAAGCGGCTTTCAATCTATTTAGTGCACGCGGTACGCAGGTTATTAACCTTGAGGATTTAAGTATACCGGAACCGGAACTACAGCCTTTATGAACAATGAATTCTTCTGCACCGATTAATTTCACCAAGCAATGTCAACAAACATTATTCATTACTACTTGTAGCAGGTCTAACAGCTGCTTCGATTGGCGCACAAAACCGCACCTGCTACCATCCTAAGCGAATGAAATTCGGAAGCTAACACAATTTCGTTTAACAGAAATCGACAGCCGTTGAAGGATGACAACATTTCGGTTTGAACCGAACCTTCATAAAGCGGCTTTCAATCTATTTAGTGCACGCGGTACGCAGGTTATTAACCTTGAGGATTTAAGTATACCGGAACCGGAACTACAGCCTTTATGAACAATGAATTCTTCTGCACCGATTAATTTCACCAAGCAATGTCAACAAACATTATTCATTACTACTTGTAGCAGGTCTAACAGCTGCTTCGATTGGCGCACAAAACCGCACCTGCTACCATCCTAAGCGAATGAAATTCGGAAGCTAACACAATTTCGTTTAACAGAAATCGACAGCCGTTGAAGGATGACAACATTTCGGTTTGAACCGAACCTTCATAAAGCGGCTTTCAATCTATTTAGTGCACGCGGTACGCAGGTTATTAACCTTGAGGATTTAAGTATACCGGAACCGGAACTACAGCCTTTATGAACAATGAATTCTTCTGCACCGATTAATTTCACCAAGCAATGTCAACAAACATTATTCATTACTACTTGTAGCAGGTCTAACAGCTGCTTCGATTGGCGCACAAAACCGCACCTGCTACCATCCTAAGCGAATGAAATTCGGAAGCTAACACAATTTCGTTTAACAGAAATCGACAGCCGTTGAAGGATGACAACATTTCGGTTTGAACCGAACCTTCATAAAGCGGCTTTCAATCTATTTAGTGCACGCGGTACGCAGGTTATTAATATTTTATTACAGGTCTTGTAGCAGGTCTAACAGCTGCTTCGATTGGCGCACAAAACCGCACCTGCTACCATCCTAAGCGAATGAAATTCGGAAGCTAACACAATTTCGTTTAACAGAAATCGACAGCCGTTGAAGGATGACAACATTTCGGTTTGAACCGAACCTTCATAAAGCGGCTTTCAATCTATTTAGTGCACGCGGTACGCAGGTTATTAATATTTTATTACAGGTCTTGTAGCAGGTCTAACAGCTGCTTCGATTGGCGCACAAAACCGCACCTGCTACCATCCTAAGCGAATGAAATTCGGAAGCTAACACAATTTCGTTTAACAGAAATCGACAGCCGTTGAAGGATGACAACATTTCGGTTTGAACCGAACCTTCATAAAGCGGCTTTCAATCTATTTAGTGCACGCGGTACGCAGGTTATTAATATTTTATTACAGGTCTTGTAGCAGGTCTAACAGCTGCTTCGATTGGCGCACAAAACCGCACCTGCTACCATCCTAAGCGAATGAAATTCGGAAGCTAACACAATTTCGTTTAACAGAAATCGACAGCCGTTGAAGGATGACAACATTTCGGTTTGAACCGAACCTTCATAAAGCGGCTTTCAATCTATTTAGTGCACGCGGTACGCAGGTTATTAATATTTTATTACAGGTCTTGTAGCAGGTCTAACAGCTGCTTCGATTGGCGCACAAAACCGCACCTGCTACCATCCTAAGCGAATGAAATTCGGAAGCTAACACAATTTCGTTTAACAGAAATCGACAGCCGTTGAAGGATGACAACATTTCGGTTTGAACCGAACCTTCATAAAGCGGCTTTCAATCTATTTAGTGCACGCGGTACGCAGGTTATTAATATTTTATTACAGGTCTTGTAGCAGGTCTAACAGCTGCTTCGATTGGCGCACAAAACCGCACCTGCTACCATCCTAAGCGAATGAAATTCGGAAGCTAACACAATTTCGTTTAACAGAAATCGACAGCCGTTGAAGGATGACAACATTTCGGTTTGAACCGAACCTTCATAAAGCGGCTTTCAATCTATTTAGTGCACGCGGTACGCAGGTTATTAACCTTGAGGATTTAAGTATACCGGAACCGGAACTACAGCCTTTATGAACAATGAATTCTTCTGCACCGATTAATTTCACCAAGCAATGTCAACAAACATTATTCATTACTACTTGTAGCAGGTCTAACAGCTGCTTCGATTGGCGCACAAAACCGCACCTGCTACCATCCTAAGCGAATGAAATTCGGAAGCTAACACAATTTCGTTTAACAGAAATCGACAGCCGTTGAAGGATGACAACATTTCGGTTTGAACCGAACCTTCATAAAGCGGCTTTCAATCTATTTAGTGCACGCGGTACGCAGGTTATTAATATTTTATTACAGGTCTTGTAGCAGGTCTAACAGCTGCTTCGATTGGCGCACAAAACCGCACCTGCTACCATCCTAAGCGAATGAAATTCGGAAGCTAACACAATTTCGTTTAACAGAAATCGACAGCCGTTGAAGGATGACAACATTTCGGTTTGAACCGAACCTTCATAAAGCGGCTTTCAATCTATTTAGTGCACGCGGTACGCAGGTTATTAATATTTTATTACAGGTCTTGTAGCAGGTCTAACAGCTGCTTCGATTGGCGCACAAAACCGCACCTGCTACCATCCTAAGCGAATGAAATTCGGAAGCTAACACAATTTCGTTTAACAGAAATCGACAGCCGTTGAAGGATGACAACATTTCGGTTTGAACCGAACCTTCATAAAGCGGCTTTCAATCTATTTAGTGCACGCGGTACGCAGGTTATTAATATTTTATTACAGGTCTTGTAGCAGGTCTAACAGCTGCTTCGATTGGCGCACAAAACCGCACCTGCTACCATCCTAAGCGAATGAAATTCGGAAGCTAACACAATTTCGTTTAACAGAAATCGACAGCCGTTGAAGGATGACAACATTTCGGTTTGAACCGAACCTTCATAAAGCGGCTTTCAATCTATTTAGTGCACGCGGTACGCAGGTTATTAACCTTGAGGATTTAAGTATACCGGAACCGGAACTACAGCCTTTATGAACAATGAATTCTTCTGCACCGATTAATTTCACCAAGCAATGTCAACAAACATTATTCATTACTACTTGTAGCAGGTCTAACAGCTGCTTCGATTGGCGCACAAAACCGCACCTGCTACCATCCTAAGCGAATGAAATTCGGAAGCTAACACAATTTCGTTTAACAGAAATCGACAGCCGTTGAAGGATGACAACATTTCGGTTTGAACCGAACCTTCATAAAGCGGCTTTCAATCTATTTAGTGCACGCGGTACGCAGGTTATTAATATTTTATTACAGGTCTTGTAGCAGGTCTAACAGCTGCTTCGATTGGCGCACAAAACCGCACCTGCTACCATCCTAAGCGAATGAAATTCGGAAGCTAACACAATTTCGTTTAACAGAAATCGACAGCCGTTGAAGGATGACAACATTTCGGTTTGAACCGAACCTTCATAAAGCGGCTTTCAATCTATTTAGTGCACGCGGTACGCAGGTTATTAATATTTTATTACAGGTCTTGTAGCAGGTCTAACAGCTGCTTCGATTGGCGCACAAAACCGCACCTGCTACCATCCTAAGCGAATGAAATTCGGAAGCTAACACAATTTCGTTTAACAGAAATCGACAGCCGTTGAAGGATGACAACATTTCGGTTTGAACCGAACCTTCATAAAGCGGCTTTCAATCTATTTAGTGCACGCGGTACGCAGGTTATTAATATTTTATTACAGGTCTTGTAGCAGGTCTAACAGCTGCTTCGATTGGCGCACAAAACCGCACCTGCTACCATCCTAAGCGAATGAAATTCGGAAGCTAACACAATTTCGTTTAACAGAAATCGACAGCCGTTGAAGGATGACAACATTTCGGTTTGAACCGAACCTTCATAAAGCGGCTTTCAATCTATTTAGTGCACGCGGTACGCAGGTTATTAATATTTTATTACAGGTCTTGTAGCAGGTCTAACAGCTGCTTCGATTGGCGCACAAAACCGCACCTGCTACCATCCTAAGCGAATGAAATTCGGAAGCTAACACAATTTCGTTTAACAGAAATCGACAGCCGTTGAAGGATGACAACATTTCGGTTTGAACCGAACCTTCATAAAGCGGCTTTCAATCTATTTAGTGCACGCGGTACGCAGGTTATTAATATTTTATTACAGGTCTTGTAGCAGGTCTAACAGCTGCTTCGATTGGCGCACAAAACCGCACCTGCTACCATCCTAAGCGAATGAAATTCGGAAGCTAACACAATTTCGTTTAACAGAAATCGACAGCCGTTGAAGGATGACAACATTTCGGTTTGAACCGAACCTTCATAAAGCGGCTTTCAATCTATTTAGTGCACGCGGTACGCAGGTTATTAATATTTTATTACAGGTCTTGTAGCAGGTCTAACAGCTGCTTCGATTGGCGCACAAAACCGCACCTGCTACCATCCTAAGCGAATGAAATTCGGAAGCTAACACAATTTCGTTTAACAGAAATCGACAGCCGTTGAAGGATGACAACATTTCGGTTTGAACCGAACCTTCATAAAGCGGCTTTCAATCTATTTAGTGCACGCGGTACGCAGGTTATTAATATTTTATTACAGGTCTTGTAGCAGGTCTAACAGCTGCTTCGATTGGCGCACAAAACCGCACCTGCTACCATCCTAAGCGAATGAAATTCGGAAGCTAACACAATTTCGTTTAACAGAAATCGACAGCCGTTGAAGGATGACAACATTTCGGTTTGAACCGAACCTTCATAAAGCGGCTTTCAATCTATTTAGTGCACGCGGTACGCAGGTTATTAATATTTTATTACAGGTCTTGTAGCAGGTCTAACAGCTGCTTCGATTGGCGCACAAAACCGCACCTGCTACCATCCTAAGCGAATGAAATTCGGAAGCTAACACAATTTCGTTTAACAGAAATCGACAGCCGTTGAAGGATGACAACATTTCGGTTTGAACCGAACCTTCATAAAGCGGCTTTCAATCTATTTAGTGCACGCGGTACGCAGGTTATTAACCTTGAGGATTTAAGTATACCGGAACCGGAACTACAGCCTTTATGAACAATGAATTCTTCTGCACCGATTAATTTCACCAAGCAATGTCAACAAACATTATTCATTACTACTTGTAGCAGGTCTAACAGCTGCTTCGATTGGCGCACAAAACCGCACCTGCTACCATCCTAAGCGAATGAAATTCGGAAGCTAACACAATTTCGTTTAACAGAAATCGACAGCCGTTGAAGGATGACAACATTTCGGTTTGAACCGAACCTTCATAAAGCGGCTTTCAATCTATTTAGTGCACGCGGTACGCAGGTTATTAATATTTTATTACAGGTCTTGTAGCAGGTCTAACAGCTGCTTCGATTGGCGCACAAAACCGCACCTGCTACCATCCTAAGCGAATGAAATTCGGAAGCTAACACAATTTCGTTTAACAGAAATCGACAGCCGTTGAAGGATGACAACATTTCGGTTTGAACCGAACCTTCATAAAGCGGCTTTCAATCTATTTAGTGCACGCGGTACGCAGGTTATTAATATTTTATTACAGGTCTTGTAGCAGGTCTAACAGCTGCTTCGATTGGCGCACAAAACCGCACCTGCTACCATCCTAAGCGAATGAAATTCGGAAGCTAACACAATTTCGTTTAACAGAAATCGACAGCCGTTGAAGGATGACAACATTTCGGTTTGAACCGAACCTTCATAAAGCGGCTTTCAATCTATTTAGTGCACGCGGTACGCAGGTTATTAATATTTTATTACAGGTCTTGTAGCAGGTCTAACAGCTGCTTCGATTGGCGCACAAAACCGCACCTGCTACCATCCTAAGCGAATGAAATTCGGAAGCTAACACAATTTCGTTTAACAGAAATCGACAGCCGTTGAAGGATGACAACATTTCGGTTTGAACCGAACCTTCATAAAGCGGCTTTCAATCTATTTAGTGCACGCGGTACGCAGGTTATTAATATTTTATTACAGGTCTTGTAGCAGGTCTAACAGCTGCTTCGATTGGCGCACAAAACCGCACCTGCTACCATCCTAAGCGAATGAAATTCGGAAGCTAACACAATTTCGTTTAACAGAAATCGACAGCCGTTGAAGGATGACAACATTTCGGTTTGAACCGAACCTTCATAAAGCGGCTTTCAATCTATTTAGTGCACGCGGTACGCAGGTTATTAACCTTGAGGATTTAAGTATACCGGAACCGGAACTACAGCCTTTATGAACAATGAATTCTTCTGCACCGATTAATTTCACCAAGCAATGTCAACAAACATTATTCATTACTACTTTGAACTTGTAATATTCGATAAAATTCTTTAAATTTTAAATAGGAGTTTAGTTATTATCACGAGGTGTTATTTGTAGTTACATATAAACAATATGAACTCTGTATCAATCTCAAGATTATTCGTTGTTTTATTATTTCACGAATGCGAAAATACAATACACGTAACATGAAAACCGGGCCATAAGTGTTTAACATGGGAAAGCAGTTTTTCATTGCCCAAAAGTGGCCTATTTATTTTAGACTATAATGATTGAAACAAATGTTTTAGAGAATTCTCCATCTAATTCATCATATTTTATTTTGCATGCTCTGTAATCGAGCAAATTGAATTTAAAATTTTATAAAAGTAACATTTTTACCGTGTTAACCATGGTATTGAATTAAAATCACAGACAAATGTAATATAACGTAATCTGTCACTTTTTACACTGGTGTCATAAAATGAGGTTTTTAACCCTAAAATCAAACATTAAAAAGCCTATTTTTAATAGAATTGTAGAAAATAATTCTATAATACAGGGTGATTCATTGGTCTGTCCTCTCTTTATAACTCTTTTATTTTAAGTCAGATAGAAAAACTCTTCAAATATTATTTATATGATATATTATTGTCTATCTACGTACTATATGCATTTGTATACAGGGTGCTCCGTTTAAGCGCAACAATATGTAACTTTATATTTCTTAATGGAACAGCCTATATTTAATTATTTATTGTGATAGTAAATTAGATTCCCTTTAAAAAAGTATTAAGTAATAAGGGGTCTAAAATTATAAATTAAGAAGTTATTTACGTTCATAAAAAATAGTAGTTCAGAGTGGAAAAAAACCATAATATAATACAAAATTTTGATCCTTTTTTGTTAATACTTATTTTAAACATTACACTAATTCCAAAGAAGCTATTAAAATTTCGTGACAGACTAAATAATGCAAAATTATAATAAATGCTCAAAAACTTGTCTTTCAACTTCAATAGATTTTTCTATTATAAATATTATATTAACCATCTCATCTTTATTAAAATATGTAGTATTCATTTTCACATCAACATCAACAATGATAAACTAAGAGTATTTGGACAACTTGTTTGTTTAAATTCGAAATAATTGATCAAATTATCCATAGCTTACTTTGTTAATAATAACATGATAGAAACATATCATTCAACGAATAAAGGTAAATAACTTCTTAATTTATAATTTTAGACCCCTTATTACTTAATACTTTTTTAAAGGGAATCTAATTTACTATCAAAATAAATAAATAAATAAATAAATAAATACAGGGTGTTCCATTAAGAAATATAAAGTTACATATTGTTGCACTTAAATGGAGCTCCCTGTATATAAATGGATATGGTACGTAGATAGATAATACTATGTATATCATATAAATTATATTTGAAGAGTTTTTCTATCTGACTTAAAATAAAAGAACTATAAAGAGAGGACAGACCGATGAATCAGCCTGTATACATAAAAATTGCCAATAATTTACATTAATTATTTTTATCATATATTAACTAAATAAAATAAAATTATTAATTAAATTAATATCAAAGGGAATAACATATTAGATTTTGGCTATAATTGATGAACCGGAAGTGATACTTTACTTGAAGCTCTGAAAAGATTTTTGTGAAAATTATAAATTAAAATATATTCCAAAACTGTTCAAATATACTATATAAGATTTTTATATGAATGGGAACAACATATTAGATTTTGGCTAAAATTGATAAACCGGAAGTTATACTTTACTTGAAGCTCTAAACAAATTTTCGTGAAAAATATATTGATATAATCCAAAACTTTTCAATTTTAGTATTTAAAATCTTTATATCAAGGGGAATAACATATTAGCTTTTGGCTAAAATTAATAAACCGGAAGAGATGTTTTACTTGAAGCTCTGAAAGGATTTACGTGAAAAATATATTATGATATATTTCAAAACTTTTCAAATTTGGTATTTAATACTTTTATATTAATGAGAACCACATATTAGATTTTTTCTAAAATTGATAAATCGGAAATAGTGCTTAAAGCTATAAATAGATTTTTTGTGCAACCGGACGCGAAATAAGCATTTCGCAGCCGCAATACAGGCCGCGAAATTGGATTTCGCGACCGTTGTTATGGTAGCATGGTAAACAATCACTTTGACACTTGAGAATTGCATGGTTTTGTTTATCAAATGTTAATCCCATAGCCACCTTGAAAGCTAACTTTCTATTTATAATGAAACTGTTGAAAATTAATAAAATTTGTAGTTACCTATTTTTTATGGTTGCACAAAAAATATTGTGTACACCTTGTCCGCGAAATCCTTTAGCGTCCTCGAGATTGTCTTGCCTCGGCCGCAAGCGGCCTTGGCGACAATTTATCTCTCGGTACGCTAAAGAGTGATTTCGCGGCCTTGATATCCAAATAACTATTTTGGAAAAAAAATATTAAAATATGATCTAAAACTTCTCAAGTTTGTTATTTAAAATTCGTATATAATTTGAAACAAAATTAACCGGACGTGATACTTTACTTAAAGCTCATTGCTATTTTAAACATGGAATTGGCGGGAAGTCATGTGCTGGCCACATCAGATTTTTTTTTATATATGCGTGCAACAAAGTATTGGTTTTCACAAAATATTAGCACCAAATTTACATCATTTTGTATTATTTTTTCGGTATGGCGAAAGTGTTCTGCTAACTTTTCCTCAGTGCTAGTACAGAGTGGACAATGTTTTAGATTTAGAACTCTCAGGACCCCAACGCAATACAGGGCAATATTATTGTGGTAGCTCTGAGACACACTGGCATTTATATGAGATATGACCATCAGCATAAAGGCCATTCGCCTGGCGATTACAGAACATTCAAAGGCTAGTCGTCTAGGCGTTTTATAAGACGACAAACAGCTTGCTTGCTGTATATTTCTCTAGAAATAACAATCTAACCTAACGCACAAAAGTCACAATTGAAAAACTCACGTAAAGTTTTGAGCGTTAGGTTATTGTTATTTTTTTTTTAGAGAAATATACAGAACATTGTCCCCTCTGGACTGTACAGTTGAACGGCTTTGCGCATCGGAGCACGTACCATCTTTTCTATGTCCAAGATCATAATAATTTGAAATAAATCTGATATGGCCAGCACATTACCTTCTGTCAGTTCTATGTATTTTATACAAATTCTATACATAAAGTTTCTTGCAAAAGATTCCATAGTTTCCGTACATTACCTTAAATCAGTTCTATGTATTGTATAAATTCCACACAGAATGTTTCTTGTAAGAGATTCTATATTTCCAGAAAATTATAACACAAACAAACACACACACACACACACACACCCACACACACATTTATCCTTGTAAAAATAGTGAAATTGTATTCTAGAGATCCTAAAACGTGCTTATTCACTTAAAACTTACCACCGAATTTTTTGACCAAAGACAATACCTTAACTAAAGATGACACAGAAGTTATTCTAAGGATTTTTTTCCACTGCACAAGAAAATAAATCCCTGTATATTCTATTCCCTTTAAGCCATTCACAAGATGTCGCTCGCATCAACGCCAATTTTAAGTAGCCGAAATTACATTGTATAAACTTCTCTCTTGTCTCCAATTTCAGCCAATCAGAGAGGTTAAAAGTATTCCCTATTCTCTACAATACTGAATGGCTTAAATGGAACAGAGTATAGGTTTATAATATTTTGGTGAAAGATGTTTGTTTAATTCAATTCAAGTTGGATTATAACGAAATACTAGAACATCCACAAATAGAAAAGTTGCGGAAACTGACGCTTCCAGAGTTAGTTCTTAACTATTTCTTCGGAATTAAATTTAAAAAATTTAAAATCGTGGCTCGTAATAGCTTGTCGGTAGATTACGAAAATGCGGTTTTGTATATTTATTACAACATGGCTTCTCTGTTCGAATGAGATCCCCGGAAAGCCACAATGATAAGCGTGAGCACATCTAATGGTATTTTTGCTGAGGCCAATGCCAATGATGAGCATAAGACAAGCGAAGACTCTGAGGGAAAAGCTATTACAATTTTAGTGCTTACACAGGATGTTTCTAAATCTATGTCACTAATTTTAAGGGTATATAGTACTGACTAATATGTTTAGTTCATGTTTTTTTCTAAAATTTTATTTGGTTTATTCGAAATAAATGAAAAATAACTGCACAGATTTTAATTTCCCACTGCACAATTTGCTTTTCCTACTGCACATTTTGTGTCCAACTGCACGTTAGAATAACCTCTGAGATGACAAAAGGTAATGTTTATACCGGAAGTAGAAAAAACAATTTCATTTGTAGTGAATGACATAGGTAATCTCACGAAAACTTCAAAATACAAAAAATTGAATATTATTATCTAATAATTGTTTGTATGAACTGCAACCGTGATAATGAGAGCACAAGAATGAAATAATGACACGCAATGAGCTTTTATCGCACTCTTATATAATTTTTTAACTGCAAGAAAAGTGATTTTATAATCTTAATATAAAGTACGGTCAGTCACGAATACAGAAAAAATATTTGATATTTCCTTTGCAAATGATAATTACACTTTAATTATGCCCATTTGCTCCGCTGTCACTTAAATTTTTAACTAGGCTTAAACAAAGAAAGCAAATCGTTATTTAAAATTTAAGCGTCAGATGTGTAACTGGGCATTTCAAATTTAAGTTGTTCAAAAAAATAAAAAATAAAAATTAGTCAAATATGAAATTATAATGTAGGGGAGACCGGTGTCAATTGTAACAGGTGTCAAATGTAACAAGGGTAGGTAACAGGGCCATCTTTTCGAAGTAGATTAAAACGCGCTTGCAGAGTGAAGCAGAAAGAGTCATAGATCTTTGGTATTTTGTGTAAGTACATACGCGCAAATAAGGCGTCTGTTTCTGACGAATGTCTATAAATCGACAAAAAAGTAAATACAGGTAGTGACACACATTGTTTCTAAAACACTATAAGTCCTCTGTTCGGAAATATTTCAAGTTAAGGATCAGTTTGTGAGATATCTGCTTTTATTTTTCATTAAAAAACATTTCGAATTATTACCTAATAAATACAAAAAAGCAAATAATATCTTTATAAGTGAAGCGGTGTCAGTTGAAACACATGCCACGGTGTCGATTGTAACGTGTTTAATAATTAAGTACAGTATTGTTCATGATATAAATTATAAGAAAAAACTACTGCTATCGAAAACATAAAAGAAGAAGAGCAAAAAAACGAAAAACACTTCCGAAAGTAACAGTCGCAGATTACTCTTCAGATGGCTCCGATGAGGAAACTCTCTAATATGTATTGGCCTATATTTTTTGAGCACAGGAGATTGGTTGCAGTGGCAAAAATGTAAAATCGGGACACCGGGCAAGTTAAATTGTACGAAGAAAGACTTATTTTATGTTTACCTAAACTGCAATTTCGTTAGCGACTAAAGGCATTGGTCACAATGGTCCATATCACCAACAGAATATATATTTTGTTTGCTTTTAGTTGAGTCGTCTGAATTTTGCATTTTCTGAGGTAATAAATAAATGTTTATTTTTTCAATAATTTCTTCTTTTATCTGTTATTTTATCTTATTACATCACTGTTAAAATTTGTTACAATTGACACTGGTCCTGTTACTATTGACACCAGTTAGGTGTCAATTGTAACATTTGTAATGCCTGAATAAAAATCCTTATACTTTTATATTTGTCACATTTTCAAAAGTTTAAAATTCAAAATATTATTCACTAAGGTGGGTAGGTTCTCATATAGGTAATTTCAAAATTTCTAAATGTAACGTTAACTCGTGAAAAAAAAATTTAAATTATGTAACAATTGACACCGGTCTCCCCTATAATAAATTTAAATTTATAATAAAATATACAAAATTTACAAAATAGTGCAGCTACCAGTGTTGCCAATTTGGTGATTTTGTCACTAATTCTAGTGTTTTCAAATGACAATTTCAGACAAACGTTGTTGATTTCAGACGACTGAATCTAGTGTTTTTACAACTTTGTCACATCGGTTATTTTATTTAATATTAAATCTGCTAGTGTCAACAATTAAAAAATACTGTACATCTGTCTTAATTTTTCCTAAGATGGTAATATTGTATTCTACTCTGCCGACCTGACATGAATAATCCAAAGTATTTTTTTATATAAATATTTTAAATATAAATGTTCCTTCTCCATTTCCCTCCAATATAATTAAATGCATAAATGATTTTCTAAAGTTAGTGATTTCTAGTGACTTTTGCTGAATCAAATTCAGATATTCATCAACCTACTATTGGCAGCACTGGCAGCTACCTCGATAAAAAACTAATTAAAATTTGAATATAAAAAGTTTAACAATACTTTATTTTAAGTAATCTGCTTGTGTAATATTTTCACTATATTTTTTTACTCCATATAAATAAATTCCAGTTATCCATTTTTCATTCATTAAACTAGGTTTACGCACTATTTTATACGGGTCAACGAACTAAATATCAACAAAATAATTTGGCATTTTTTGCGCTCATCAGAAAGGTAGAACATCAGAAACAAAATTCAAACAGAAATAAACAAAGTGAGTCAGAGTAATGGCTTGTGGAGAACAAAAAACAACTATCAGGAAGAAATAAAACAAGAGTGTTGATCTATCTTTAGCTACAGAAGGTGCACCCGCTTTCACTTATTAGCAATCTATCTATCAGGTAGGTACGACAGAAACCGAAGCAAAACGGTTCTGTATAAATAGAAAACTTCATCCTACACCGTTCACGCGAAAATGACATGAAAATTTGTCGACTGTAACAACTGACGATTCGGATTGTCGCCTGATTTGGTTAGAATTATTGCATCATTTTATTGCTACACAATTTAATACTGAATTTTTATAAATTTCATTTATTAAAATCTTGCTTTATGAACGATCAACAAATTTTACATGAAAATGTATTCAACCGCAATTTTTATGTTTTTAAGATATTCTTATTCATATAATAGTTATTTGTATATCAAAGCCGCGAAATCACTCTTTAGCGTAAGGGCAAGACAATCTCGAGGCGCTAAAGGATTTCGCGGACAAGATGTACACAATATTTTTTGTGCAACCGTAAAAAATATGTAATTACAAATTTTATTAATTTTAAACAGTTTCAATGTAAATAGAAAGTTAGCTTTCAAGGTGGCTATGGGATTAACATTTGATAAACAAAACCATGCAATTCTCAAGTGTCAAAGTGGTTGTTTACCTAATTTCGCGGCCGTTACCATAACAACGGTCGCGAAATTGAATTTCGCGGCCTGTATTGCGGCTGCGAAATGCTTATTTCGCGTCCGGTTGCACAAAAACAAAGTTATTATAGAAGTAAATTAATTTGAGGTCATGAAGAACCAACGTAACCTAAATTTTAAACTTGAATAAAATCGTATCGAAATGAAATGTTAAATGAATTATATTACTGTTAAAATCTGATTTACGAGTTACAGATTTTTGAGTCACTTAAAATTTAAGCCTTGTTGGTGCAACTTGCCATTAACACTTATTTAATATATAGCTATCAATAAAATTTGTTTTTGTATCGCACTGTGCAAAAAGATGAGAAAATAAATAAATCTGATGTGGCCAACACTATACTTCCCGCCATTTGATTTTTATTAATTTAAATATACATACTTACATATTTACTTATGCTTAAAACTGTATTAAGTTCTATTCCATAGAACTATGGTTCTGTTTACTATTTTCTTTTAAAAACGTAGTTTGAAATGATTAGTTCTTTGAATGAGACATTTATCTGTCAGTTACATAAATTTGAGATATCAACAGTGTAATCAAGGAGCTGTGTTTGTTTAAAGCTAAGCTCCGGGATTTAAATTATAGATAATTTTATATATTTATCCATAAAATATGTAGAAAATGTATTAATGCAAACTTGTAGAAAATTTAATAATCATTAATTTTTATAATAACATAAATCTCGAAAAAATAACATTTAAAGGTATTTTTCGGAGAAAAACTATTTTGAGGTTCAAGTAAAGTGCCATTTCCGATTATCCGATTTACACCAAAATCTAATGGGCTCTTTCTATAATAGAACAAGGTCTAAATACAAGGTTTCCAAATTTTCCGAATAATATTATTTGAGTTAGAACGGAGGATCCACACATACACACCGACATCGGCGTGAAAATATTAAAATCGGATTCTAGGGACCTGAAAATCATTTAACAAAATCTCGATATGCGATTTTTAGCACCATGCCAATACCTCCCTTACTAAGGGTAGCGGTAGATATGAACTGTATAACCAAGGAGTTGTGTTTGTTTAAAGTTAGGCCCCGGGATTTAAATTATAGATAATTTTATAAATTTATCCATAAAATATACAGAAAAAATGTTAATGCAAAGCTGTAGAAAATTTAATAATCTTTAATTTTTGTAACATTTGTTGAAAAAATAAAATTTAACGGTATTTTTCGAAGAAAAACTATTTTGAGTTTCAAGTAAAGTGCCATTTCCAGTTATCTGATTATAATAAGGTAGAAAGACAAGGTTTCAAAACGTTCTGAATGATAGTATTTGAGTTAGAGCGGAGGATCCACACATACACACAGACATCATCGTGATAATGTTAAAATTGTATACTAGGGGCCTTAAATCGTGAACATTTACCAAAAGCTCAATATGCGATTTTTAGCACGATCCATATATCTCTCTTACCAAGAGTAGCGGGAGGTAAGAACTATGCATTTTGAGAATTAAAAGAATATTTTTTCCACGTCCGCTAAAAACATAACAGTTTGTTAATTAAAATTATATTTTTTTACGTCTCTTAAAAAACCATCCTTTTTCATTAAAATGGGTTTATAAAGTACGCCTTTTTTAATAGATGAGTGTGAAAAAAGTGCACTTTTTGAACGCTGCGGAGTGAAATACTATAGGTTTGTTCGCGGTAGCGATCCCAGACTAGTTCGAGCATCACCCGGTCTGTTCTGATTAGTACGTGACCAGCAGTGACCAATCATGTGTCAGTCGGAGTCGTACCGCGAACAAGTAAGATGAAACTGCGCATGCGTATAATGCTCAAATTAATCCGGGATCGCTACCGTGAACAAATCTAATGAAACGCTACGACACTTTTTTCACGCTCCCATTGCAGATGTAAAAAAAGTTGTATGCAACTCGTGAGTAAATTATATCTTTTTTTCATTCGAAGGATTTGCGCACTCGTATTCGACTCGTTCGACAAATTTTCCTTCTCGTGAAAAAAATATATACCTTTACTCACTTTGGTACATAAATAACTATTTTAGAAAGAGTGTATTTTTTACACCAACATTTTTTTAACGCAAAGGGGTGAAAAAATTAACACTATGATACTTTTTTTCACGCTTTTATTCTAGACGTAGAAAAAACTCGTGTGTAATGTATTTCTTTTACTCGAAAGGATTTGCACATTTTCCTTCTTGAAAAAAATGTTATATTTTATCCACTACATCCAGCTACATAAATAACTATTATTTCACGTTTCTAAATGTGGAATAAAATATATAAACTACTATGAAAACAATATGTGTTTGTGTTGCACATTTATTGCACAACATCGTACAAAAATAGGCAAAAAAAAACGCGTTCACATCTGTTTGCTCTCGAATTAGATATTCTGGTTTGTAGAACGGAATGAACGAATGTATTTATGACTACGTTTATCTCGATAATTCAAGCGGCTTGAAGTTTATTATGAATTCTATTGGTTTATCTCAGCGGATTGAAATTAGGATTGACTTATTTTCAATCTTTTTTAAATTCGTATCACTCCAAATATTTCGCTTTGGACAATTTTATTAAGTTTTATGTCGCGACTTTTACAAAATGAGGTAAAATACAAATAACCAAATGATATGAATTTATTAACACTCCAACTTATGTGCGCATCCATTTTTTAAGCTTCACTGTTTATTTCGACAGAAGTCCAAGCCTGTTATTTTATAGACTTGAATGACTTGACATTTAAAATATTAATCTGGATCTTTTATTTCGAAGATTAAGGGATGTACTAAATTCAAGCGGCTTTAAACGTCGAGATAAACGTAGTCAGTGTGTACATGATTATTTGTATAAAATTGCTCACTCTGATGAAAGTAAAGTGTATACCGAAAATTCGGTTTTCTAATTGAATAAATGCTGTATGATTGAGATTTCGAGTAATTGTTATTAACTTACGCCACATTCGAGATATTTACCCTTAATTATTTGTGTTTTTCAATGTCAACTTAATTTCAATAATTGTTGATAGATATCTGAAGTAAAACACTTCAAACTAAGACAATGATATTTGTTTTTAAGTTTTAAGAACTGACTGATTATCTTGACTAATATCATACAACTACATAGACGGCAAGATTAATAGACTCATTTAATAATTTTTTTAATTCTTGATCAGTATCAGTAAGTATATTGAAAAACAATCAACAAATCCAAAGAGTACACTTAAGGCTGGTTTTAAGCTGTAAATTTAAGACTTTACTTTAGCATTAACATTATGACAAGATAACGTTACATTACGTTGTCCAGTACATGTACTTCTTAGGGTAAACCAATAAGAACGGGCCGGTAAAATCACAGCAACACGTCTTTTCTTATCATAAAAATATCTGTGTTGTTCAACTAACTACATATATTAATTGGACATATTTTTTAATGACACTCATTTTTACTCAAGACAATGACTACGTTTATCTCGATAATTCAAGCGGCTTGAAGTATATTATGACTTGAAAAATCCTACTAGTTTATCTCAGCGCATTGAAAATAGGATTGAGTTATTTTCAATCTTCTTTAAATTCGTATCGACTAAAAGAAGATAGTTAAATACTCTATTATGCAGACAGACAGTGAGAGATATATGATCTAATTTCAGGCTGGATATATAACCCCAAAATCTAAAAATTGTCATGCTGTTATTTGTCTTCTCTTTCTAAAACATTAAAAAATATTTGTTTCTTCATCACACAATATTTCGCTTTTCGACAATTGTACTAAGTTTCATGTCGCGACTTTTATAAAATGAAGTAAAATGCAAACAACTTACAAAATATATGAATTTAGTAACACTGCAACATATTGCGGATGTGTGCATACGTAGTTACTTTATTTGAAGCTTCACTGTTTATTTTGACAGAAGTCAAGCCGCTTCATAAGTCCAAGCCTGTTATTTTATAGGCTTGACTTGACATTTTCAAACGGCTTCAAAAATTAATCTCGAACATTATTGCGAAGATTGAAAATGGATTTACTAAATACCTACAAGCGGCTTCAAACGTCGATATAAACGCAGTCAATGTGACAGAGTTTTAAAAAAATATGAAATGCCAATTATTAATTTGATAGTCGTGAATATTGCTGGAATCAAGCTATCGGACACCAACATTTACTCTTCTGATTGGTCGTCATTAGCATTATGCATTAAAAAATTTGAAATTGCCGTATTTTAGGGTTACGGCATAATGCGAAGGTTAAAGTTATAGCTACATATACCGTAGCATGCAATGCTAAGGTAAATTCTTAAGTTTACAGTTTACAGCTTACATAAACCATATATACTTTATATTACTCATCAACAAATTATACATACAGGGTTAGTCACGGAAGAGTTACTTCGGAAGTCCGTTTGTTTGCAACCCAAAATACTAATGACCACAAACACTTGATACCATATTTTATCACTCGACAGGAAATGCAATCGTGATAAAATATTCAATATTTGTAAGAAAGGAAGCTATACTGTATCTGGTTTAAGATTGAAGTGGTGTGAAAATAGGTGCAGTTTAATCTTGTTGTTTGATTGGATAATATCGGGGTATTATCCAATCAAAAAACAAGATCAAACTGCTTCTATTCTACAGTATGGATATGGATGCTATTGTAAATTGTATTTCGGGTTATGATTTTGCAGGCTACAAAATAAAAATAAATATAATGTTTAGTGATTTAGATGTAGAATATAAAACAAAATGACTGACGGTATTTACTCTTTCTTAAACAGGGGTAATTAAGCTATGACTAAAATAACAAATTCATTTATTTTTTAATCACTCCAATATATTTTTAAATGGTAGCCATGTACTTGTGGATGGTTTATGATGGATTTAATTTATAAATTTAGATTTGAAATTTATGATTTTCCTTGTTTGTTTATTGAAGATATGAAATGAGTCTTATCAACTTATATTGGGTCACGTTGTTTGACACAAATGGGATGACAGTAATATATTTATCACTTTTATCATATATCAATCTGTATTGTTCTACAGATAATATTATTAATATATTAATATTTTCAGAATCCATTAGTCAAATCAAAATTAAAATATCTCAACTATCATTTGAAACTGTCATTTTTCCCATCAAAATCATTGTTTGAAATACTGAGAAATGATTGGGCGCATTCAAAAATTTACATTCAGAATATAAAATATGGTGATATTTTAAATGTGAATCATAAATCAAAAATTTCATAAATTCATCATGAACCAGTAAAAGCAATTTATATTTATAAATATAAATTTGTAAATCTAAATTTGCAAATTAAATCCACCATAAACCAGCTGTAAATGTAAATTATATTTTTTTTAAATTCATCAAGAACGAGTAAAAGATAATTTAAATTTATAAATATAAATTCGTAAATCTAGATTTGTAAATTAAATCCATCATAAACCAGCCATTACATAGGTGTAGTATATATTTATCTGTAATTTTTATTTGAAAACCGAATTCCTGACAATGGACATTTTCAATTTAGCGCCTATCTCTTTCTATCGCTGCAAATAGTAAGAAAATGGCGCGAACAACGGTCAGTTGAGCTGTCAAACAAAACGTCAAAAATATTGCAGTCATTAAAATACCTGTATTCTCAGAGAAAATTTGCATTGTTAGACATTTTAACTTCAATAAAAGCTTTTGTAACTTATTTCGATAAGATTTTTTAAAATTATCTGAGATATTGTCACATATTACGTCTAAATTTTTTAGAAACAAGCGCCATAGATCTCAGTTGTTCTTACTATGCGCAGATCTCGATTGCGCATATCTTCTATCTCTTTAAATTGAAAAGGTCCATTATGACGATTTGCATCACTACAAATTAGCAATATTTATAATATTTCAAATTGGATTTTACAGGTTACTAAATCTACAAAATAAAATCTGTTTAGTGATTTAGGTTTAAATTTTAATTCTCTACAATACTTATATGAAACCTTTTAAATTAAATGGGAAGTTTTGCACAAGGAAAAAGTGATTTCCCATGTTAAACGCCTATGGCCCGCTTTTTAATTAACACCCTGTTTGTACGTACTGAACCTTTAAATTTCGAGAACCAAAATAAAACAAAACGTTGTATGTACCGCGGGCATAATCAAGATTATAGCATTCGAAAACATTAAAGGCCAACGCGCACTTGAGCGACCGAAGCGAAGCGAAGAGAAGTTTTTTCATTCAATGTATTATTATGTGTATACGCGCACTTTGGAGCAGCGAAAAGCAGAGCAACGAGGCGACTATTCGCATAATATTATATAATAATACATTGAATGGAAAAACTTCTCTTCGCTTCGCCGCTCTTCGCGTCGCTCAAGTGCGTGGCGGCCTTAAAGCTATCCACTACGCGTCGAGCTTTAAACATTCCCCAGTACTATATTCTTTTAATTATGCCCTTAATAATAATAATAATAATAATAATAATAATAATAATAATAATAATAATAATAATAATAATAATAATAATAATAATAATAATAATAATAATAATAATAATAATAATAATAATAATTAAACTTTATTGAGATCCAACTCAAAGGCAAGGTTCAGCTAAAAGCTGGTCTAATACATAAATAACAAATACCTAATGTTGTAATGGACCTTTTCAATTTAAAGAGATAGAAGATATGCGCAATGGGGTTCTGCGCATAGTAAGAACAACTGAGATCTATGGCGTTTGTTTCTAAAAAATTAGACGTAAATTGGCAGATAACTTTAAAAAATCTTATCGAAATAAGTTACAAACGCTTTTATTGAAGTTAAAATGACTAACGATGCAAATTTTCACTGAGAATACAAGTATTTTAATGACTGCAATATTTTTGACGTTTCGTTTGACAGCTCAACTAGCAGTTGTTCGCGCCATTTTCTTATTATTTGCAGCGATAGAAAGAGATAGCCGTTAAATTGAAAAAGTCCATTAATTTCCCATTACCTGTAATAATCAAAATTACTAAGCGATAATAATAACAAAAAAAAAGATTTGTTGTAAACAAATATATTGCACGTGGAAATATTTATGATACAGGATATAAGATATAGTTTGTATTTTTATGAAGGTACTACTTAAAACAATTTTAAACTCTGTTTTTTACAACTGTTTAACATAAAATCTCAATTAAATCTTTGTAAATTACCGATTTTTCCTTCAAGTAAACTACTATTTCCGTTGAGATAAACAATTTTATTTTTAATTTTTGAAATGTCTAACCATAAATGTCAAACAATTTGCTTCCCATTAAAACTCATTTATCTTCGTAAATTGATATGATATCAAAAAAATCAAAGTTGTTACAACCAAGGGCATATTTTACAACATAGTTCTTTCATTATCACTCAACGATGATTACGCAATTTTAATATCTATATTACTTCGCATATAATTTAAAGTAAGTACTTGATAACAAGTGGACTATTTTCGAAGGAATCAATATTATCAATTTTAATCAAACATTACCTGGAAACTGGGTTATTTTTGTTTTGTATATCAAAATAAATAAGTGTTTATACATTATTAAATTTTCCAAACTCAGTATTTGGCAACATATTACTATTACGTTTTTAGATCTTTTAACAAAATATTTTGGCAGTATGCAAGAGAAAAATAAATAACAACATTCATAAAAATAACTTTTGTAGGCAATGGAGTTAGCAATGTGTACACGTTACGAAAATTTTAATTGCTTTTCTAAAATTATTCATGAATGTTTTCAGCGAGGGTAGAATATTAAAATATTAATTAAAGTTTACTTTTTGACCATAATAACATATGTATAATCAGAAACATTTAAAGAATAGTATATTTTGTATCCGGCCGGACGCCGGAAAATGTTATAGGTAGGTTAGAATGTTATCTATCTATCTGTCTCATGAAAGAAAAAAATGAATGTAAAATGACATCCCCCCCTTTTTTACAATCACCAAAATTATCATCTTTCGTTCTGTTAAAATTAGGACGTCAACTTTTTGGTTTTACTGGACTAGGAAAGCACAGAAATACATTACTATGTCTGGCTGAAAATATATGGCCGACTAGGGTAACTGAATATCAAAACAGGGGTGCGTTTAAAATATTTTAAACATTTTTCGTTTATGTTGATTATAACAAAATATTTTGATCATTAAACTATTTAGTTTGGCAATTCTATGAAATAGGATTATTTTTTATGTCCTATAACAATAATTCCGACTCGAGGGTTGCTTACACCTGAGACGAACGAACTAGAATTTGCGGTATTAAATTTTTTAAATACATCCCTGAATCCTGTTGCTAAGGTCATTTTAAATGCTCCTGGTATTGAGTACAATTCTAATCTCCTGTAACGGAATACATAAGGGTCAGTAGTGACAGAACGCACTTTAGAATTCTATCAAATGAGACATTTTTTTTCGCTTATCGCCACGAAATGAAATTTTAGTAGCATGCGTGTCTCAAAATATTCGCCTGCAAGCGTACGACTCGAGGCGAAAGTATTAACGTCATTATTTTGTCACAATTCAATTCAAAACCAATTTATATATTTATCATATACAACTGTCATAATATTTCCTGTTTTAATAGTATAAAACCCGAAAATTCCCAAAATAAAAAGCGAAAATAGAATTCTAAAGTTGATACCAAGATTCGTAACAGTAAAATCGCATTCGCCTGTTTTCTATGATAGAATTCTAAAGTGCGTGCTGTCACTACAGCTGCCTTTCAAATCAAATATAGGGAAATATTTTCAAAAGAAACTACATCTATTAAATAATCTAAACGTCAACTTTCATTCGCTAGTCGTACTACATGACTAGCGAATGAAAGTTGACGTTCAAATTATTTTATAGATGTGGTTTCTTTTGAAACCCTAGAGAAGAATAGAATTGTACGAAATATTCAGGTATGAAATTTTTGCATGAACTCATAAATACTGGACTAGGAAAGCACAGAAATACATTACTATGTCTGGCTGATTATAACAAAATATTTTTATCTTTAAACTATTTAGTTTGGCAATTCTATGAAATAGGATTATTTTTCATTTCCTCTAAGAGTAATTCCGACTCGAGGGTTGCTTACACCTGAGTCGAACGAATTAGAATTTGCAGTATTAAATTTTTTAAATACATCCTGTTGCTAAGTTCATTTTAAATGCCTCCTGGTATTGAGTACAATTCTAATCTTCTATAACGGAATACATAAGGGTCAGTTTCCTTTCAAATCAAATATAGGGAAATGTTTTCAAAAGAAACCACATCTATTAAATAATCTAAACGTCAACTTTCACTCGCTAGTCATATTATACGTTTTTTTATCTACTACCGACAATACTCGTATATTGAAAAGTAGAATAATTAATGAAATGTCACTTTCAAGATTACAGATGAAAGCAGAAAATGTCAAGAACTGTGCAATTTATTTTTATTTCTCATTACTCTAACAACGAAAACTGTTTTCTAATATTTTACTTTTTTAAACAAAGAATAGTTAATTTAAATTTTCCTTCCTTCGGTCTTGTTTCTGATTGGCTAGACCACTTAGGGCCGGTATTTTCACTTGCGAATAAAGGTTTAGATAAATTTATCCTCCGGATATTTATTTTTGTTGTCTATTCACTTGCAAATAAATTTATTCGAAAGAATAACATCTATTATTCGCGGAATAAATTATTAGGTACTTGGGTAGCGAATAACCGTTTATTCGTAAGTTCATTACATTTCCACATAGTAGAGATTTATTAACAAAATGTATACAGAGTGTCCCATTTAAGGTACGAATGCATTGGGATCTCGAGAACCGTAAAAGCTACGAGGTTGGTTAAATTAGCCAAAAGTTGCCCCATTAGGAGACCATTTTAACGGTATTTTGTTATTTGCGAAAAAATGCATAGGTCACTAGATATAGGCGAAAATGTAAATTTGCAGTTTTTTATTTTTGCAAATAACTTCGAAGTGTTTGCACATCTTTAGGGCACTTTTTTATGTTCTTTCGACTGGCGATGCTCAATTTTTTTTTATCAATGTTGGTTTTCGAGGATTCATGTCAAAGTTTTAATTTTTATATGGACGCCATATTGGAAAGTTACGCCATTGAAAAGAGAATTTTTTTAGTTTTACAAAGATATAAAATAGTAATAATTTATTTTTATAATTAACAGAGAAATTAACAAAAAATGTTATTAATACTAAAATTTAATTGAAAAAAGTAAATCGAAGGCTGCTGTTTAAGAAAATAACTATTTAATAAACAAATAATGTTAAAAATACAAAAATAATTTACAAAAACTTTACAATAAATTTTCTATTAACCCACCATTTCGTTCTACGCACTTCTGCGCCCTTCGTTCTGTTCCTTCTAAAACTTTTCTCAGCATTCTTGGCCTACTTTGATTCATAATTCTTACTGTGGCATTTCTTAATTCATTTTCATTTTGATATTCCCGAATAAAAAGTTTATTTTTTAAGTATCCCCATAAAAAAATCTGAAGGTGTTAAATGTGGAGATCTAGCAGGCCACTTGATTTCGCTGTTGGTCCCTATCCATTGTCCTCCAAATCTAATATTTAAATATTGTACTGTAAATTTTAGTATTAATAACATTTTTTGTTAATTTCTCTGTTAATTATAAAAATAAATTATTACTATTTTATATCATTGTAAAGCTAAAAAAATTCTCTTTTCAATGACGTAACTTTCCAATATGGCGTCCATATAAAAATTAAAAAGAACATAAAAAAATGCCCTAAAGATGTGCAAACCAAAATCCAGTATAATTTCACACTTCGAAGTTATTTGCAAAAATAAAAAACTGCAAAATTTACATTTTCGCCTATATCTAGTGACCTATGCATTTTTTCGCAAATAACAAAATACCATTAAAATGGTTTCCTAATGGGGCAACTTTTGTCTAATTTAACCAACCTCGTAGCTCTTACGGTTCTCGAGATTCCAATGCATTCGTACCTTAAATGGGACACTCTGTATATTAAATATTTTTGATGATTATGATGATATTTTGAACTATGAATTAATAAATAACGTGAGATATTGATCACACACCATCAGACAGCGACATAACCACTTACATGAAGAATTTTTTTGACAGATTCCAATTATGAAAACAATTTATTACATATTGGGGATCGCATATGATCTCAAACAGTGAATAGGTAAATCATTATAAAAATCCTGTCATTTAACGTTGGCAAAATATTTTAGAATTATGGATACTTTTGTTGAATACAATAACAAACATTTACTTTGAACTGAAAGAAATATACAAAAATCTGATGTGGCCAGTACATTACCTTCCGTCAGTTCTATGTATTTTGTACAAATTACATACAGAAAGTTCCTTGCTAAATTAAATATTCTATTTCTTGTACATTACCTTGCGGCAGTTCCATATGCAAATTTCATACAGAAAATTATTATTTTGTGACGTTTTCTATATACAGTGTAATGTATCTGCAGAAATAAAAGATTTATTATTATTATTATTTCTTGTACAGTACCTTAAAGCAGTTGTATGTATTTCATACAAATTCCATACAGAAAGCAAAAGATCCTATATTTCCAGTAAGAGTATAAGACAAACACACTATGTCAATTTCACTTGACACTGACATCTTTCAATCAGAATTTTCTTAATATAGTAGCTGTTTCCATAGCTATGGCTACTTTATGAAATTTAATTTCTTTATAATTTTTTAACTCTATATCCATTTAATATTAAGTATAAAATGCAGTCAAATCGTATAGAGAATAAAATATTCTTTAATATTTATAATAACATCAAATGTGAAAAAATTATATTTAACATAGTTTTTTCAAGAAAAACTGTTAAAATCTTCAAATGATGGTACTTCCGGTTGACCAATTGTAACCAAAATCTAATCAGCTCTTCATATGGATGTAACGAAGAAGTATACGAAAAAATTATAATTTTTGTAACTGTAGTATTAGAGTTATCGCAGACGAAAATTTTGTTACACACACACACACACACACACACACACACACACACACACACACACACACACACACACACACACACACACACACACACACACACACACACACACACACACACAACCACACACACACAACCACACACACACAACCACACACACACTCAACCACACACACACAACCACACACACATCCACTCACACACATCCACACACGCACAGACATACAGACATCATCGTAAAAATAGTAAATTCGTATTCTAGGAACCCTAAAACGTGCTTATTGATTAAAAACTCATCATCGAATTTTTTGACCAAAGACAATACCTTCCTTACCTAAAGGTGACGGAAGGTAAAAAGTACAAGGACAATTTTACAATATACACATCTCTTTTACCACATATGAATGCTGTATTGGATGACACTTGTTTTACATTCTCCCGGGGCTAAAAATGCAGAAGAATATAGATGACATTAAAGATTTCATACTAAATTTTGACAACTACGGATTTCATCCTTGTCTGCTTAACGTGACTACGCCTAACTTCATCCTTTTCTACTGACACAATTTCACTCTGCAAGGCTACCAATTCACGAACGATAAAATTATTCAACAGATAGCTATTTGTTTATGTAAAATTTGGGAAAAGACGCAATGGAATTATTCGTTAGTTAAATACATAGAATAAATTTATTTAACGAATACTTATTTGAAACTTTATCCGGAAGTGAAAATACCGGGCCTTAGTCATATTAAGTACACCTAATCAAAATTAAATTTTCCATTTTGACGTTTTATCATTTTGACATAATCACGTTTAACAAATTATTTACACGTGAGCTTCGTTTTACGGTATTTCCGAAATAAAAATATACATTTATTACAAAAACTAATTATACGGTACCGTATTGTTGAGATTTGAAGTTACATAATTTAAATTTATTGTAAGCTATTTTCTCGTGCATGTTTCGCAGGTTGTACCTATGAGAGAGAATGTGAAACTAATTCTTGAATAGAAACAAGTCATTCTATTAGCTCGGCTCCTAAATTATTCTCTTTTGACCAATAGAATGACTTGTCTCTGGTCAAGAATTAGTTCCACATTCTCTCGTTTCGGCGAACGGACTATAGTTTAAAAACAGAATACAGTCCGCAAAATGTATATTTTCCATTTCATTGCAAATAAACTTTATGCTATAAAATAAATATTGTTTTGTTTATTTATTTTTGCTTAGACATAATAATGCTTACTGCAAACATAAAATTTATTTTCACAATTTTAATTTAATACATATTTTAAATTAATCATATCATTAAGAAAAGTTTATAAACATTAAGTGCAAAATTACTAACAAAATTACATGATTAATTTGTAAAAATGAATAATTTCTGGTAATCAAAAAGTATTTTAGAACGTATTTTCCGAATATTTTGCATGTATTTCTCAACAGAGCAGAACCTTCAACGAATCCAAGCCATTCTGAGAAACCGTCGACAATACTTTGAACATCGAGGCCAATGCTAACTTAACAATTATAGAACATCACCCTAAATACTCCTATCAGCATTGCATGTCGCATATCATTATACACGCTAATATGTATGTGTGGGTAATCTGTCAAATGCTGACTCACACCTAGGTTATTTGCATTCTTGGTGACAATCATAATGTTATAAAATAATTAAAATTAGCATAAAAGGTAGCATAATACCATAAGAATGTAATAAATCAAATGGAATGTGATTTAGTAAAATGTAATAAATATAACATAAACTGCGAATTAAAAGAACATAACCTAATTGTATATCATTCAAAACAATCATATTTGATAGTTTTTCTTAAACCTTTCGACAATTTATTATGAGTGCCTGTGAGGTGACGCGTAAGCGTCCGCACGGTGCAAATATTTCATTATTACCGATATCTGTGTACAAAGCAGATTGGCACACCCAGCAATGGAAAATAAGCCGTGATGGTATATTTATTTTATTTATTCAACAATATACCCCTATATGTTTCCTTTAAAGCAACCAGCGCTTTTTTGGGCGAACTAACAACTTTAGAGAAAAATGTTTTATACCAAAAATAATCAAGAATAAGGGGATAATGTAGCAATAGTAACAAACCGAATATTTAACCAGTGGTTATCAAACGGTAGAACAAAATTATTTTTTTTTTATATGGCATCCTATATAATTTTTTGCTCTTTAAATGGAATATTATTTTCTGATTTCAACGATATAAATATAGCATAGGGTTGTATAACAATTATTTCGAGAAAAATGGTATTAAAAACTAGAAATAATGTAATAAAAATGGGTTTACTACTGGCGTAACTAGGCAACAGACGTATCAATAACTGTGTATTGCATAGCCTATTGTAATATTATAACATTTTTAATAACATTTTTCTCGAAATAATTGTTATACAACCCTTTACCATATTAATGTCGTTGAAATCAGAAAAAAATCTCTATCTAATGGGCTAAAAAATTATATAAGATACTATTTAAAAAAATATAATTTTGTTCTGCCATTTGAGAACCTCTGGTCGAATTTTCGGTTTGTTATTATTAATAAATTGGTCCCTTATTCTTGATCATTTCTTGTGTATAACATGTTTTTCTAAAGTTGTTAGTTCGCCCAAAAAAGCGCTGGTTGTTTTAAAGGAAACAGCCTGTATACTTACATCTGTAACTATAAAACACTGTTTTTAGTGCTTCGGAAAGTCAAGACCAAGACCAAGACTCTTGTCTTGGTCTCGCTTTATCTTGCTTTCGTAAGCCTTGTCTTGGTCTTGCCTGGGTCTCGAATACTAAAGGTGCATTCACAAATGAAAATTAGGTTTAGATTTATGGTTTATATTTTCGATTTATAAGACTTTGGCCGCATATTATGTAATGACTCCATTCACACTTCAGAATTTAGGGTCTCTAAATCCAAATCATAGGTTTATGATTTAGTATGACGTCACAAACTTCACCAATTAGAACGAGTCTGAAATGATATAGATATATGCGCACCCATCTTTATTTAGTATCCACTTAGTGGGTATGATGGGTTAGTTGGTACGAGTATAATAATGTTGCTAAAGGTGCATTCACAAATGAAAATTAGGTTTAGATTTAAAGACTTTGGCCGCATAGTATGTAATGACTTCATTCACACTTCAGAATTTAGTGTCTCTAAATCCAATCATAAAGGTAAACATTGCAAGGTCCAAACTTTAGGTTTCTGATTTAGTTTGACGTCACAAACTTCACCAATGAGAACGAGTCTAAATTGATATAGAAATATACACCCATCTTTATTTAGTATTCACTTGGTGGATTCGGCTTTTTTAAAACAAATGCAAGAAGAACATGGAGACTGTCAAAATGTAATTGCTGAAATATAACCAATAATGCCACGTAAATGACAGTTTCACGGCGCACGAGTGTCTGTTAAGTACTGCTCTTTCGATATTTTAATCTTGTTTTTGAAACATTTACATAGATGTCTGTACGATCAAAACTAAATTATAGTTAATTTAAACTTCCAATTATGAATGACTTACTTAAACCTAAACATAAACCATAATCCCAAATTTCATTTGTGAATGCACCTTAAGTCTTGGTCTTGAATCAAGAGTCTCGACATAATTATAACAGAATAACGCATGCACACATCGACGCTTCTATGTATCTTGCAATGTAGAATGTATATGTGTTAGTTTGCGGAATTAAACATTAGAGAGTTTTCACATAACGTTAAAATAGATAGCGTGAACGTTAAAAATCCAGGTAACGTGAACGTTATTCTGTACATCAATATGTTTTCACATACTGTACACGTTATTTTATCTGTCACACAAGGAAAGTGAAAGACGAAGTCTTACTCTGATTGCTGAGTTAACAAATTTAAGCGAGAAAGATTTCAACGATGCCTTAATAACTTGTCACACAAACATTTTAGATAGAAATATTACTTACAGTCTTGCAACTTCTATATACAGTTGCGCAGAATGATAAACAAATCTAGAAAGCGTTTATTTAAAAAAAAAAAAGTTAACTGTCAAACACCACTTCTATTTGGTTTGACAAATAAGTTACATTAATTTTTTTGATGTAATTGCATATTAGATTTATTGTTATAGTGATTATCAATAAAGTTTATTTGGTTATAAAAAAAGACGTAAATTCACTTAAATCTCAATATGCAATCATTAGAATAATTTTTAATTCTTCTCTAATCCATGATATAGCAAGAGATAACAATTAAAAATACAAAATCAAACACATGGTTAAATGTCGGTTATTATTACCAATTTTATTTCATAAGTGATAGCAGATTTTTTTTTCGCTATTGTGAACTCGGTGTGCGTTATGTCCAATCAGAGGGAGGAACTTATTTCCCTATCTAAACCAACGCTGCTTTTTTAACCGAAACGCTGTATAAAAAATCTGATGTGGCCAACACAACACCTCCCGCCATTTAATTTTTATTAATTTAAATATACATACTCATACTTATATATGCTGGAAACTGTATTAAGTTCCATTCCATATAATTATGGTTGTATTTACTATTTTCTTTTTAAAAGGTTACTATTATTAATTTGAAATGATTAGTTCTTTGGCAGTGACATTTATTTGACAGTTACATACATTTGAGATATGAACTGTGTAACTAAGGAGTTGTTTGTTTAAAGCGTAGGTCTGGCATTTAAATTATAGACAATTTTCTAAATTTATCCATAAAATATATAGAAAAATTATTAATGCACAGCAAACCTGTAGAAAATTTAATAATTTTAAATTTTTATAATAACATAAATCTCGAAAAATAACATTTACAGGTATTTTTCGAAGAAAAACTATTTTGAGCTTCAAGTAAAGTGCTATTTCCGGTTATTTGATTTACACAAAAATCTAATGGCTTCTTTCCATATTAGAATAAGGTTGAAATACAAGGTTTCAAAATTTTCTGCATGATAGTATTTGAGTTAAGTCAAAGATCCACACACACATACATATAGACATCATCGTGAAAATGTTAAAATTGGATTCTAGGGACCTTAAAACGTGGTTATTTACCAAAATTTCGATTTTTAGCACGATTCCTATACCTCCCTTACCAAGGGTTGCGGGAGGTAAAGACAGTAAATTTAAAAGCCAAATACAAGATGTCCCAGGACATTATTTTAAAAACTTCTCAATATTATTCTACGAAATTTGGTGTCTAGGAGGTTTTCCGACATGCCCGTTTCAACTAAAATATTTTCAAAGCAGTAGCACTTCCGGTTTAACCGGAAGTAGATACTAACTTTCTTATTTTAAGTTGGAATGCTATATTTTTTATTTTACCATTGAATTCAGCAGAAAATTTTACATATGAAATTATAAAAACATTTTACGCATGATCAGCCACTTTCGGCGTAATTCAACTATTTTTATTTTTTCTCTAAAAACGGCCACTTCTTTATCACTCTATTATTTCAAGAATGGAATCGAATTTCTATAATCTGTAAAAACAGTTTTATAAAGAAAGCTTTTGTTTACACTAATATAAATTAATAATCGACAATTTTTGAAAAATATTATGTCCAAATCAACGTAAAGTTGAAGTCCAAAAAGTACAAAAAATCAAGTTTTTTAATAGAACACCCCATTTTTATTATTGAAATGAATTCTTCATTAAAAATATGAGTAATTTGTGTAGCATGTCCTATGTTGAAAGTTAATAGATTTTTTTCAGGTGTTCCATTCAAAAAATTAGAGTTTATTAAACTTTTTGAATTTTAACTTTACGTTGACTTAGAAATTACATTGTTCAAAAATTGTCGATTATTAATTTATACTAGTGTAAACAAAAAATTAAAAAAAGTTGAATTACGCCGGAAGTGGTTGACCATGAGTAAAATAAAATGTTTCTATTGTTTGATATGTAAAATTTTCTCCTGAATTCAATGGAAAGTAAAAAATATAGCATTCCATTTAAAATAAGAAAGTTAGGGTCTACTTCCGGTTATACCGGACGTGCTAGTGCTTTGATAATATTTTAGTTGAAACGGGTACGCCGGAAAACCTCTAGATACCAAATTTCGTAAAATAATATTGAAGTTTTTAAAATAACAATAGCATAAGCTCGTCCTGGGACATTCTGTATACAACAAAAAAGAACAGAATAAATATAAATATTGAACTTTCAGTCTCATGAAATATGATTGTACAATTAAGTTTTACAAGAAATGTTAGTTTCTGAGTTTGATAATACCGGTATTATGTGAGAATGATTAAACGACAAAATGAAAAAAAAAATTGTGTTTGGGTGTAAACAATGCTAAACATTAACCAATTAGAACCATACTTCTTATACTATGATAATTTTAAATTTGTTCTCCTTAAAAATTTATGTATAGATATTTTGAACATAATTTTACAGTTACATTTTATTATGTAGGTATGTAGTATGTAAAACTAACAGATGGTATATAGGTTGCTCATTAATAATTATATGTTAATAAATAATTTCATGTATAACAAAGTAACAATTGAACTTCAATTTATTCAATACAAAAATTGGTTCAACCTTTATACCAACTATATCATTATTAAAATTAACTTTTCAGTGAATATTTTATCGTGAAATGTACGTAAATAAATAATGAAGAAACAACTACGACCTCCTATAAACCAAACAACCGATAAATTCGTCTGACAAACGTGACCCGTCTGATTCTTTAAGCATTTGTTATCACCAGCTACTGCGATAAGAATTGTCCACAACAAGAAGGACAGAGCCAACTACTGTCTTACTGTTGTGAAATAAAACTAGTGATTTGTTTGAAAATGTAAACAAAATGTCATGTTCTATTTGTGCTAGGTTATCGGAGATCGAAGCATAGAAAAATTGTAAAAGTAAACGTTCTAGGATCTTGCATTGATTCTGATGAATATGTAGAAGTTTCTATGAATTGTAAAGCGTAAATACTCGCTTGCATGTATTTCTAACGTAAGATCAATAAATGCTTAAATATTCTAGTAGAACGAAGCACGAATATCATGATGGCGACTAATTATACAGTCATGATTTAAATATTAAATAATACAACTTCTACGCATAGCATTTGAGAATGTGATTCATTATAATATAACATATTATGTTCAATTAAATAAAAATATGAAAGTAACAATATACATACTTAACGTGTTTGTTTGTTTTTTGAAAAGATAAGTCGCATGCGTGTAAATTATAATTAATTTACGAAACTTCAAGATAAATATTTGGCCCATATACAAAGTGTAAATGAAATAAGTGCATTAAATTTAACCAGTAATGTAACTCGACGAGAACAACAATATTTCTTAATAACTTTTTTTTCTAAGTCTTTTAGATTTTGAGTTAAAATTCTTTAAAGATTTGCTGCATATTTCGTTACCCGCCCATAGAGAACAAATGGCTGATGCCGTATTCAAGTGGGATACAAACAGCTCAAAAATTGTCGGTTATCGGTTACACTTGCAGTCACAGTAATTAATAAACGAATCAACGGAAATAACATTTATTATTAATTAATTCGTAATAGTACAATTTTTAAAATAAAGAAATTTAAATTTTGGATAACAAAATTATAAAGTTGTGTATTAAACCAGGCTTTAATCACCTGTGAATAAAGGAAGACAAGGAGGAAGAGCAAAAGCATAGTTATTAGGTTATGAGATGATTATTTATCGTCGACAAATCATAATAGTTTAAATACGTTATTCAAAAAATGTAAGTACAAACTTTTGTCCATTTAAACGAGGTACATGAGTACCATTAATTAGTCGTCCATTTATTGTTCCCGCTCAAACATTTTTTAATGAAAATTTTTACAGCATTTTCGTCTGTTTAAATGTGTATTGTGCATAATAAATACACCTTCCCAAATAAATTCAGTCTCATTAATGAACAATATGAGCCATTCCCAAAATCGAAGTCTGCTGAAAACATTGATCTTTTTGCACATGATAGGGATACAACTGTTGCTTTATTTAAAACTGTCATATGTGACACTTCGTATTGTGATAAAGATGTACAAGATTAACAAATGTGCGAATATTAGGAACAGTGTGATTTGGAAACGCTCCGTCTAAATGCGTTGGCAACTTTATAATACTGTCTTTATATCAACCACAAATTAAAATGTAGTAAAGATACGAATAAATAAATAAACCATAGGTAAGTAATTACAATATCTGTGTACTCGCTATTTGTAAACGTAAGCATTTTGACAGAATTTTACCTGATAAACAAGTTTATTACTGTCAAAATATAATTGGAACAACTGACAAAACTGTCAATTGCTAAAACAAAATTTTTCATACCTATTGCTACTGCATTCAATTATTAGAAAAATACGTGGAACGACTCGTCAATTTACGGGGTGGTAAAAATGCTAAAAAATATATGCGATTTCTAGAAAAAGTTATTAAGAAATATTGTTGCTCTCGTCGAGTTACATTACTGGTTAAATTTAATGCACTTATTTCATTTACACCCTGCAGAGAAATAATGTAGATAGATGTACGTATGTCTGTTTCATAACGTAGAAGACGAATAGTAGTTGGCACAAACATTTCCGCAAAGAAAGCGTAGCTGCATTTTCTTAAATAGTTTCATGATAGTGCTAGCGATGCATGTTTGTATGCCAACTACGACAACACTTGAGATTCTCACCTAGGCCAGTTATCTGGAACGAAGATATTCCACCAGGAGGCGCGTTTCTCCCTCTGTCTGTGTGTATGTTCGGATATAGAGCCCGCCGAGCCCGGGGGAGTAACAGAAGGCACTACAACACCCTTGCGTCGCTTTCTCTCGAACTTGGGGTGCCAAGACTTGCGCCGTCCTCTTTTATCCTCTAGTCCGCTTTCCTTCCTCTGTTGGCTGTGAATCCCGAAAAGCTGCGCAATCGACTCCCTCCGGACCTCTTGCCGGATTTTCGCGCGGACCTCTTTCAAAGGGGTGGCAATGTCTTTGTCTTTTGGTTTAGTGGGTTCGTCGTCTATCAAGCGAGGCATCGACGAAGAGCTCCAGGTCTTTTCGCCGATACTGCTCCGAAGTACTTCCGTGTCCATCATGTTGTATGTAGCTACATTCCAGCCGGTTTCACACACTTTTTAAACCACTTTCACCGAGTCACAGTTACACGAACACTACGAGCCGCCCGTCAGTAAACAGGTGGCGGAGTTATAAATATAGAACACTATAGTTCACTGTCACTGTCTTGAAGTAAAATCAAATCCCGAGCGGGATAGTCGAGGTGTTGTCTGATGGAGAACTGGTAGGGAACTAGCGGCCACTCGCAAGAGTTGGTGAGCTAGAGAAGTGAGCTGTGCGAGTGTAGCGTACTTTCTCGCGGTGTATCACGTGCGGAGCGATAACGGGCGTCGCACACTCAGAGCTCGGAGCCTAGTGCTAGTGCATGATGGTGACGGGGGGACCGCAGCACTAGTGTGGTAGTGTGGGGACAGACAAGGCACCCTCACCGCAGCATGGCATCCATGGACACTCAAGTCCAACAATGCCTGCCAACATGATTGATGATCATACTCTTACATATTTATATTAAATTCCTCGCAGTTGAGGCAGGAGCTCTATGTTAGACAATTTTACTTGCATCAGGTCGACAGCTTACGCTTATACGAAAAATATATGAAATGAGATCTTTCAACCCTTTTATGACGCTAAAAAGCAAAAAATTAAGAAAAAATAAAATATCTACCACAAACTTTAAATCTGAACAATCTACTCTCAGAAATTAATTACCTGGATAAACGCATAAGCAGAGCAAGCATATGTAGGCTATAGTTGTACAGATTGATTGATAAATATAGATAATCTGCTATTTTTACCTTCCGTCACCTATAAGTACGGACGGTATTGTCTTTGGTCAAAAAATTCGATGATGAGTTTTTCATCAATAAGCAAGTTTTAGGGGTTCTAGAATACGATTTTACTATTTTTACGATGATGACTGTATGTGTGTGTGTAAACTATTATTCACAAAAGATGACTATTTAAGGTCATTTGCGAGCCGTCAGATATATACTACGTTTTCATGCAGTTTTGAAAATGGTTTCAGTTTTCAGTCAAAATTATGCAAAACTGTTTACATGCAGTTTTCAAAACAAGTTTAAAAATTGATTTGAAATCAGTTTCGGTGCATGCGCATTTAGCTGATGTAAGTGACAGATCCTCTTCACTCCAAATACTTCGTTTTGCTATTATTCTAATTATTTTTTATACTTCATACCATTACGCACTAAAACTAAACAACTGTCAGTTAATTTGAAGGTTAGTAACACAAAGCGACAGGAACGTTATGCTCTGTACGCATGCGCAGTATCGAAACTGAATTTTAAGTGTTTACATGTGTAGTTTTGAAACTAGTTTTCAAGTCCAACCCATGAATTTTAGTTTTGGTTTGAGAAAATTCAAAACCGTTTTGTTACTGTATACATGGCGTTTTCAAAACTAAAAACGTTTTAAAAACGGTTTCAAAACTGCATGTAAAGTCAGTGAATATTACTTCATTGCATTTCGTATGCACGGCGTACAACATGAAATATTTATTATCATTTTAACAGAAAAAATAAGAGTAATTAATTTGAAAATTATGTTTTTTTCTAAATAATGCCTTTCTGAAAGATTTATGTTTTTCACTTATGTTTTTGCAAAATACAAAAACGTAGACAACTTATAAACCAAGGAATAATAATTTGATTTAAACGTTAACGCCAGTGGGTAAATATTAGCACAGAGGGCAGTGTAGTAGATAATTGGGTATCTATAATTCTACGACATACGTCATTATTATTTGTAGTGTGTTAAAAAGTAATGCCTCTATTAACGTATATCTGTCACACCACATCAATTAAATAGGCATAGGTCAAATAATCTTTCTCTTCCTAATACAAAATGTTGCTACCTCGGTTGCTACGCTACTGCTGTAAAGTGATGTGTATTCTATCTTCGAAAGAATGACATTGAATAGTCATCTTTCGTGAATAATAGTGTAATAAAAATTTCGTCTGCGATAATTCTAATACATAAAACAATTTCAAAAATTATAATTATTTTGTATTCTTCTTCGTTACATCCATATGAAGTGCTGAGTAGATTTTGGTTACAATTGGTCAACCGGAAGTACCCTCATTTGAAGATTTTTTAACAGTTTTTCTTGAAAAAACTATGTTAAATATAATTTTTTCACATTTAATGTTATTATAAATATTAAAGAATATTTTATTCTCTATACGATTTGACTGCATTTTATACTTAATATTAAATGAATATAGAGAGTTAAAATATTATAAAGAAATTAAATTTCATAAAGTAGACAGCTACAACAGAGTGATCAAAAATAACTGATTCAGTTGGCAGTAATAGAAATTTACCTGAAATTGGTAAGACTGATACATAAATTTATATCCTGTCGTTGACACTACTGACAGTGACAATTAAAAATTTTAAATTTGACTCGAGATTTGACTACAATTTTTACAATTTATTAAAATGGTCGTTGTTTCCCTTACCCACATTCTTATATTTCTTACAATAGCCGCAGAACAACAATCTAAAGTATTTAAATTATCCAAAATCCTATTACATGTCAGGTCCATTTGATATAAACCTATTTGTATTTATTCTAAAAATGACATGTCAAATAGTATTTCTGCTTTTACCTGGTGTGTAAACTGTGGAATAAAATGATCCCCAGAATTGTATTGTCAACTGAATCAGTTATTTTTGATCACTCTGAATATTAAGAAAATTTTGATTGAAAGAAGTCAAGTACAATCGACATAAGTGTGTTCGTCTTATAATTTTACTGGCAATATAGGATCTTTTGCTAGAAATTTTCTGTATGGAAACACAAATCAGCTGATTCCAAGCAAGTCAAGGTGACTGCTCGCGCCCTATTATAAAATATTTTTTTAAATAATTTTAATGTTCTTGACATTGCTCCAAAAACTTTCATACAAATATACCCATTCATTAATTTCGTTGTGTACTCCTGAAGAAAATACGTTTTGACAATAAACTTGTGTTCGTCCGTTAAATCCATTCCGGGTGGCAAGTTAAACTAAAAAAAGACTCATTAATTGAGCTATTAGAATTATGTTTATAACTCAGTTACCAAGCAAATAACGAAATACACTTATAAGAGTCGTGAAAAAGAACGTTGTCGATAATGTAATTATGAAACGCAAGAAATAAAGACGGAAAAATGAAACAAAGAACGTAACAAATATTTGAATAAATATTTGACAGATTGACAGAACAATACACCTATGAATTACACATAACTGCTAATACTTGTTTCCGCGGAGTAAAATATTGAGAATTATACAGGTCACGTGATTATCAGATGATTTTGATCACTCGTATAAATATATGTTCCATTCCACTTAAAAATCAACTAATATTTCACTTCCGGCGAAAATGGAAGTAGAATTCAGATCTTTTTTACACAAAAAAGTGGCATTTAAGTTCGGTTTCATGAATAATACTATTTGTCTTTTTATTTTTCAATCAGCTTGCATAAAGCCCCTTAAAAACAATTCAAATAAGAGCTATTGCAACAGTGTGATAACACTGGTTTGGTCTTTGGAATTTGAGGGAGTCAACAGGAAACAATAATTTTTTAGGGAGATATATAGTAGCTAACGCAAACATATAAAAATTACAGTTGCTACTACCTCCAGCGTGGCGGTCCACTCTGCCGTCACGCTTTGTAAAAATAGAACAAGAAACTCTTAAATTGTAAAATATAAGAAAAACACAAAATATTTAAACGTCAAATTTATTGTTTAGAAACTTTAACAACTGAACTCCAAAACAACGTTGTCGTAACTCTATTAGTTTTCCTGGTCGGGAGGGCCATGTAGCAGTAGACTAAATTATAGGGGAGACTGCTACAGATACACATTTTTATCGATTCAGATTCGTTTTTATTCCCAATTTTATGGGAATCTGAAATATACATTTTGAAAACCCATTTATTTAAAACATTCTCTCACATATCTAGAGAGAGCAAATTGGAGAACATATTTTGTAGCCATAAATGCAATTTTACAATTTCTTATTTGTGTAACCACATAAGCACGTTTTGAAATATCTGACAAAGTGGAATACAATAAAACAAGTTTTAAGTTGATATGTGCGTCTATTTATCTATATGCCTACCTGTCTGTTAGCACGTATTTTAAAATTCTATACTTAATGGGAAAACCAATTTGGACTTATGCTCAGTCTATTTGGATTAGATTAACTTTTAATAAAAGTGGTATTTTCTTGATGTTGTTTTTATATTATTTGTTTTTTGTAAATACAAACGTACTGATTAAAAATTAATAAAAATTAAACCAACTGAGAGCAATATTTTTACTTTACAATGTTATTCACATTTATTAACTTTAAGGTAATGGATTATGTGTTATGTGCTAGTCACATAAGATATTGTACCATTATTACTTTTTACCTCTCGCTAAGAGGTATTGGATTCATGCTAAAAATCGCATATCCAGATTTTAGTGAATAAGCACGTTTTAAGGTCTCTAGAACCCGATTATAACATTTTTACGATGATGTCCGTATGTGTGTGTGGATGTTGGATCCACGATTTCTCAAATACTATAAGACTTAAGACATTTTTAACTACGGATTCCTCAATCTAACAATAATGGTAAGAGTTGATTAAGTTTCGGTAACAATTGGACAACCGGAAGTAGTAGTTACAACAAAAAAAATCATCTAAATATTATTTATCGAAAATTTATGTAAATACTTATATTAAAGAACGTTAAATTCTTTATTCGAAAAATATAAATTCATTAATATATCTTTTATAGATTTAGAGATAAAGAAATGTATATAAAATAATTTGATGTAATAAATATCAGATCAAACTACTTCAAAGCAAGAAATTCAAATGCTTGTAATTGACACATAAATGTCATTGTCAAAAATATGTGTATGCCACTGTCAAAAATATTTGTACATCATTATGAAGATTATGAAAATAAAAAAAAAGTCAACAACGCAAAAGAATATACGTAAAAAAGAATACAAAAGGAATTTGCGAAAAAATGACGAATATAAAGAAAAAGAAAAGGAAAGTAGAAAAAAAAATTCAGGATATTGTATTTAAAGAAAATGTATGTATTGTACATAATTTATATTAAAATATCCCATAGATTTTGCAAATATATGTGAGAATTATTTTGTAGTGAGACATGAATATATGTATTTGTATTTAAAAATATTTTTCGTTTTATGCGTACAACCAGGTAAAATATCTGGCGAGATGTTATGTGCTGGCCACATCAGATTTTTATTTTTATTGTTTTAAACTTTCTAAACATAATTAACATAACGGGGTGTTAATTTTAAATTGAACAGCATTGCATCATCAGGTGTACTGATAATATTAACTAATTCCTAATACTACGAGCCTTATATCTGGTAAAATGAGGGTGGTCAAGCGTGGTTGGGAGTTCAAGTGTGTCTGGTGGTCCATGATTGGTTGTCGTCTCCTGTGCAATGGGCTGTGGCGGTTCTTCAATTGGTGGTTCCCTGGTTGTTATTTTCATTGCTGTGTTCTGAGAAATGATTTCCTTCCAAAGTGGTTTGATTTCTATACTGGCTTGGCTAGAGACCTTTTCCCGGTTTATCATGATGTACGCGGCCTCTTTAAACTTACGTTTGGAAGTGTGATCCTCTTTGGAGATGATTTTCGCGTTGTCCCATAAAACCCACCACCCTCATTTTACCAGATATAAGGCTCGTAGTATTAGGAATTAGTTAGTATTATCAGTACACCTGATGACAGCAGCAGATATTAGCTACCGAAACGTTGTGAAAATTTGTGTTTTTGTTAAATAAAGATAATGGAAGTCCAAAATAGTATATTAAAGAACGTGTTTTATAAGACATGTTTTTTTCGCACGCGTCAAAATTTAGAAAACTCGCTAACGCTCGTTTTCTAATTGACAAGTGCGAAAAAAAGTCTTATAAAATGAGTTCTTTATACTATTTTTTATATTTTGCACCTTCTACAAACTAAAATATTTTTAAAAAACTGTTAATATTAAACCGAGTTGATTTAGGGAAATTTGTAAGTGAAATGTTGTAGTTGGTAACATTGAATTGACCACATTCAATTATTATTTGAAAGTTCATGTCATTTCAATATTTACGAACAAATTTAAGTGAATTTAGTGTAATCATGGAAGATGAAATCAGTTGCACTCCGCCTGAGCTACGTAATATAGCTCAGACTACAGGAAATAATCTACTTCCTAAAAAATCGCGCGAGATTTATGAGAAAGAATTTGCAAATTTTGACACATGGTGTAAAGAAAATAATGTCAAAGGCGTAACAGAGAATGTTTTGATTGCTTATTTTGAAATGCAAAGTAAGACGAAAATATGTATTATTATTATTATATTCATTAAATAAAGTGATTAATTAAGTAAAAGAAATTTTGAGGTTATATTGAAATTTCTTATCTTCCAGCTTTGACGTTTGACAATTTAACCCTTTCAGCCTCAGTGTACAGGAAATTTTTATTTTTTCTTATATTTGAATTAAAGCTTGCTTTAAAATTAATTAAAAATAATTTTCTATCGTTCAAAGGTTCAATCTACAAATTTTTAGTACTACTAGATCCATCTATGTGGACTAATTCGAACATTATATTAAATAAAATAAAATATCATCACGGCTCATTACCCATTGCTGGGTGTGCCAATCTGCTTTATACACATTATATTAACATTTACTTATTCAATTTGTGATTATATTTGTACATTTTCATGTAAATAATCTTCCCTAAATAAAAAATAATAATAATAACGACATTATATTATTAAAATGAATTGTCAATTAACTAAAAATAAATTAGGTAAAAATGGGTTAAAGAAACGTCATCTAGTACCAACCGTATAAAACAAAAAATTGCGTATCGAAATGAAGGTCATTACGATACGCAATTGCGTATCGTAATGACTTCATTATGAACGCAAAATATAAAAATCAGTTTTATTTAATAAGATTAAAATTGGCAAACAATTTCGATTTTACAAAACTATATTGCACTGAACAGATTTTTTTACTATAGTGGTAACAAAATACGAGACCTTGCTTTTTATTTTAAACAACCTAAACAAATGGTTAGAAATCTTTCATACAGAGTACAATAATTTGTCGTCGCAAATTTTGATTTATTCTTACGATCATGTGTGGGATTTATAAAATTTTATTATATACATATGGTACCTAATCTATTTGTTCCAGTTGCCATTAGGTAGTTGTTTCTTGTTTGCATGCTAATAAAAATAATCGAACGCCCAATTTAGAAATGAGACTCCTACAGTTTTGCAAACCGGTACTCGAGATTTTTATTAACTCTATTCTAGTTCATAACATAACATAAACTGAGAAATTCTTTCCATTTCACAATCAGAGGAAAGAAAAATTTCAATTCTCAGTGTTTTATTTCTCGCAGATGTGGCACACATTTCAAAACTCTCATAAAGTGACATAATCTTGCGATCTGGTTGCAGTAAAATACAAAAAGTTTCAGTCGACATTTTTATCTCTAAATTGCTTGTCACAATCTCAACATGTTCAAGAGGAGTCGATCAAAGAAAATGTACTTTGTGATTCAATATGGCTTCGCTTCAAAGTAAAACAGAATTTTAAAATACATAAAGCTGTTGAGATATCACACAATAAATAACTGATAAAATATCGGTTTTCGAAACATGATACTTGAAAGGGAACATTAACATGTTTCTATGTAATCCGAAGCAACATTTGTATACTGTGATATATGTTTGACTAAATAGGAATAAATTGTGTCTAGTTTTTAAAAAATTTAAACAATAAGGTTACGTAATTTCTGAGAAATTGAAGCAAATATTAGACTAAACTAAAATTGTAATGTTTGTAAACTTTCACATAATTGTTTGAAATAATTTTCAAATTTAGTATACAATGAATTTGCTACTTTAATTATTTAATATAAGGAAGAAGTTTCTCTTTAATTTCCAAATATCAAAGTGATTCTCAACCATAGTAACAAATTAAAAATCTGGTGTGACCAACACATTACCTCCCGCCATTTACAGCCAAAGTCATAAAAAAGATTAAGCTAATCCTTATTTTTGGATTAGCGAATTTTACTCTAATTTTGGCAGTTTATTAAAATATAGTCTAATCTAATCCAAGTAACTACCTTTTACTTCCTTGTACGAGGTGTGTTCAAAAAATATCGCGAATTTTGTGTTTTTTCAAAAATTATTTATTTATTCATGAATATCTATTTTGTCCCCTTCAAAGTAATCCCCATGAGATATTATACACTTGTGCCAACGGTTTTTCCAATCTTCAAAGCACTTCAAAAAATCATTTTTTTTTTATCTTGTTCAGCTCCTCCTTCGATGCCGTCTTTATCTCGTCAAGCGTAGCGTAACGTCGTCCTTTCATGGGCCTCTTCAGTTTAGGGAACAAGAAAAAGTCACAGGTGGCCAGATCTGGGGAATACGGTGGCTGCGGCATCATTAGTGTGTTGTTTTTGGCTAAAAAGTCGCGCACAAGCAACGATGTGTGAGCAGGGGCGTTATCGTGGTGCAAAAGCCAATTTTTGTTCTTCCACAAATCCGGGCGTTTCTGGCGGATTGCTTCGCGCAAATTGCGCATAACTTGCAGGTAATATTCCTTATTGACCGTTCTACCCTGTGGCAAGAACTCATGATGCACCACGCCCCTGCAACCGAAGAAAACTGTCAGCAAAACTTTCACATTCGACCGAACTTGGCGCGCTTTTTTCGGTCTTGGTTCGTGCGGCAGCTTCCATTGAGATGATTGAACTTTGGTTTCCACGTCATAACCATAAACCCACGATTCGTCACCAGTTATGACCCTCTGGAGCAAATTTGGGTCGTCGCGAACAGAGTCCAACATCTCATTAGCAATGTTCATGCGATGCTGTTTTTGGTCGCAATTGAGCAATTTTGGTACAAATTTCGCGGCGACCCGTCTCATGCCCAAATCATTGATAAAAATCGAATGGCACGAGCCAATCGATATGTTTAGGTCCTCAGCAACTTCTCTAACGGTGATTCGACGATTGGCCAATATCATTTTCTCCACTTCATTAATTTTTTCGTCTGTTGTTGAAGTGCTCGGGCGTCCGGCACGCTTTTCGTCGTTCACATCTTCTCGGCCTTCTGAGAACATTTTGTACCACCGATAAACGTTGCTTTGGTCCAAGGTAGCTTCTCCGTATGCCACAGTCAACATTCGGAATGCATCCGCGCACTTAATTTCGTTTTTCACACAAAATTTGATACAGGTTCTTTGTTCCATTTTTTTGAATAGGTAAAAATCGAAGACGATCCAAAACACGTGCAAGCAAAGCAGCTGTCAACAATTAAGTGAACATTCAAAATGGCCGAGCTTGTCGACATAAGTGAGAGACATGAGTACCAACATAAAGCCACAAAAAGATCGAAATTCGAATATACGTAACCCGCGAAAATTCAAAATTCGCGATAGTTTTTGAACACACCTCGTACATAGTAAAGAAAGTATTGTAATCGCGAAAAATTTCAGTTTTCAGATTTCAACGGAAATATCCATTACACCATCCCTGAATTCATTTTGACTAATTTCGTCGTGACGTCTGTACGTACGTATCTCGCATAACTCAAAAACGGTAAGCCGTAGATAGTTGAAATTATCTATTTAGGACTAGTATGACATCTAGTTGTGCACCTCCCTTTTTGATCATTACATAATTTCCAGAAGTGGAACTTTACTTTAAGCCTATAATAGATTTTAATGAAAAACTATTTTAAAATGTAATCCAAAACTTTTCAAATTTGGTATATAAGACTTTTATGTCAATGGGAATAACATAGTAGATTTTGAATAAAATTGGGTAACCGAAAATGATATATTATCAGAAGTTGTTAACAGTTTTTCTTGAATAAAATGGTTTTATTTTGATTTTAGAAATAAATGCTTCAAATAATAGTTTTAGATTAAATTATGCGTCTAGGACACCTAATATTATTAAATTAGCCCTTTATATAAGCAAGATATGTAAATTTAAAAAAGTACCAAAAAAAAATAAAAAAATAATGTTAATGTCAAATACATGAAATTTTATAATTGGGTCTATATTTCATGTTGGTCTTGCGTACAAGGAAGTTGTATGGTGTCCACATCAGATATTTTGATAATAAAATGAAGAATAAATTTTAAATAGCGGGATAGAATAGAATTCACTAATCCAAAAATGAGGATTAGCTTAAACTTTTTTGTGAATCATTAATTTCTATTAATCTAAATACATATTTACTTATGCTGGAAACTGTATTGAATTTCTTTCCTATTGCTCTATTTACTATTATTAATTTGAAATGATTAGTTCTTTGACAGTGACATTTATCTGTCAGTTACATTTGAATAACTGTGTAACCTAGGAGTTTTGTGTGTTTAAAGTGTAGACTCCAGGATTTAAATTATACATAATTTTATAAATTTCCATACCTAAAGGTGACGGAAGGTAAAAATTATAAAGAAATTAAATTTCATAAAGCAGCCAGCTGTGCTATAACCATGAAAACATCTACTATATTAAGAAAATTCTGATTGACAAATGTCAGTGTCAAGTGCAAATGACATAGTATGTTTGTGTTATAATTTTACTGGAAATATATAGAATTGCTTACAAGAAACAAAGTACATACTTAGAATCGACTGAAAGTAATGTACTGGAATCTTTTGCAAAAAAACATGTGTGGAATTTGTACGAAATCCATACAACTGATGGAAGGTAATGTGCTGGCCACATAAGATTTTTTTTAAAAATAGTGTAGAACGGTATAATTCCATTATATTGTATATGCAATGAAAATTAAATATAAATGTGATATATTTAATAAAAACAACTTAAATATAATTAAAATAAGTTGTGTATGCTATTTTCCAAACATTACAAAAGGTCATCCATATCAAAGTACTATTTATGTAATATACATAAGCAAACAACAGCTGAAACATTGATTAATAGCTAATTAAATGTTTTATAAGCTTTAATTAAATAAAAAATGCAGGTCATAATTTTGACAGCATTCGCAGGAAAATTATTAGAAATATCTATCCAATAATTATCACGATTTAACACATGGTTATGGACAAAAAGGTTGAAATTTTAACATGCTGTTTGAAATAATAATAATAATAATTACCGCGATTATTTATTGACATTTCTTACAACCAATGAAATGTTACATTTTATGTCACGTGACTGCGTTTTAACCAATCCTGTCATTATTATACTGAGAATAAAGCTCTAGAGATTATTTCCGGAAATAATCTCTGTAGCTTTTGTTTTTGTTGACATATGTCAGATAGTAATTAACACATAAGTAAAATTAGAGAAAACGACCAATTTTGTGCCATTGCTGATCATGAAATAAAACAAAAAATTATAGAAACCAAATTTAGATATACCATAATTAGTAATTGTATCTTTTGATTATTTATTCTGCAATTTCCAAGTGTGTTCTAGTTGTCAAAATAGACTTACCAACTGAGCCATGTAAAGGAATGAAGCTAGTTAATGGACCTTTTCAATTTAAAGAGATAGAAGATATGCGCATAGTAAGAACAACTGAGATCTATGGCGTTTGTTTCTAAAATATTTAGAAGTAAAATGTGAGAATATCTCATATAACTTTAAAAAATCTTATCGAAATAAGTTACAAAAGCTTTTTTTGAAGATAAAATGTCTAACGATGCAAATTTTCACTAAGAATACAGGTATTTTAATGACTGCAATATTTTTTCTGTTTCGTTTGAAAGCCTAACTGGCAGTTGTTCGCGCCATTTTCTTACTATTTGCAGCGATAGAAAGAGATAGCCGTTAAATTGAAAAGGTCCATTACGACAGTAGATAGCGTTACAGCATGACAGCTTGATTCCGTTGTTTAAAACTTGGAGATCAAAAAATAATCTAATTAAATATAATTCGAGAGCGATAAATTAGAAAATAATTTTCCAACAATAGTCACTAGCCCTATATGGGCTACGGGCTTTCCTGACTATTGCCTGGCAACAAGTTTTCGAAAAATCTATCAAATTATTTTCAATTTATTCTCACTCTCTTGTTATATTATTACTGAGAATTTTTATTCATCCTTATCATTCAATACATGTAAATGTCACTTTAAAAGTAGGCGTTGGAAAAAAATATTTAATCAATATTGTAGGATGGATCTGTGTCTGAAAAAACATGACAAATAAATTACCGTTTCCATTCGTAAAATACAAAACGGTATCGCATTGTGATCATATCGTCTTGTAAAATGTAAATGAAGATCAATTGTATTTAAAGCAAGAGCGAAGCAAGACTATCACTATCAGTCACTGAACTCAATATTATATTACTGGAATGCGCCATGAAAATATGAATTATTAGTTAGGTGAATATTTTTAGTACATACTTGCTTATGTTAGAAGTCAACATTTTTATGTGTCGTTTGTAACGAAAAGTTTTGTGTATCTATATATTTATTTGTAGATTTGTGTTTTGTTTTTGTTAGTTTACTTAAATAGTTATTTAACAGTTTTTATTTTACGGTATTTAAAATAATATCTATGCAACCCGTAATACATTTTATAGGGACACTATCTCCTTTCTCTGTTCCTCAGGTCGTTCACTTTAAAACAAATGCCTGTATAACGTATTTACAGGGTGTAAATGATATAAGTACATTCAATTTAACCCGTAATGTAACTTGTCAAGAGCAACAATATTTCTTAATAATTTTTTTTCTAAATTTTCTAGTTTTTGAGTTAAATTTTTTTAAAGATTTGTTAGATATTTAGTTACCCGCCTCTGGTCTGATCGCTGTTGCCCTCTGCTGTCAGAATTTAAGTTCGATTCACACGACACAAAAACTGTCGGCTGGTGTTTGCTTTCTTGCAGACACAGTATAATTAATAAACGATCAACGGAAAACATATTTATTATTAATAAATTTGTAATAGTACAATTTTTAAAATGAAATTTAAATTTTGGATAATATAATTATAAAATTGTGTATTATAACAGACTTGTAAACATCTGTGAATAGAGGAAGAGCATAGTTATGAGGTTATGAGATGAGTTATCAGTTATCGTTTATCGTCGACAAATCATAATGGTTTAAATACGTTATTCAAAAATGTAAGTACAAACATTTTTTAATGAAAATTTTTACAGTATGAGGATTTTCGTCTGCCGTGATGTGTATTCTGCACTAAAGACACCTTCTTTAGTAAACCCAGCCTCAACAGTGAACAATACTAACCATTCGCAAAATTTGCTATGTGTTGAAAACATTGAACTTTTGCAAATGGTATGGATATAACTGTTGCTTTTTACTTCAGGAAGTATTGTAATCGCGAAAAATTTCGGATTTCAGATTTCAACGGAAATATCCATTTTGAGTAATTTCGTAGTGACGCATGTACGTACGTACATATCTCGCATAATTCAAAAACGGTAAGCAGTAGAAAGTTGAAATTTTGTATTTGGGACTACTATGACATCTAGTTGTGCACCTCCCTCTTTGGTCATTACATAATTTCCAGAAGTGGTACTTTACTTGAAACCTATAATAGATTTTAATGAAAAACTATTTTAAAATATAATCCAAAACTTTTCAAATTTGATATATAAGACTTTTATGCCAATAATGGGAATAACAGTAGATTTTGGTTAAATAGGCTAACCGGAAGTTATTAACAGTTTTTCTTGAGTAAAATGGTTTTATTTTGATTTTAGAAATAAATGCTTCAAATAATAGTTTTAGAGAATTAAATTCTACGTCTAGCACAACCAATATTATTAAATTAGCCCTTTGTATAAGTTAGATATGTAAATTTAAAAAAATTATACTTTTTGGTTTTTGTAATAAAAAAAAAAAAAAAAAAAATTAATGTTAATGTCAAATTACGTGAAATACGTGCAATTTTATAATTGGGTCTATATTTCATGTTGGTCTTGCGTACAAGGAAGTCGTGTGGTATCCACATCAGATTAAAAAATTATAATACTCGTATGTGACACTCCGTACTGTGATACTCGAAGATGTTCAAGATTTACAAATGTGCGAATATTACGAACAGAATTTGAAAAACTATCCGTCTAAATGCGTTGGCAACTCCATGATAGTGTCTTTATGTCAATAACAAAGTAAAATGTAGTACAGATACGAATAAATAAACCATAGGTAAGTAATTACATTGTCTGTGTATTCGCTATTCGTAAACGTAAGCATTTTGACAGAATCTTACCATAAACAAGTTTATTACTAATATCAAAATTTAATTGCAACAAATGACAAGACTGTCAATTGCTAAAACAAAAAATTTCATAGCTGTTGCTACTGCATTAAGGACCGGTATTTTCACTTCCGAATAAAGTTTCGAATAAGTATTCGTTAAATAAATGTATTTTGTGTATTTATCCAACGAATAATTCCATTGCGTCTTTTCACACATTTCACAGAAACAAATAGCTATCTGTCGAATAACTTTAACGTTCGTGAATTGGTAGCCTTGCAGAGTGAATCTCTGTGAGTAGAAAAGGATGGAGTTTGGCATAGCCACATTAAGCAGACAAGGATGAAATGTGTCTACTTCTTTTGTAGTCAATATTTTGTTTGACATATTTAATGTCATCTACATTCTTCTGCATTTTAGCCCCGGGAGACTGTAATTTAACAAGTGTACCATCTAATGTAACAATCATACGCGGTGAACGAGATATGTATATTGTAAAATTGTCCTTGTACTTTTTATACATTCCTTTCAGTTCGAAGTAAATGTTTGTCATCGTACCCAACAAAAGTATCCAAATTCGAAAATATTTTCCAGCGTCAAATATCAGGATCTTTATAATGATTTACCTAGTCACTGTTTGAAATCAAATACAATCCCCAAGACCCCCAATATGTAATAATAAATTGAAAACAGTTTATTTTCAAAATCAGAATCTGTCAAATAATTCCTTCATATATGTGGTTATGTCGCTGTCTAATTGTGTGTGATCGATTTTTCACGGTATTTATTAATTCATAGTTCAAAATATTATCATTATCATAATCATCAAAAATATTTAATATGTCCATTTTTTAAAAAACCTGCACTATGTGAAAATATAATGAACTTACGAATAAACAGTTATTCGCTATCCGACTACCGAATAATAATATATTCCGCGAATAACTGATGTTATTCTTCGAATAAATTTATTTGGAAGTGAAAAGACTACAAAAATATTTATCCGAATGATAAATTTATCTAAACCTTTATTCGCAAATGAAAATACCGGCCCTAAGGCCCGGTATTTCCACTTCTGAATAAAGTTTCGAATAAGTATTAGTTAAATAAATTTATTCTATATATTTATCCAACGAATAATTCCATTGCGTCTTTTCACACATTTTACACAAAAAAATAGCTATCTGTCGAATAACTTCAACGTTCGTGAATTGGTAGCCTTGCAGAGTGAATTTGTGTCAGTAGAGAAGGATGGAGTTTGGCGTAGTCTCGTTAAGCAGACAAGGATGAAATGTGTCAACTACTTTTGAATCCGTAGTTGTCAAAATTTTGTTTGACATCTTCAATGTCATTGTCATCTATATTCTGTTTTCATAATCGGATCTGTCAAAAATTATTTCATGTATGTGGTTGTTATGTCGCTGTCTGATGGTGTGTGATCGATTTCTCACGTTATTTATTAATTCATAACAATACACTATGTGGAAATGTAATGAACTTACGCGAATCACAGATGTTATTCTTTCGAATAAATTTAATTGCAAGTGAAAAGACGACAAAAATATTTATCCGAAGGATAAATTTATCTAAACCTTTATTCGTAAGTGAAAATACCGGCCCTAAGTAAAATAAATAAATAAATATATCATCACGGCTTATTACCCATTGCTGGGTGTACCAATCTGCTTTGAACACAGATATCTGTAATGATGAAATATTTGCACCGTGCATTAAGTTATTAGAAAAATACGTGAACGTCTCGTCAATTTACGGGGTTGTAAAAATGCTAAAAAAATAAATAAATAAAATAAATAAATATATCATCACGGCATATTACCCATTGCTGGGTGTGCCAATTTGATATGTACGCAGATATCGGTAATGATGATGACATATTTGTACCGTGCGGGCGCTTGGAGAGTGCACCACAGGGGTCAATTTAGTGCCATTTAAAATTGGAAATATTTGGCGTCGGTCGGGATCGAACCCGGTTCCCCAGATTCGCGACCTGACACTCAGGCACGCGGCCACGAGACCCCATGCTAAAAAAATATGCGATTTCGAGAAAAAGTTAGTAAGAAATATTGTTGCTCTCGACGAGTTATATTACTGGTTAAATTTAATGTACTTATTTCATTTACACCCTGTATAGTATGCATGGTCAAAGGTTATATTATATGAATCAATATTTTATTTTGTAGGTATTTAAAATATTTGTCGAGCTGTTGAACATTATTTAGCTATAGTTACGAAAGCTAATTTTGTTGTGAAATATCCCAATTTTGTCGGACTGAAAATTGAGGCCCCTTCAGTTATGTAAATGAAGCCTCATTCAAAATTCGTTTCCAATAACTTCAGATATAATAATAAATGGTCATTATTTGTGCTAAAAAGAAATTTGAAGTTACAGTTGATTGATTATTGGCCCTGAATGAATTTCACAAATGATTTCCCGGTTCCTCTCCATCTATTCCTAAACTAGCAATCACATCACCCTTGACAGTTTAAATTTATCGACGTACCCATCAGCATCAGCTCCGCTCAGTGGCGTACCTAGGGCGGGGCAAACAGGGCAAGTGTCTTAGGCGCCAGAACCAAGGGGGCGCCGCTTGAAACCCTTGGTATCCGTATGTAACTAAGGGTGCCAGAATTTGAAGTGTTGAAACTGTTCATTACTGTGCGTATTGACATTTTTCGGAACTGCTGAAGCTCTCTATCTGTTTTTTTCATCGTCTACTCAAGCTGGGAAATACTCAAAAACGCTGTGTCTATAGTTATTAAATCTGAGTAAAACAATATGGAATGCAAAAGTGGAAGCTGTGAAGCCCATAAACAACTACCTTGACGACATACTCCAACTTCTCGAGACTGTAATGGATGATGCAAATGAAACGAGTGAAACAAGAAATGATGCTACGTAATTGTACAACCGTATGTTGACACTCGATTTTCTGACTCTACTTGGATTTTGGACGAGAGTACTAGTTCCTATTGATAGAGTTCAGAAAAGACTGCAAGATATAAATATGAACTTTCATAATGCCGCCTTAGATTTGAAAGGTTTAAGAGGTTATTTTCGCAATTAAAGAGAAACTTTGGTGACTGAAAATCTGCAAATTGGACTTAGTCTTTGTCAAAACTGGAATGTTGAAACCGAAAAATGCCAACGGCGAAAAATCTTCGAATAGCCATGCAAATAATGTTGACTATTGCAGTTTCCATCGCTAACTGTGAAAGATCTTTCGACAAATTAAAACTGATCTTAAATTATCTGAGAGTCTCCATGGGTCAAGATCGATTAAGTGATCTTGCTTTGATGAGCGTTGAAAGAGAAGAAACTGAAAAGACCGATTTCGAGCACGTTATTAATGCCAATTTTTGATCGTAATGACCCCCGGAATATATGGTAAAAGTTTGTCGGTCGAGTCGCGTAACACCCGTATATTGATAGTTATTTTGTTATTGTGCTGATTCATTCATGGTTGAAGTTACTTCATAATATGGATGTTCTTAAGTAATTTCAACAACAATACAAATGCCACATATCTCGCTACACTAAAGCGAGAAAGAAGTAATCTTGATTTTACGAGGGTCATTCAATAAGTAAAGAGACAATTTCTATAATTTTAAAACTATTCAATGAATGTGTACAATCTTTTCAAGGGTGTTAGTTGGCAACCTTGGGATATGTTCTGATCAGCTGTTTCATCATTTTATGTCAAAAATGAAAAACGGGTCAAGCAGAAGCGTCCTCGTCGCGACCCTGGGTACTGGTTTTTAATCGGTAGATAATTCTGCACCAACGAACTAGTATTCTTCAAGTGTAGCCAAGAAGCGAAAGACAAATTAGTGATTTTTGACTTTTTGCTATTGTTATTATATTAGTTCGACACGAATAAATAAATAATCATTTTATGTCAACATAACCTCAAAATTTTCAGTTCACCATGGCAAGTCCACTAGAAGATTGCACCTTAGAAGAGCAGCGCTCAGTCATTAGATTTTTAGTCGCAGAAGGTGTAAAACCAAGTGAAATTTTTTCTACAATGTTGATACAGTTCGGTAAAAGTTGTATGAACCGTGCGAATTTTTACAAGTGGGCTGATCGGTTTAAAATTGGCCGAACAAGTGTAGGTGATGAACCCCGATCTGGACGTCCAGTGGAAGTTTCTGGTCCCTCGTTGGAATCGAGGATTGACGGACTTATTCGAGATAACAGAAGAATTACTGTTGAAATGATAGCTCAGGAAGTTCAAGTAAGTGTTGGAACTGTTCACAATGTCATTCAGAACAATTTAAAGTACAGAAAAACGCGTGTCAGATGGGTTCCCAGACAGCTTACTGACGCTCATAAAGAATCACGGCTTTCCATTAGTCAAGACTTAAAGCAACGAAGTTTGATTAAAGGAGACACTTTTTTTAAAAGAATAGTGACCTGCGACGAGGTCTGGATCCATCACTACGACCCTGAGACCAAAACGCAGAGTATGGAGTGGAAACACACTAGCTCTCCAGTTCGCAAAAAAATCAAGGTTCAACCTTCCGCCGGTAAAGTGTTGCTGACCATCTTTTGGGACTCACAGGGTCCAGTCTATTGCGATTTCCTTGAAGATCAGCGAACTATCAATAGCCAATACTACTCTGAGATGCTAGAACACAAAGTTAGACCAGCTATCAGGAGCAAACGCCGTGGACTCTTGTCAAAAGGAGTCATTCTTCAGCACGATAACGCCCGCCCTCATACAGCCCAGCTGACCCGTGATAAGCTTCAAGAATTGGGTTGGGAGGTCTTACCTCATCCTGCCTACAGTCCCGACCTCGCCCCATTTGATTTTTACCTGTTTGGACCACTCAAAGACGCCCTACGTGGAAAAAGATTTGCTAACAATGAGGAAGTTAAGGATGCGGTGCAAAAGTGGCTTCGGGGCACGGTGTAGTATCTATAGGTGAGAGCACGAGATGCGTTGACATGGCTAAGTAACTGGGAAACAAAATGGTGCTAACGCGACCCGTTACCATTTGACAGAAAATGTTTTGCTACAAGATGCACAACAGGGTATGGATCAAATAAAGAGAAATATAGTCTTTTTAAGGTGCCAAAATGTACAATTTTGCGGTAGCCAGCTACATTATAACCACAGAAACAGGTACTAAGATAAATTTCTGATTGAAAGGTGTGAATGTCAAGTGAATTTGACATGTTGTTTTTTGTTTTATAATTTTACTGGAAATATAGAAACCTTTGTGTATGGAATTTGTACAAAATACATACATAGAACTGACAAAACATAAAAGGTAATGATTGAAAATATAGAATATTATGCGTTAAGGTGGCTTTAGACGATCAAATAAATTGAACTTTTTATTTATCAAATATTTACAACATAATTTTTGATCAAATGGTTTCATTTTACACGTTCAAATTATATGAACATTTTTTGTTTACAAGTAGGCATACCATAGTAAGAGAATGAAAATGTAGATTGGTAGCACTGATATTTTTAAATACATATACATAATTTCATGTTTATTTAGGCTTGAAATTTGACATATTTGATTTGTGCATTTGACGTGCAAAGATGGAACTTGCCAAAAAAACTTTATGCCAACATTACAAAATACAGCGCATGCAATCTGGGATAATATAATCCCCAGAAGTAACTAAAATTTGAAATAAATGACCTTGATATTTAGAACATGCCCTAAGTTGGATTTTTTTGATCAAATGGTTTGAACGTCGAACGTTCAAATTTCTTTGAACGTGTAAAGTTTCGGAATCGTATTGAACAATACGAATTTGAAAAAATTGATGTGAATATTTGATCGTCTAAAGCCACCTTCATATATGAATAATTTAATATTTTAAATATTTTGTGTAAAAACCGGGTCGCAACAAAACCTGACATCTAGCGGCACACTGTATGAACTAGCCCAGTTAGTTAGCCATTCTTCGTAATGTATTGGAATACGTCGTGCACTCACCTATAGATACTACACCGTGCTTCGGGGTAAATCGAAAGAATTCTTCGCAAAGGGAATTAGGAAGCTGCAAGAAAGATGGGACAAGTGCATAACTGTGGGGGGTGATTATGTTGAAAAATAGCCTTAATTTTGAAAGATTGAAATAAACCGTTTTTGAGCTATAGCCATTTGTCTCTTTACTTATTGAATGACCCTCGTACATTGTTGACAGGGGGCGCAATGGGGTATGTGACCAAATTTTTATTTTTACATAATATGATACTAGACAAAAAAAATAAAATACCCGTATTTTTTACATCGATTAATTATTCGTACTTTACAAGAAAATAATTATTAAAAATTTGGGGAAGGGATTTGTGACGTATAAATGGTAGAAGCTTGAAAAAAGACGGTTAGACTGGGAGGGAAAGAGATAGTTATAGCCAGATGTGATCATGTCCCACACTGCCACACCTACCACAACATAAACGCGGCGCTGATAGGCTGATTTATAACTGTCTCTTTCCTTCCCGCAATCTATCTGTCTTTGTCCACGATTCTAACATAATTACGGCATATATCCCTTCTCCGAAACATTAATTTGTTAATAACAAGATTATTACAAATTAATGTTTCGGTTTTATTATTATAATGAGAAGTGGTTTGTTTTTATATTTTATGGCATATATATTGAAATTCGAATATGGTCACATACCCCATTACGACCCTTGCCCTGGGCACCATTTCACTTAGATACGCCGCTGGCTCCGCTGCCATTTCCAAACTCTCGGCTGCCCACTGCGTCATTTGCTGATGAAAATGTATGACGCTTAATCGGCTAACAGGCTGGCTAACACATCCTCATAAACATGGCGATTTCATGCGCAGATCCTATATCGTTCATTCCGGTGCACATACACTTGCTGTCGCTGTTGTTGTTGCTGAACCGCAGCACAAGTTCAAGGGCAGGGAATTAATTAACCCCAGGGAAGTCAATTGACGGAGCAGCAGCAGCTAGAAAGATCAAATTGCAGCGATCCAGCAACGGAAATGAGCGTAGCCGTGACTAGTTGCGAAAGTTCTGCAGGTAGATTGGGTAATCACTTCCGAGGGTTGCCTAACGGAGAAATTTGATGGCAAAAACACAAGAAACAAATACCGAATACCAAGCTGTTGTTTACTTTGTTGCTACTGGCAATTTATTGCAAATTATCACATCGCATATTTACATTAATTATTAATTTATATAACTTCATGTCTGTCATACAAAATTTACGTAAAATGTTTTTCTGGAAACTGATAAATAAAACTGTAATTGCATCTGACCTTAGCCAATTAAAATTAAAGAATAACAAAAATATGTGCTGATACATTATCTCCCGCTAATTCCTTATTTATTTTATTAAAAAAAATATATACATGGTGTAACACCAAAACCGACCACCACCATTATTTTCTTTATTATAGTTACAAAAAAATACTATAGAACTAAGGCCCACTTTTACAATGAGGTGTTGCACGGTTTTTTTTTCTTTGCTTTATGCCCGGTTTTATAAACATCGAATAAACTGCCGAGTTGTTACTTTGAAAGTAAATTTAACCGATGAGTAAATAAAAACATATGTTTTACAGAATAAAATAACTATTTGCAGAGTAAATATATTATCCTAATGATTTACCGACAGAGACATGACATCTGTCATTATTTTGTGATTTTTGCATATAGATATTTTAATATTTTCTATAATTTTATACATTTAATATTGTTTTTTACTATATTAACAACCTGTACGCAGAATGGTAATAAAATTTTAATGTTTATGCATTTTGCACTTTTAACTGGAGACAGGGAAAAGAGCCTCCATGAAGAGGCTACGGTTTTTATACTGGCTAATCTTTCCACTACTAGAGCATAAGAGACATTGATAAATCTAGGATAAAACATTACTAGACGGTATTTCTTAAGACCACTACTGACGATGTCAATCTCCAACTCAAGAAGATCTATTCCAAACAATGTGCCGCAGGAATATGTTCCTTTTGCTACTTTGCGTCTACGGTTTACTGCCGCCTCCAAAGTTTATGGGAGCGGCAGTAAACCATAGACGCAAGGTAGCGAAACGAACAAACCTAATAATAATAGTGTATTCTCTATGTTCCATGTTCTAAAAATCAAAATAGAAAATAAAGTGCCGTCAACTAAAATGCAAAAAAGAGAGAACGGGGAAAAATTACACAGAAATAGACAAAGCAAACATGTTGGAGATCAATAAATGTAAAAATAATGCATGGGAAGAAATTTATAATGAATTTAATTTAATTAATGTTGCCATGTGTCAAATTTATTCTATAGAATAAAATTTACTTCCTCAAAAATCGGTGGAGTAATTTATTCTGTAGATTTACTTAACTAGTATTTTTATTCTTGCTTTATAAAACGAAAATCTCTGGAATAAAATATTTTACTTCAAGAGTAAATTTTACTTTGCTAGTAATTTACTTATCCATCTTTTATAAAACTGGGCATAAATCAAAAGAATAAGAAAAAATATTTAGCCCCTATTTTTTATTTTTTTCGTATTATTTTTTATTCATGAGAAAATTGTCTTTGAAATTATAATGTTTGAATTTCCGCTTCCCCTTTCGCCTGATGACGTCAGAATAAACCTAAGCAATGAGGGTGTGGCTTACATTTGCCTCCAACGGAATTTAATCGAGTGACAGTCATGACATCTGTCAACTACTACTGATTTTTGTATTTGGAAATAACCAAACATGGTTGTAAAAAAGTGTTTTGTGCAGTGTGCCCAAATAGAACTGATAATAGTGAAATATAAAACATAGTGCCTCAAAACGAAGAAAGAAGAATGAAATGGTTGTGGCAAGTAAAGATAAAAACAAAAACTTCTTTGTTGTAAAGATCATTTTGATGCAAATATAAATATTTTTATAATTAAATAAGAACTATTGAATATATTTATTCTTTTAGCTGGAAAATGATGCACTCAGGCTACGGTTTCTTATACCGGCTAATCTTTGCACTATTGGACCATAAGAGAGATTGATAAAAGCAGGATAAAATATTATTAGACGGTATTGCTTAAGACCACTACTGACGATAATGTCAATCTTCAAACTGAAGAGGATCTATTCCAAACAATGTGTCGCTGGAATATGTTTTATATATGTTTTAATAATATTGTATTCTGTATGTCCCTGACACGAAATAAATCCAAAAGTCAAAATAGAAAATAAAGTGTGTGTGTCACAAAGTGTAAGGTGACAACTAAAATGGGAAAAAGAGAGAACGGGGCAAAATTACTCAGAAATAGACAAAGAAAACATATTGGAGATAAATAAATGTAAAAATAATATATGGTATTAAATTTATAATGAATTTAATTTAATTAATGTTGACATGTGTCAAATTTATTTAACACAATAAAATTTACTTCCTCGAATATCGGTGGAGTAATTTATTCTGTAGATTTACTTAGCTAGTATTTTTATTCTTGTTTCTGAGAATTTTCCCGTATCTTTAAATTTCGGGAATTAACCCATCTCTAATCAAAACTTGACATGGGCAACGTAAGTAATAAAGATGGTAAAATGAAACAAAGAACGTAACAAATATTTGACAGATTAACAGAATCTATGGAGTATAATATTGAGAACTTCTCAGGCCACGTGACTACCAGATGGTTCTGATCATTCTGTATAACAGTGCACTATTTTTGCCATAATGTATTGGTTTCTAACGCCTAAAATTTGTTAGAGTGTAAAAAAGTTTGTTCAATTAACGGGTTTCAATATCTATTACGGCGTCAACTGTATTTTTGTTCGAGGAAATTATGTCTATTAGTAGAGTAATGAACGGGTAAATTTCATTAAAGTGTCACAATATGAGAAGGAGCTTTTCCTGCAGTAAATTAAACTGTTATTCTGCGCTTAATTAAATTGCTGTCATTTGCCCTTAATTGCACCGTGTAATAGCAAGTAAACAACTAAAATAATAAACAAGTTTTATTATTTACAATATAAAATTTAATATTACTTTGAAACTTGGTTTCTCATTAAAGAAAATTGACATTTCAAAGTATCTCCGCTGGCAATTTACATCGTAAAAGTAACAAAGTTCAGGAAAGGCAACTCTGTTTTGAAAATATGTAAATAAGTTATTATTTACAGCTGAAATTCATAACAAATTTACTTCATTAACATTCTCGTTATGTGCAGTCATTACAGATGCATATTAGCACGTTCGAATGATAATTTAAATGACATCTGCATCTGTACGACGAATTAGACGAGACTCGAATGCTAAACAACCTAAACATTCGACGCAAATCCGGCACACAGTAGCACTTCATCAAAATGGAATATTTCGACATGAAATCAAACTGGGAACAGACGAGTAGGTCTCTAGTGTATGTAACAATATCCGTAAATGGCGTATTTACTACAATTGCCCTTGAATCAATTACAACAGACATTGAAACTGCTGTATATTTGGACAATACAAGGTTATATTATTGTGATAACAAAATGCTACACCATTTTTAGAAAAACGTTCAAATTAGAAATTCTATTTGCCATTACTTAATTTTCTTTATCATGGAGATGTAGATAATAAAAAAATTGTAGATGGCTTAAGTAATTCTATTATTTTTACCCCCGCTACCCTTGGTAAGGGAGGTAGGTATAGGGATCGTGCTAAAAATCGCATATCGAGATTTTGGTAAATGACCACGTTTTAAGGTCTCTAGAATCCAATTTTAACATTTTCACGATGATGTCTGTGTGTATGTGTGGATCCTCCACTCTAACTCAAATACAATCAATCAGAAAATTTGAAACCTTGTATTTCAAACTTTTTCTGTAATGGATAGAGCCCATTAGATTTTGGTGTAAATCGGATAACCGGAAATGGCACTTTACTAGAAGCTCAAAATAGTTTTTCTTCGAAAAATACCTTTAATTGTTATTTTTTTCGAGATTAATGTTATAAAAATTAAAGATTATTAAATTTTCTACAGATTTGCATTAATACTTTTTCTATATATTTTATGGATAAATTTATAAAATTATCTATAATTTAAATCCCGGAGCCTACGCTTTAAACAAATAAAACTCCTTGATTACGCAGTTATTTAATTGTATGTAACTGACAGATAAATGTCACTGTCAAAGAACTAATCATTTCAAATTAATAATAGTAACGTTTTAAAAAGAAAGAAGTAAATAGAATAAAAGGAAAGGAATTCAATACAGTTTCCAGTTTAAGTAAATAGGTATGTATTTAAATTAATAAAAATTAACGATTCGCTAAAAAAGTTTAAGCTAATCCTCATTTTTGCATTAGTGAATTCTATTCTATCCCGGTATTTAAAATTTAATCTACATTTCATTATCAAAAAAGGTAGTTACTTGGATTAGATTAAACTATATTTGAAGAAATAAACTGCCAAAATTAGAGAAAAATTCGCTAATCCAAAAATAAGGATAATTTTAAGCTTAATCTTTTTTGTGACTCGGGCTATAAATGGCAGGAGGTATTGTGTTGGCCACACCAGATTTTTTACCTTCCGTCACCTTTAGGTAACGAAGGTATTGCCATTGTTCAAAAAATTTGGTGGTGTTTTTAATCAATAAGCACGTTTTAGGGTCCCTAGAATTCGATTTTACTATTTTTACGATGATGTCTGTATGTGTGTGTCTGTGTCTGTGTCTGTCTGTGTGTGTGTGTGTGTGTGTGTGTGTGTGTGTGTGTGTGTGTCTGTGTCTGTGTCTGTGTGTGTCTGTGTCTGTCTGTGTGTGTGTGTGTGTGCGTGTGCGCGTGCGCGTGTGCGTGTGCGTGTGTGTGTGTGTGTGTGACAAAAGTTTGCTCTGCGATAACTCTAATACTACTTCCAAAATTATAATTCCAAAAATTATACTTCTTTCGTATTTCTCTTCGTCACAACCATATGAAGAGCTGATTAGATTTTGGTTATAATTGGTCAACCGGAAGTACCCACATTTGAAGATTTTAACAGTTTATCTTGAAAAAACAATGCTAAATAACATTTTTTCACATTTAATGTTATTATAAATATTAAAGAATATTTTATTCTCTCTACGATTTGATTGCATTTTATACTTCACATTAAATGGATATAGAGTTAAAAATTATCAAGAAATTAAATTTCATAAATTAACCATGCTTTAACTATGGAAACAGCTAGCTACTATATTCAGAAAATTCTGATTGAAAGATGTCAGTGTCAAGTGCAATTGACAGTATGTTTGTGTTATAATTTGATTGGAAATATAGGAACTTTCTCTGAAAATATAAACACTTTGACAGGTATGTAAACAATATGTTTCTAAAACGTCAAAAAAATTTCGCTTATCAAAACTTGTAAAAATACGACATATTATTGGCTTAAAGGGTGCGAAAATTTTTTTGTGACGGTGTTTCGTCGAAATGAATCTTGGTAACTAGGTAGAATCCTGAATTTGGATTGGTTTATAAATTTATGAGTGAAATAGTCACTGTTACATACTATATGGTGCACATAGTGCGCAGGTCTACACAGCATAAAATTTTGGATTAAATATTTTATATATATAGTTTTATATTAATATACGTAAACAAAAATTGTACTCTATTCTCATTAAGTAGTGTAAATTTTCACTTTATTGTATAAATATAGTTAAATTTTAATTTTAATGTTTATGTCCATTAAACTCTTTATTGATTGGCTGCATAGATAAAATTTTGAACACAATTGTAAACAATTTTTAATTATGTCGTTAAATATCAATATTATTACGTCAAACATCCTGTTTCAATCTAGTTTCCAACACAGAATACACCATCAATAACATTTGGTATATGAAATATGAAGTCATGACATTTTATAAACCAGGCCAGCAGATCATACGAAAATGTACAAGCAAATATCTCCATTAATAAATTAATTAGCGATTACTTTATATATGAAAACTTGAATGGCCAGTTGCTAAGCTTATAGTCAAATTTTAATTTTTGGTTATATTGACAATATCGTATCGTAACGAAATGTCAAATGAGTTATTAAATATTACTGTCAAAATGTCGATATGCAATTTTTTTGTTAACATGTACGGTGCAAATGGTCGTAAATAGTTAATACGACCTAAAAGATGGTGTATTATAAAGCTTATTATCAATTCCTATGTGATAATAAGCAAGCTTTGTACTTGAATGTTTCCATGGCGATCCGTTGTTTATTTATTTATTTATTTATTTCTTATTTCTTCTTATACCTTCTTTTCTCTTCTCTTCTTATTTAAAATAATGCATACCTATAGATTTTTATTTATTTTTGTTTTCAGGGCCGCGAAAAAAATATGTACCTAATATGACCAAAGTGTCTTCTTCAATGGATTCACAAGCTTCCAAAGCTCGCCTGCGGCTCGCCCTGTAATATACTTGCTCACCCAGTAAAGTAACACTTTCAGGTCATGTTACGTAAAATACTATTTCAAATTTCGAAATATAAAATATGTAATCGAAAAGTAAACTGTCAATTAGTGTTACTTTTGTCATGAATGTCAAAATATCTTAACCAAACAATTTTTTTTTTTGTTTCTAAATATTTGTGGAATGAATATTGGGCTATATCCACAATTTATCAGGCTCGTAATTTTATGCGAATCACTCTGTATACAGGCTGTTCATTTTCAATGGGCCCAATGGGAGAACTATAAAAGCTACAAAGATGGTTAAATGGGCAAACAATTTCTATTTCACAAGACAAATTTAAATAATAAAAAAATTATTTTTTTTTGGGCCAGTGTTTCTCAAAATACGGTACATAACTTTTTAATTTTACATGAGAAAATATATTTTTTATTTGCTCATTTGTTAGAGAATTTAATTCAAAATTCAGTGATATCATATTTTTATACCCTTACATAACGATTTTTTTGAGAAAAATGCATGTAAAGTTTTGTACCAATTTGATTAAAATATGGCTATAAATAAGAGTGCCACGAATGGACTACATGTTATTTTTATTACGTAGAATTAGAGTGCCCGACCTAAAGAAGTGAATGTTTTGTTCTTTAAGTGATCATAAATGTCAACTTAAACAAAATATTCATGTATTTCTTTCTTGGCAATCTAATTCTATGTTAAAAAATTAGCACATATTCGTTTTTTTCATTCATGACACTCTTATTATAGCCATATTTTGATCAAATTAATATGAAACTTAACATGCATTTTTCTCAAAATAATTATTATGTAAGGGAATAAAAATATTATATCACTGAATGCAGAATTAAATTCTCTAACGAATGAGCAAATAAAAAATATATGACCTCATTTAAAATTTAAAAGTTAGGTCCCGTATTTTGAGAACCACTGGTTCAAATAATTTTTCTTTTCCTTAAATTTGTCTTGTGAAATAGAAATTGTTTGCCCATTTAACCGTCTTTGTAACTCTTTTAGTTCTCGAGATAGCAATGGTGGCCCATTTAAAATGAACACCCTGTATATAGAGTGATTCGCATAAAATTACGAGCCTGATAAATTGTGGATACAGCCCAATATTCAAATTCCACAAATATTTATATACAAAAAATTTAAATTTGTTTAGTTACGATATTTTGACATTTCTGACAAAAGTAGCACTGTAATTGACTGCACATGGGATCAGGGTTGAAAATTTTAGATCGAATCGCTCGGTCAAACTGATCGGAGTGAGTTTACGAACGCTTCAGATTACATCGGATCAAACCGATCGAAAACAGCTGATAATGGACAAAACAAACGACCTTGGAAGTATTCAGAATAATTCTAGCGTGATCCTCGTATTTACAAAGACTTTAATATCATTGCTGAAGAAAAAGTATGAATCTCAAACACACCTCATTGTCAATTCAAATAAAATACGTCCATTATTTTATTATACGATAATAAAACAGAATGCACTTAGTTAATAAAATTGCAAAGTAAATTTTATGTATTTTTCAAAAAGGAAAAACAATAGCAGCATGTTCCATTTAAACTTACTGCCGCAAACTCCGGAACCGGAAGTGATAAACTTCTTACTACACCGTCTTGTAGATCATAGTATTATGTACTAAGTTAAATTTAGTTTGATAAAAAAATTCGCCAGTTCACTCTGAATAACATAGATATTGGATAGTTTATTTTCGCGTTAACAGTCTGTAGATTTTCAAAAACTACATAAAAAACTAAACCAATATAACCAAACATAACTGATTATAAGTGTTTTTACATTATGTACGTTATCTGTAAATGTATCTATAATTATGTGTAATAAAACTATTTTTTATACATTTACGGAAGACAAGTAAAAAGTCCGGAAACAGCCTTGTCCATTTTTCCTTCAAATATAAATAGCTTTAAATTTTCCATTCGTCAATAAATTTAGTCACAAAGTCAGTGTTTACTTAATGATTCCAAACAAGTTAGATATGTCTCTATCTACACGTATTCCATTATAAACTAAAATATAAATATGCTTAATTGACGTATCACCATCAGGGTTTTTTACCTATTTATTTTTTACCTAATTTACGCAAATGTTGACAATGACGACATATTTTTAATATACATACAGGTGCCTCAATTCGCGTGCTTTTATGAATTGATTCAGCGGGCTAAAACAAATTGAAAATTGAGAGTGGAAAATTTTATTATTGTTCTTCGTTATCAAGTTATTGTTAAAAAACACATATTGATATTTAAAAATATTACTAAAATTAATTATAAGCATTAGAAAACAAGATATACAATTCATCAGGGAAGCAAAGCTCTGTAGCATATTGTAACGTTTTTATATTTATTTGGGCGAAGTGTAAATATTAGACAATTATTATTAATTAAAATTAAATATTTATTAAACTATAATGAAAGCTACTACTACTAATATTAAACAATTATTAAAATGTAATTAAGACTAAAACCATAATTAACTAGATAACACTAACACTATTTATTTAACCAACTAAGGGCCCTATTCTGTAACTCGGTGGTTAATTTTTAATCACTGGTTAAAATTTTTATCCAATAGATACTAATTTGACAACTAAAAATCCCTCTTTTTGTTATATGTCAACATATTTGATTGGTTAAAACATTTAACCAATGGTTAAAAATTAACCACTGAGTTACAGAATATGCCCCTAACACTACTATTTATTTCTTTGATATTACTAATTATTTATTTCACTACGCGTTCCAATCTTAGACTGCCGGTCTGTTGCACACTCTTGTAGATTGTTTACATGATATTTATATCATTATATTTATATCACTATATACTTATATCACGTTCAACTGTCCGCGTACCGACATCCACAGCGTCTATATACTCAACTGACTCAACAGCGTCTGTATATTCAACTGCTCGGACAGAAGTCACACCTTTCACTTTACTGTCTGTCTATTTATGTAACTAACAGTCTAACTTCCACAGCCTCAGTATCACCGACTGTCCGTATGGAGTCTACATCCCCCGGCGGTAGATACGTAAAGGGCGGTACACCAAGCAGAGCAATACTAAGATACAGGCCTCAGAAATTGTAAGACAAGATCTAAAAAGAATAACGGTCTAAGCGTCAGGGTATAAAAAGATGAATGTTCGACAGCGATACGCGCAAATTATAACTTGGTCAGCCGATTTCTGTTCAGTACTCGTGGTGAACAGAAATTTGTTAAGCTAAGACCGGTGTCAGTGGCTATCTGATGAGATTCCGTAACTCAGTAGTTAATTTTTAGCAACTGGTTAAAAATTTAACCAATTAAGTACCTATGTTGACATAATATAACAAACAATTGGATACAATTTTTAACCAGTCGCTAAAAATTAACCACTGAATTACACAAGTAATAAAACCACCAAACGACGCAAAAAGTTTGGACTAGTGACTGATGTAGCGAAAAACCTCCGACTGCAAAGTCGTGAAACTGGAAAAGATTTTTCCTATGAACAATTAATATAAAAAAAATTCAGAACCAATTCGAAAATAACTTGTCATTGAATTTCAAAAATATGCGAGTTCATGGACTTTTATAATTTCTACCTAGTCTATTCCACGAGACCTTTCATTAAACCAGGACTTCGAACCGGAGCTGAATCGAAAACCGTAAACCGGAAAAAATAAGAGAGAAATTTTGTTAGGTCCCATATAAGTTGAAACTTGACCTACTCGTATCTGTATGAGTATAATAATTTTAAGAAATGACCAATCTGAGTTTCGAAATAAGATTAATACACTTTGTCATTCCATAAACATTTGATGGGGTTTTAAACTTTAAAATTCGCGCAACGAAAAAACAAAATTTTTATATTTTGCGTTCATAATGAAGTCATTACGATACGCAATTGCGTATCGGAATGACCTTCATTTCGATACGCATATTTTTGTTTTAGACGGTTGGTACTAGATGACTTTTCTTTAACCCATTTTTACATAATTTATTTTTAGTTAATTGACAATTCATTTTAATAATATAATGTTGAAATTATTATTATTATTATTTTATTTAGGGAAGATTATTTACATGAAAATGTACAAATGGTTACAAATATAATCACAAATTGAGTAAGTAAATGTTAATTGTAGAAGGCGCAAAATATAAAAAATAGTATAAAGAACTCATTTTATAAGACTTTCTTTCGCACTTGTCAATTAGAAAACTCGCTCACGCTCGTTTTCTTAATTTTGACGCGTGCGAAAAAAACATGTTCTTTAATATACTATAATATATATATATATATATATATATATATATATATATATATATATATATATATATATATATATATATATACTGGATGTAGCCACCCGGAAATGCCCCACAGGCAAGTATTATTGCGGGTTGTATAACTTATTGGCGCGATTTTCGCAGTGGTGCGCAAACCATTGGATCTCCAGAGCTGATTTAATTTTTATATTAAATGTAATGATAAGATCTTTTATCATACAGTGCAAAAGAAGAAGTTTGGGTTACATATAACGTATCCATTATCTTCTTGAACATAGCATATTTTGGTTTGTTGGAGAAAATGGAAAATAATCCCAATAGAAATTGTAGCGCGTTCAAAGAGCTATCGATATAGAGCTTACCGGCGTACCTGTGGCTATTAGAGGCCCTTCGACATGGTAATTTCTAAAGGGGCGCAACAGATTTTTTTTAAATCTTCTATAGAAAAAAATCTGGTGTGACCAACACAATATCTCCCGCCATTTACAGCTTGAGTCACAAAAACGATTAAGTTAATCCTTATTTTTGGATTAGCGAATTTTACTCTAATTTTGACAGTTCATTTCTTAAAATATAGTCTAATCTAATCCAAGTAACTACCTTTTTTTTGAAACCCCTCAACAAGATTAAATCCCAATTACAGGGTGGGTTCACATTCACATACATCCATGCATAGGTTGGATTCGAACCCAGAGTCCCGAGGGCACTCATGACATGACGCGTTACTCTAACCATTGACCCACCGAATAGAATAGAATTCACTAATCCAAAAATGAGGATGAGCTTAAACATTTTTGGTTATCATTAATTTTTATTACTCTAAATACATACCTACATATTTACTCATGCTGGAAACTGTATTGAATTCATTTTCGATTGTTATATTTACTTTTTTCTTTTTAAAACGTTACTAATTTTATTTTGAAATGATTAGTTCTTTGATAGTGACATTTATCTGTCAGTTACATACATTTGAATAACTGCGCTTTGTTTGTTTAAAGCGTAGGCTCTGGGATTTAAATTATAGATAATTTTATAAATTTATCCATAAAATATATAGAAAAAGTATTAATGCAAATCTATAGAACATTTAATAATCTTTAATTTTATAATAACATTAATCTCGAAAAAATAATATTTAAAGGTATTTTTCGAAGAAAAACTATTTTGAGCTTCTAGTAAAGTGCCATTTCCGGTTATCTGATTTTCACCAAAATCTAATGGGCTCTTTCCATTACAGAAAAAGTTCGAAATACAAGGTTTCAAAATTTTCTGAATGATAGTATTTGAGTTAGAGTGGAGGATCCACACACACACATACACACACAGACATCATCGTGAAAATGTTAAAATTGGATTCTAGGGACCTTAAAACGATCCCTATATCTCCCTTACCAAGGGTAGCGGGTGGTAAAATTTATAAAGAAACTAAATTTCATAAAGCAGCCAGCTGTGCTATAACCATGGAAACATCTACTAGGTATATTCAGAAAATTCTGATTGACAGATGTCAGTGTCAAGTGCAATGAGGTGTTGCAAAAAAAATTAACATATCTTTTTTCTTCTGAAATTCGAATAAGTACGTTCTACAATGTGATTAAATATGATTTTCTGTTTAAATATCTGTATATTAAGCACAGTAGCAGTTTAAAAATATACTTTTTGAATTGGCGCCAAATTACACTGTCCGTGGCATCAGACATACACTGGCTTGCAAAAAAATCGCGTACACCTTAAAAATCAAGTAACCGAGCTTTTGTAATTTTTTAGCTCTGTAAATAATGTAAAAACTGACAATGTTGTCACTGTCATCACTATTTGATCTATTATGAAGCTAGTTCTTAATTGTGTTTAATTTACGTACTGATAAATTACAAATATATTCCGGAAAAATGAAAGAACAACCAAGTATTTCTGTTAATTTTGACATCTTAATTGACACTAGTGACATTGACAAGTTAAAAATCAAGATCGACTCAATACAGCAAAAAATAGGTGTACGCGATATTTTTGCAAGCCAGTGTACATTAGCCAATTACAAAACTGGAAAGATGATGAAAAAAAAATGTATCATACAAAACGTCAATGATAGCTTTAATGACAACTGTGTGACATAAGGTCTGACTTATAGTGCAGCGTGATTTTTGCTTCTTTAGCATAGTTCTTAGTTATTTATTATTATATTATAGGGTTATATTTCATAGTTTCATGCCCAGTATTATAAAAGATGGATAAGTAAAGCACTAGCAAAGTAAAATTTACTCCTGAAGTAAAAAAGTTTATTCCAGAGATTTTCGTCAAAACAAGAATAAATATACTAGCTAAGTAAATCTACAGAATAAATTACTCCACCGATGTTCGAGAAAGTAAATTTTATTGTGTAAAATACATTTGACACATGTCAACATTAATTAAATTAAATTTATTATAAATTTAATCCCATATATTATTTTTACATTTATTTATCTCCAACATGTTTTCTTTGTCTATTCTGAGTAATTTTCCTCCGTTCTCTCTTTTTTCCATTTTAGTTGACACCTGACACTTTATGACACACACACACTTTATTTTCTATTTTGACTTTTGGATTTATTTCGTGTCAGGAACATACAGAGTACAATATTATTAAAACATATTCCAGCGACACATTGTTTGGAATAGATCATCTTCAGTTGGAGATTGACATTATCGTCAGTACTGGTCTCAAGCAATACCGTTTAATAATATTTTATCCTGGATTTATCAATCTCTCTTATGGTCCAATAGTGCAAAGATTAGCCGGTATAAGAAACGGTAGCCTGAGTGCATCATTTTCCAGCTAAAAGTTAAATGTATTCAATAGTTCTTATTTAATTATAAAAATATTTATATTTACATCAAAATGATCTTTACAAGAAAGAAGTTTTGATTTTGTTTTTATCTTTACTTGCGACAACCATTTCATTCTTCTTTCTTCGTTTTGAGGCACTATGTTTTATGTTTCCCTATTATCAGTTCTATTTGGGCACACTGCACAAAACACTTTTTTACAACCATGTTTGATTATTTCCATATACAAAAATCAGTAGTAGTTGACAGATGTCATGACTGTCACTCGTTTAAATTTCGTCGGTGGCAAATGTAAGCCACACCCTCATTGGTTAGGTTTATTCTGACGTCATCAGGCGAAAGGGGAAGCGGAAATTCAAACATTATAATTTCAAAGACAATTTTCTCATCAATAAAGAATACGAAAAAAATAAAAAATAGGGGCTAAATATTTTTTCTTATTCTTTTGATTAAAGCAAAGAAAAAAAAACCGTGCAACACCTCATTGACATAGTATGTTTGTGTTATAATTTTACTGGAAATATAGAAATGTTCTGTATGGAAATACAAAGTACATAGAACTGGCTTAAGGTAATATACTGGAAATATAGAATCTTTTGCAAGAAACTTTGTGTGGAATTTGTACAAAATACATAGAATTGACGAAAGGTAAGGTCCTGGCTACATCAGATTTTTTAAAATCTTCTATAGAGAAAAAATTATATACAATTAAATTTAATTATCGACTTGCGAATATCGTCTTGTATAAGAAATATTCGAATCCGAAAAGTCTTTCTTGTTAATGCACTCAGCTTCGTGCTGAAGTCTGTAGTTAATGAAAGTATTTTCGTGTCGTCCACTTGCAAATGTAATCGAATCGCGCTATTTGGTTATGCAAGATTTGCACGCCCATCCGGTCTATTGACCGGCAGGCAAACCAATGCTACTTGTGCGGTATATCGCAAACCGAACGGGAAATGATAATTATCCACACAATCATCTAATCATCAGCCATCATCAGGCTGATTAAAGTCATATGACCAGGAGTTTACCAAATAGATTTGTTTGTATTAACAACTGTACTTGATTTAAAACCAATCGTCAATCAAATCAATTACTTCAACTGCTCTTAACAATTATAATTTAATATTGTAATTTATTCAATAAAGAAGTAATTGTTGTTTAAATTATTTATGGAAATTTTTGAATATTATTCATGCATTGTAATTCACTTTAAAAATAGAAATGTATACGTGTATATTCATATACCTACTTCAATTTTAAACGACATTAATAAAAAAAATTATATTTACCTAAATATACATGTTTCAATAAATTATACATATTTGAAATATACATATGTAAATAAAAATTATTTACTGTACATTTTTATGGATTAAAAACACATTAGCTTTTGTTACTAATTTACCATAAAAATAAATTTATATATATATTATAAATTTAAATTCTTCAAATGTTATTTTAATCCTTAATGGCCATTTACATCGGTTATAGTTAAGAAAAACAAGTGTATATCAAAATTTTGACAGTAGGTAATATTTAACAACTCCTTCAACACTTCGTTTCGATACGATGTCAACCTACTGGAAAATAAAACATCTTTCATATAATTTTTTAAATGAGTTAACAATGACAATTCGTATTTTAGGGCCGGTATTTTCACTTGCGAATAAAGGTTTAGATAAATTTATCCTTCGGATAAATAGTTTTGATGTCTTTTCACTTGCAAATAAATTTATTCGAAAGAATAACATGTGTTATTCGCGGAATAAATTATTCGGTACTTGGTAGCGAATAACGGTTTATTCGTAACTTTACATTTCCACATAGTGCAGATTTATTAAGAAAATTTGATATATTAAATATATTTGAAGATTACGATGATATTTCGAACTATGAATTAATAAATAACGTGAGAAATCGATCACATCCATCAGATAGCGACATAACCACATACATGAAGGAATTTTTTGACAGATTTCGATTATGAAAACAATTTATTATTACTTATTGGCGACCGCATTTGATGTCAAACAGTAAATAGGTAAATCATTATAAAGATCCTTTCATTTGACGCTGGTAAAATATTTTCGAATTTTAGATACTGTAAATACATTGACAAATATTTACTTAAAACTGAAAGAAATATACGAAAAGTACAAGGACAATTAACAGTTAATTTTGAGTAAAAAAATGTGGATTAATCGTTGGGTTGGTATGAACAATGATGAAAATTGTAAAATTAACAATGTTGTAATATAATATGAAAAGTTAGGTTAGCAGCACAGTCAATGTCTCTCATTAAATATAAGCTCGCGATATGGTTAATATTAATAATCGAAGATATTGCTCGTGAAACCAAAGCAGCATATTTCACTTGAGAATATCATCGATGATATAATCATATTGTTATATTACGTATGACAATGTCACTAGTACCAATTAAGATGTCAAATTAACAGAAATTCAAATACATGTCATATGTATATACTTGGTTGTTCTTTTATTTTTCTGGAATGTATTTGTAATTTAATAGTAAATTAAACACAATGAAGAACTTGCTCCATAATAGATTAAATAGTGATGACTGTGGCATTGTCAGCTTTAAATTTTTAAACTTGTACTTAAACGATTTTTCCGGTTTCAGGATATTAAACCTTTGTTTACATACACAAAAGTAGGCTGGTAACTAAGTAAAAACTGTATCTATATGGTAATATTATTAGCATACTGACTTGTCAACAACAATCTACAAAATGAAAATAAAATCAAATGAAATTATATTGCTCTTCATTAATACATACTGATAACGTTAGTGTTTCGTTCTTAACACAGTTTACTTTATTCTAAAATAATAAACACGAGGAATAAATCACATAATTTGAATATTTGTCATATTGACATAAATGTCAAGATAATTGTTCTTTTTATCATGGCATTCTGAAAGTAGCATTAAAAAGAGAATTTCAAAAAATAATCTTTATTAATAATGTCTTCATTTTCTGAAACCGATAAACTATTGAACAAATCACAGATGGTATGAATTATAACAAACCTTAGATGGCCTAAAATCCGACATCTGCGGCAGTTATGATAGTCATAACAATTCTAGGTATGTTAATAGCTATTTTTGCAAGCAAATCAAAAATTTCCTTGGCAAACACGACCTACACTTATGAATGGCTAGCGCTCGGCCTTGTTTACAAACAAACGTAAAAATACCATTTTGACATAACCTCTTTTAACAAATTACTTATCTCGTATAATTTTTTTTATATGGATAATATACATATTTCTTGCAAAAAAGTTGTACTGTATAATATTGTTGAGATTATAATCAACAAAATATACGTTTCTTAAGTAACGAGTTAATAAAATAGAAATATTTTTGACATTTTCTGTTTTCATTTGTATTCTTCAACCTGTAAAATGGCACTTTTACTATACAGGATGTTCATTTTATTTTGTCCAGTATTGCTATCTCAATAACCATAAGAGCTACGAGGTCCGTTAAATTAGCAAATAATTTCTATTTTGCAAGACTATTTTAATGAGCATAAAATTATTATTTTTCAACCAGTAGTTCACAAACTGTGGAGACCAACTTAATAATTTAAATAGAAATATATATATTTTATTTGCTTATTCGATAGCGAATTTTATTCTGAATTCAATGATATATTTGTATACCCTTATAGATACCGATTTTTTTTTAGAAAAATGCAAATACAATTTTATATTAATTTGATTAAAATATTGCTATAATAAGAGTGCCACGAATTCATTTTTTCCTTTCTTGGCACTCTTATTGTATCCATATTTTTAGAAATATTACATAAAATATTTATTTATTTATTATTTACTTATTTGAAACCACTCAACAGGACAAAGTCCCAATTACTGAAGATTAGAAAAATTATTACAAATAAAATACAAAAATTATCAGAAAGTAGAAGCATTATGATGAAAAAAACATGAATAATAAACATTTGCATATACAGAAATAGATAAATAATTAATTTGTTGATGTAGGATGGTATTCGTAAAAGAAAATTAATTTAACAAAAAGTAGCTAGTTAATGAGTTTTTGAATATTGCCAAAGAATTTGAAAATAAATCAATGGGGTTATGCGGCGTGAGAATTGTATTATAATAAAAACACAAGCGACGGATCGGTGATCTTAGTTCATAATTACATTTTGTCATTTTAAAGTTAAAAAGAATTCGATGCCTGGAATTAATTCCAGGTATATAGAAATTGACACAAGCCAGTAAGTTCATGTCATCAATAATTTTATTGACAAGTTTATATAAAAAGATAGCCGACTGCATTCTATAGCGGTTCTCCAATGATGTAATTCCAAATTCCATTAATGCATAAGTGTAAGAAAAACTATGAATATTTGTGGGGTATCCGTTGATTTTACGCCAGCAAAATTTTACAAATAATATGTTATCTCTTCTATCTTTTCGATGCTTTTTAAGCATCCAAAACATGCAGCGCCATAGCGGGATAACGGAGAACTAAGTGTATTCTGTTTGAACGCGTTTGTAGCACAGGAAACATAAGGTACGTTCTATCGGTGTCAGAAATATTCCTACTAGAATAAGAATATTCTTAAAGCAATAGAACGCTCAGTAGCAAATAACTGTCAAGTGATGTCAAGTAAAATAATAAATACAATAGAACAGTGGCAGTGGTTATGTGTTATTGTTAGTTAACAACTAAAGATAACTTTGTATGTTTATTTTGGGTCTTCAAAATGTTGTTATGCAAATATTACAGAGATTATAATTATATAAAAATATATTAAATAATAAAAACGTAAAGGAGATATTTTTGTTGAGCACAGTCTACTCTAAACATTCACAAATGTGACAGAAATGTGCGCGCGACAGTAAGCTAGTAAAATTTTGAATTTATCTCTACTCTACATATCTTCCTACCAACGCATCCAACTCTGAAGTTGGAATAATTCGTAGGAATATTTCGATTTTTTTGACACAAAAGAAGGACCATTGATGTTCTACTAGAAGAAGTAGGAAGATTTCTGACACCAATAGAACGTACCTATACATAGCGAGTGGCGTTACCTTAGCTTCTTATACCGTGGTACTATTTAATAATAAATTTCAATATTGACGACGGTCGGAATCGAACCAAGGCTATCCGAATCACAACCGGTTGCTTGATGCAAACTGCCACGCGACGCATAGCCGTTTTGTAGTGTTCTATTTATAGTGCGACATGGGGTATAACATTATTTCCTTCAGTATTCGCGAAATTACCTTTTATTTATGTACGGGGTCTTGTAAGAGGTAAATGTGCACATTAATTTACCCTCATTTACTTTGACATTTTATATAACATGATTTAAGTTGCGTTATTTGTAAGTTTCCAAAATACAAGGAATTTTTTTCCATCTTTCCAAATTATTATGTAAAGTGGTTTTTAAGTTCTACAGCAGGCCTTTTTTCACGGGAATTGTTACTCGAGATTAAGAAAAACGAGCAGCTATTTACACTTTAACACAACACAACTGGATCCCTTTCAGCCGTTTCATTCTTCTCCCTCATTTTTGCCCTCATTACTCCAACGAATTCTAACACCCTGAGAAGTGGCCTTTCAATTCGACTTTTCAGATTACTGTACAAATCACCCATTTAGCCCGCATATTTTTTTCCTTTTACAATGCAAGTCGATTCTTCCAAGTCTTGACCTTTTCTCTTTACCTCAGCAAAATCTCACACCACATTTCTTTTCATCAGTTCAGGTCACTTCAAATTGCTCCCTTACTAACCACGACCGTACTTTATCTTTATACTTTTCTGGAATAGGATCTAATCTTTTAAGATCACATTTCAAAATATACGAGTACTATCAGGAAAATAAATATATTTATTTTTACCGGGAATACCCCGGAAAACTGTTACCACATCCTAGTCTCATTATAAGAGTTTCCTTAATTTTTGTGTTTGCACTTTTTTTCGATCATGTAAAAAGTAGACAAAAAACTACGAATTGTACGAATTAATAGTATATTACATTACAAGTCATTGCAGACGAGGAGGCTTGTTTGAAGAATGCGAGGATGCGCAGCGTCCGAGCATTTCTTCAAAGCCTCCGAGTCAAGAGTCAAGCAAAGACATTTTTATGACGCGTAATGTATTCTATTTTTTTTAAATTGGCAATTATAGAAGCTTAAAATTATAGAAAAAATAGGTTTGCATAAATCATCAGAGCTGTGACAAATTTTAGAAAACGTTGTCATGACAAGTAAACAAAGTGACAAATTTTATTATTATAAAAATTTGACGCGTTGTGTTTGCTTTCTTGTTACCGGTAATTTTCCTTTTGAAAACGATGTCGCAATGCGAACATGATTTTGATTGTGAAGATGAAGTACCGATGGACATAACTGAAGCTGCGAACGCCGCTGTGGCAGATTTACTATATACCAAAAAAATCCAAACAGCGGTACGAAAAGGAGTACGGTAGATTCAAAAAGTGGTGCAGCATTAGAAAAGTGAATCAAATTAGTACAGACAGTGGAAAGTAAAAATGACTAGTCATGAAAATTTTATTTTTATGACTAGTCATGGAAATCTTACTTTCAAGACTCAAATTAGTCCGGAAATGAGGATTTTCATGCCGATTTAAAAAAAAATAGTTTTTATCTTCCGTCACCTTTAGGTAAGGAGGTATTGTCTGGTCAAAAAATTCGATGGTAAGTTTTTGATGAATAACACGTTTTACAGTCCTTGGAATAAGATTTTACTATTTTTACGATGTCTGTATGTATGTATTTATGTGTGTGTGTGTGACGATTTTTTCGGATTCGATAACTCTAATACTACAATTCACAAAATTATAATTCTTTCGTATTCCTTTTCTTTACATCCATGTGAAGAAATGATTAGATTTTGGTTATAATTGGTCAACCGAAAGTACCCTCATTTTAAGATTTTAAGTTTTTCTTGAAAAAACAGTGTTAAATATCATTTTTCCATATTTAATGTTATAAATATTAAAAAATATTTTATTCTCTATACGATTTGATTAAATTTTATGCTTTATATTCAATGGATATAGAGTTAAAAAATTATAAAGAAATTAAATTTCATAAAGCAGTTAGCTATGCTATACTATAACCATGGAAACTGCTACTATATTAAGAAAAAGCTGATCGACAGATGTCAATGTCAAGTGCAATTGACATGTTTGTGTAATAATTTTACTGGAAATATAGAATCTCTTAGGTACATAAAACTTTCTGTATGGAATTTGTACAAAATATACAGAATTGACAGAAGGTAATGTACTTGAAATATGAAATCTTGTGCAAGAAACTTTCTGTATGGAATTTGTTCAAAATATATGGAACGGAAGGTAATGTGCTGGCCACATCAGATTTTTTTACTAAGTAAACATCGTCCTTTGACTCCGAAAGTTGATTTGACTGTGCAACCAAAATATTTTCAAATTTTATATACTTTCTTGAATAATATTCGCACGTGGAAAAAATATCGTAGACAGCGTTCGTATAAGTTATTTATTGCACTTGTATGCCCATACAGCACTAGATTACTTTTCGTGGCGCAACATGCAATCTTCGACAAATACAGATAAAATTTTGGCACTGGATGAATAAGTAGCTATTAAGAAAAAACAAGTGAATTCATACTGAAGATATATTTTTGTCTACTTATTGCAGTTTAAAGCAGAAATAACCTGATTTTAATTCAGCTACACATGTGTTATATAATTTATTTTTATATTTTTTGAATTTGAATAATCTAGTTTTTCAACAATTAATAAAGTTTAATACTTTGAAAAAAATGTAAATATGTCGGTACCTATATCAAATGTGAAATTTGGGTTGAAAAAATCGGAGTCGATCACTACATTTTTTCCCGCTATCGCTATTGTACGTTTTTATTTATTTGGGTGGAGTGTAAAAACTAAAAAATTATTATTAATTAAAATAATTGTTTATTAAAACGAGATATTCCTTATTTTTGGATTAGTGAATTTTACTTCCTTTTCTATTGTTCTATTTACTTTTTTCTTTTTAAAACGTTACTAATATTATTTTGAAATGATTAGTTCTTTGATAGCGACATTTAGCTGTCAGTTACATACATTTGAATAACTGTGTCTTGTTTGTTTAAAGCGCAGGATCTGGGATTTAAATTATAGATAATTTTATAAATTTATCCATAAAATATATAGAAAAAGTATTAATGGAAATCAATAGAAAATTTAATAATCTTTAATTTTTATAATAACATTAGTCTCGAAAAAATAACATTTAAAGGTATTTTTCGAAGAAAAACTATTTTGAGCTTCTATAGTAAAGTGCCATTTCCGGTTTTCACCAAAATCTAATGGGGTCTTTCCATTACAGAAAAAGTTCGAAATACAAGATTTCAAAATTTTCTGAATGATAGTATTTGAGTTAGAGTGGAGGATCCACAGCCATATATACATACACACACACGCACGCACGCACACATCATAGTGAAAATGTTAAAATTGGATTCTAGGGACCTTAAAACGTGGTCATTTACCAAAATCGCGATATACGATTTTTAGCACGATCCCTATACCTCCCTTATCAAGGGTAGTGGGAGGTAAAAATGTTAAAACAGTTCTGTATACAACTTTTAATTCTGAACAACTTCGCATTCTAAGGTTTTTACGGTAAAATGAACAGGAGAGCAGGAAATTGCAAAAAACTAAAATCCCATGTTAAATCCCCTTTGTTCGCACCTTAGCGTCCACACCCTGTATGTATGTCCATGTCGTAGCCTTATATGAGAAATATGCTTTATCATGATCATGAAGAACCAATTCATTTCATAAAGCACCGACATATGTAAATATTTCAAGACAACCCACAGATTGTATTCCGTTAGATAGAATAAGTTAAATTAGGTTAGTTTATATTAGTTCAACAATAATAGAATGTGAAATTGTAGTCGTCACCTTCGCTTCAATATCACTTTAGTCTTTACTTTAAATGAAGGTGGTGTTTCATGAAATCCTGCACATATGACAAAAAGCAGGTCTGGTAAATGTCTAGCTTTTCCATTAAATTACGAAATTTATATTAAAATTATATGGATACTTTTCAACACAAATTCAAATTTTCAAAGCGCAATTTTATGCAGATTGTCTTAAAAGTTACGCCCATGCTTTTGAGATTTGATTTAGAGAGCTAAAATATATCAAAAATTAATAGTCGAAAAATTTCTGATTGTTCTTTGTTACTAAGTTATTGATAAAAAAACAAATATTAATATTTAAATTTTTAAACGAATATTAGAAAACGAGATATTTTTAACAAATCTGTTGTCACAACTTACCTATTTAAACATATTTTGTGATAACAAATATGGAAAATATTTTATTTTGTAATATTACACGTTTTTTATAAGTTTTAAATGTTAATATTTGATTTAGGGCCAGATTTCATAAAAAATAATCTATGATTAAATTTTACTTCCAAAGTAAATTTAAGAAATTGAACAAATGCAACGCGATTTTTACACAGCAATGAAATTAATGTCATAAAAAATTCAGTTTGGAAGTAAATTTAACTGGACGTTTATGAAACCTGCTCTTAGTCCCCTGAATCAAATACCAAAAGCAGGGCCGGATACGAGGTCTAACGCCGGCCCGGGCAAATAGCAGACCGGCCCGAATCAAAATTAATCCCAAAAGAATAATTTTAAATTATTATTGTTTTTGAAGCTGGATTCTAGAATACCTACCACCCTTGAAATTCCTATTCTTTTGTTGCAATGTCTTCTTTTAGCAAACATATAACAAAGAAACAGAAAATTAGAGCGCGGAACTAGGTATTTATATTATTTATTTTTTTTCAAAAATAAAGTCCGAGTTTTAATTAACTCTAGTAATATTTACAGAGTTTACATGTATTTTACAAAACATTTTCAAAACCTTTCTAGTTTTTAAAACGCCATGTATACTAGTGTCAAAACGGTTTTTAGGTCTGACAAATCGAAACTAAATACATACGCGATTTTTTTGCAAGCCAGTGTACATAGTGACTGGAATAAAAATTGTAAAGTCGTTATGACAGTATTTTTTTACAATTTTGGAATATGACAGTGTGTTACTTTATTACTTTTGAAGGACACAAAAGTGAGTTAATTTTGTTTTGTCAAAAAATATTAAATAAGTATATTAACCACTTATATTAAATTTTTGTGTAGGAAATGAGTAACTAGCCACTTTCCGTGAAATATGTAATATATACTTACTTTAATATGAAGTATGTATTAGAAAAATTAGCGAATACAGAATAAATAGAATGGTATATGTTTTCGAGGCGACTGTCATGCAAAATAAGAAGTGGTGCACAGTACACATAAAATGAACCAGGTACTTTTAAGTATGTAAATTGCAAATATTAAAAACGTTGGTCGATATTCTAAACTGTTTTTAGCTATTAACATACCTAGGAATGTTACGCATATCTTAACTGCCACAAATGTCGGTTAGATTTTAAGACATCTAATGCTTGTTATGATTCATAACATCCGTGGTTTGTTCAATAGTTTATCGGTTTCAGAAAATGAAGACATTATTGATAAATATTATTTTTTGAAATTTTCTCATTAATGCTACTTTCAGAATGCTATGGTTAACAGAACAATTATTTTGACATATGTCAATATGACAAATATTCAAATTATGTGCTTTATTCATCATGTTTATTACTTTAGAGTAAAGTAGACCGTATTTAGAACAATACGCTATCGTTATCTGTATGTATTAATGAAGAGCATTATATTTTCATTTAATTTTATTTTCATTTTGTAGACCGTTGTTGACAAGTCAGTATGGTAATAATATTACCATACAGATACAGTTATTACTTAGTTACCAGCCTACTTTTGTACATGTAAACAATGGAATAATATCCTGAAACCGGTAAAGATATTTTAGTAGGCATAGGTAAATAGTTATTTAACTAAACAGTGTTAAAAGGGGCAATTAATAATCATGACATTTTAACGTGTTCTATACGCTTACGCATTAATTGTTGAGATTATTAATCTCGGATTACAACACTCGTTAATTAATCGTATCTTATTTAATTGAAAAATATCAACTTTATTCCCTAACTTTTTTTTTGGTTTGGTAACGTTTAACACTTAAAGTTTTGTTATTAGTAGACTATTCCATCATTATTTTTTTTTATAATATGGTCCGGCAAAACAAGTTGTATATATTTTGTCATATTACGAAAATATATAAATATTAAATAAGTTCAGAACAGCAGTAAATATTAAAAGAACAATAAACAAAACACACTTAAAAAATCAAATAATGCACTAACGCAGCAAAACAACAAAACTTCAAGAGAATAGAAAGAAATAATCTAACTTTTTAAACGCCAGTTCCACACACAGAATACTAACATTCAAATAGAGGATTCCACAATTTTTTTATATAATTTCATCTGAACATATAAGTAAAACTAACACTGTCGGTGAAAATCTGGTGAAAAAATTCCTATTAATAAGCGATTTATAGTCCCCCGAAATTTGAAAATATAGTTGTGACGTCACGAATATGTTTTTATATCAAAATGTTTTCTTCATGGACCTAAATGTTCTTGAAATATATGCTATTTGTAAATTATTTTTATAAAAAATAAATGAATATTATTATACTGTAAAAGTCTACATGATTTGTAATTGGAAATGTATTTAAATTACTAAGTTTAACGTTTAAGTTTAATATGGATTTCATATGAGTGACGAGCTGCTATAACAAAAACCCTCTTATTTCCGAAGTATTTTAATTATATAGTTTTATTTCTTTATTAATATTCATTTTTAAGTTTATACTTTTTTCTAATTTCTCTTAATTCAATAGGGTATTCTCTGAGGATTACTAATATTAAAAATTTTCTTAAAAATATTAGGGTTGATAGGTAAACAACGGGGAAAAAACAAAAAATTATAATATAAATTGATTGTTACAAAAGATATAAAGCATTTTAATTTTGCTGATGTACTAGGTGACCTTTCAATGGGAGACCAGTTGAAATCCCTACTCCATGTTCGAATGTGATAAGACGCCGCATGAACCACTGATAGCACACCGCTGGTACTGTACAACTAGTACGTCACTATCACGTGACACAAGAATATCAAATTTTAAAAATTAATATTTCGCTTATTAGAAGGTATTTTTTACTCGGGTTTTCACAAATACTCGTAGATATAACTGTTCTTTAAGAAAAAAAAAATAAAAAAAATAGAGAATACCCTATTGCGCTGTAGTCCTCTATTGCCACCAACGTAAAATGACAGTCACCCCAAACATGAATTGGTCACAGAAAAAGAATCACGTATGAACCCGGAATCCATTTAAATAAAAACTGTTTGAGAATAGCGGTGGTGGTGGTGCTATTTAAAACTCTTTATACGCTCATTCGTTAAACACTTGCAGGCGGGCATTCAGTCTGCGTTTGCAGTCATCAATCAAAATATTGATATTCGTGACGTCACACTAAAGCATAAAGCCTCCTTATTTCCGAAGTATATGAATTATATCATTTTATTTCTTTGTTAATATTTATCATTATGTTATTTTTTTTTTACTAATTTCTTTTATGGGTCTATTCTGTAAAAATTCGATTGAGCTGGAAAGCTGGAATTGTTTGGCAATAGTATCTATGGTTACTAATACTAAAATCATTAATGAACGATTTTCGATACTTAAATTAATGAAACCCATATAAAAAGGTCAATGTAAAAACATTTTTTTGCACGATCGGATTATTTTTTATGTTTACCCATAGTGTTTCCAAGACAATAGGTCTTATTTACAAATTACTGAACGGTAAGTGATGTGACTCACGTCGGTAAGTGATGTGCTTCACTTACCATTCAGGAGGCGAGAGGGTAAATAAATAAAAACAAAAATCAAAGCTTACTTCAAAAATGACACCTAATTTTTTTTAATATGTCAAAATAATTTTCAAATCTTATTTTTCTTTTAAATTTTGTGCATTGATCGTACAAAAAATAGTATAAGCATCACGAACGTTAAGGAATGGACCTTTTCAATTTAACGGCGATCTCTTTCTATCGCTGCAAATAGTAAGAAAATGGCGCGAACAACTGCCAGTTGGGCTGACAAACGAAACGTCAAAACTATTGCTGTCATTAAAGTACCTGTATTCTCAGTGAAAATTTGCATCGTTAGACAAAGCTTTTGTAACTTATTTCAATAAGATTTTTTAAAGTTATGAGATATTCTCACATTTTACGTCTAAATTTTTTAGAAACAAACGGCATAGATCTCAGTTGTTCTTACTATGCGTAGATCCCCATTGCGCATATCTTCTATCTCTTTAAATTGAAAAGGTCCATTACCGATCTCAGACAAAATTGCGGACTGACATTTTCTTCGATCGGTAAACTGTCCTAACCGTTCTTAATTTTATTCATCTAAAGAAGTATCAATTTATTTGTTCCTACGTAAATAATTAAAAATATACTAATTTTTACAATTTAGGATTAAAATTATTGTACTAATATTGCATGCGAAATCTAAAAAGTTTTTCACAATAGGGCTGTTGCAAGAATTTCTATATGACTTCTAAGTACTAAATTTTAAAAGATATTGTTCTTTAAAGAGCCCCAAATTTGAAACTATCACGAAATATTCATTAGATATTTTACAATTAATTATTGAAATTTGTCTAATATTTTGAAAAACTCACGTGATCTGAAACAGAATATAACGTCAGAGCACATGCAGTTTAACATGTGACAAACTATCGCCTACTTTTATTTACATAAATAACGTAAACTGTTTTCCTATTGGCTATGAATGACGTACTGAGTGTGTTCCGATGTCACAGGAGTGGGAGGTTGTTCAAGTATCACTTCCGGTTGATCGTTCGTAAACAAAATCTAATTTGTTGTTCCAATAAATAGAATAGTCTATAATACCAAATTTTGGATTATATTTTATTGTTTTTCCTCGAAAATCTGTTAAGAGCTCCAAATTAAGTACCACTTACGGTTTATCATATAGAGCAGGTATAGTCAAAATTTAATGTTGTTTCAAATTATACACGTGTTTTAAATACCACATTTGATAAATTTTGGATCATGTTTTAATATATTTTTTTTCATGAAAATCTGTGTATAGCTTCCTGTAAAGTAGTACCTCCGGTTTATCAATTTTAGAAAACATCTAACATGTCGTTCTCATTAATATGAAAGTCCTAAATACCAAATTTGAAAAGCTTTGGATCGTATCAATTTATTTTTCACGAAAATCTGTTTCAAATAAAATATCACTTCCGATTTATCAATTGTATTCAAAATCTAATATGTTGTTCCCCTCATATAAAAGTCGTAAATACTAAATTTGACAAGTTTTGGACTATATCCTAATATATTTTTCACGAGAATGTGTTCAGAGCTTCAAGTAAAGTATCACTTCTGGTGTTCTGGTTGATTAATTTTAGCCAAAATCTAATATGTTGTTTCCTATGATATAAAAGTCTTAATATTTTAATATAGTTTTTTTTATTAAAAACTGTTATTGGCTTCAAGTAAAGTATCACTTCTATTTACCCAGTTTTACCCAAAATCTAATCAACTTGTTATATGAATGCAGGAAGCTTAAATACGGAAAATAGATATATTTTTAAGTTTGTTATAAGAGTTATCGTGGACGAAAAAATCATCACACACCCACACACACACAGACATAATCGTAAAAATAGTAAAAACATGTTGTCGGGACCCTAATTCGTGCTTATTTACTGAAAACTCACCATCGAATTTTTGGCACGATTACATTACCTCCCTTACCTACGGTATGACGGGAGGTAAAAATGTGAAACTGGCTCATGAGAAACATATTTCGCGTGTTCAATTCCTATGTCCATTCTCCTTGTTTTACTAATACTTCAAGCGATGTTCTTGATTGTAATAGTAGACAACGTACTTTCATTACATTATGTTCCATACTTTTAATAAAATTACAGTTTTGAGTAGCTTATAAGTTTTTCAATTATTAATATGGAATCTTCTAAGTTATTATTATATCATCAAAGTCGTTTCTATTAAGATACTTTTGCCCCGAGTCTGAGTTCATCATCTCATCGTAAGACAAAACGATCCGCAGTCTAGCACAGATTGGACCAGTGCGGCAGCCTTGGCCCACTTCTTGTACTGTTACTCGGGCCATAGAACGGGCCGGCGGCAAGGTAAGGCAAGGGTACACTGCACTACACATGCTAACATCTCAAACTCACTCATTCGGATACGATGTGTGTTCATTAGCATCGCTTGCTTGTTGAATGTTTCGGATGGAGATAAGGATTGTGAACTTGTTATGTGAACTGGAAGATTAAATGCTACAGGTTGGTTGCGGTGCGGTGCTGTGCGAGGTTCTTGACTTTGAGGTTATGGTATGGTTGGACTGATGCCAAATGGAATGGATGATAAAGATACGAGATCTGTTTGGAAGAAACTTTACTTTTCGGTTGGCTCACTACCCCTTTTATCTGTTGAATCCACGGATGTAGGATCGGAACATATGGTCATGTTTATTTTCGTCAACCCAATACAAACTGTCACAACCTTATATTATTCCGAATTATAATATACATAACCTCTCGCCAGATATTTTACCTGGTTGTACGCATAAAACTAAAAATATTTTTAAATACAAATACATATATTCATGTCTCACTACAAAATAATTCTCACATATATTTGCAAAATCTGTGAGATATTTTAATATAAATTATGTACAATACATACATTTTCTTTATATTCAATATCCTGAAATTTTCTTTTTCTACTTCTTTATATTCGTCATTTTTTCGCAAATTCCTCTTATATTCTTTTTTATTTATATTCTCTTACGTTGTTGACTTTTTTTTTATTTTCATAATCTTCATAATAATGTACAAATATTTTTGACAGTGACATTTATGTGTCAATTACAAACATTTGAACTTCTTGCCGTGAAGTAGTTTAATTTGAGAATTTTTACATCAAATTATTTTATATGCATTTCTTTATCTCTAAATCTATAGAAGATATAATAATGAATTTATATTTATCGTATAAAGAATTTAACATTCTTTAATATAAGTATTTATATAAATTTTCGATAAATAATATTTAGATGATTTTTTTCTTGTAACTACTACTTCCGGTTGTCCAATTGTTACAAAACCTTAATCTACTCTTCCCATTATTGTTAGATTGAGGAATTCGTAGTTAAAAATGTCTAAGTCTTATAGAATTTGAGAAATCGTGAATCCAACATCCACACACACATATTCGCAATCGTAAATAAAATTTCCCCTCTCATGGCGCAAATCAGTACTACGGAAAGCAATCGTACAAGAGCCATATTGAATAAGTGACAGCTGAGTGAGTAGTGTAGTAATTAATAATTAAATATTTAAACTTATCGCCTTCATAAAAATAAGTTTTTAAACTCGGTTTGTGTACACAGTCAACGAAACACAGTGAACAATGTGAACTGTCATATGTCAAACACATCGTATGGCGGCCATCTTGTTTCGAAAATCAGCGCCCCTATCGTTAATTTCGATTGCGAATACGGACATCATCGTAAAAATGTTATAATCGGATTCTAGGGACCTTAAAACGTGCTTATTCACTAAAATCTGGATATGCGATTTTTAGCATGAATACAATACCTCTCTTAGCGAGAGGTAAAAATCTGATGTGGCCAGCACATAACATCCCGTCAATTTCATGTTTAAAATAGCAATGAGCTTTAACTAAAGTATCATTTCCGATTGATCGTTTGTAAACAAAATCTAAATTGTTGTTCCAATAAATAGAAAAATCTGTAATACGAAATTTTGGATTATATTTTATTGAAAATCTGTTAAGAGCTCCAAGTTAAGTATTACTTCCGGTTTATCATATAAGTATAGTCAAAATCTAATAAGTTGTTTCAAATTATACACGAGTTTTAAATACCAAATTTGATAAGTTTTTGAACATGTTTTAATATATTTTTTCAAGAAAATCTGTTTATAGCATTCTGTAAAGTACTACTTCCGGTTAATCAATCTTAGAAAAAAATCTAATATGTCGTTCTCATTAATATAAAAGTCTTAAAAACAAAATTTGAAAAGTTCTGAATTGTATCAATATATTTTTCACGAAAATATGTTCGGAGCTTCAAATAAAGTATCACTTCCGGTTTCTCAATTTTAGCCAAAATCTAGTATGTAGCTCCCCTTCATATAAAAGTCTTAAATACCAAATTTGACGAGTTTTGGAATATATCATAATATATTTTTCATGAAAATCTGTTCAGAGCTTCAAGTAAAATATCACTTCCGGTTTATCAATTTTAGAAAAAATCTAATATGTCCTTCTTATTAATATAAAAGTTTTAAATGCCAAATTTGAAAAATGTTGGTATATAACAAAATATTTTTCACGAAAATCTGTTCAGAGCTTCAAGCAAAGTATCACTTCCGGTTTATCAATTTTAACCACAATCTAATATGTTGTTCCCTTTCATATAAAATACATAGTTACTTAAGTATTAAGGTCAGTAAATGCTTCCTACCAGTTGATGATGATTTTGGATCCAATACATCCGATACCGCTAGAAGAGCACTTACTGTCCGCAATGCTTATTACGTTTTTTTTGCACGATCGACGCACAAAATTAAAATAAATAAGATTTGAAAATTATTTTAGCACATTAAAAATTTTCGGTTGTCATTTTTAATGTATGCCTTGATCGTTTTTATTTAATTACTGCTTCCGCCTTTTGATCGGTAAGTAATTCACATCTTGCCAAAAACTACTGTTGTTTAGAAAAAATATATTCGCCAATCATGGCAAAATTCTTTCACCTCAATTATTTTTAATACATAAACAATATTGTTCCGAGTTTAAAATGCATGTTTTTTGAATTAATCTTATAAAAATAAATTCTAAAATCATCGTTGCAAATATATCATGGTATAAACATTTTAACTATTTTTTGTTTTTAAGTATTATAGGCACGCGGTTACCCAGCTAACTACTAATCATGTACATCGTTGCTTGATTCTACAGTTCACATATTCAAGGTGACAAGGCCACTAACATTATAACTAATAATAAACACAAAAAATGTATTCCAATTTTCTCATTCACAAGAACAACATAAAAATAGTTGGAATACGTAACGAAAGAACGAAATGGGTTATATAAGAAGCAGTTTACATGCCATTTTATATTTATGGTTTAAATTTTCGAAGATCTTAAACGTAATGGCTGCTATTACTATTACTTTTAAATGATACATCACCTTTAACGACATCTCCAATTTGATCGTCTTTCTAGAACATTCCGTCCATAAAAGATCCGATTTTATTATTTGTTTGCTTATTCTAAAAGCATACTCCACATTTACATTACAATTCTATTTTAGAACTGTTGAAAATATAAAACAAGACGCATAAAGAATCAACATTAACAGTACTCCAGGAATATAAACTGTATATTCTATAAAATTTATATAATATTTTTTACTATGCATTAAAAACATTATACTTTTTAATGTGTAATATTTGCTACTATCAGCAATATACAAGTATACATATACGAGTAAATTAAACGCTTCAAATGGCAATAAACATCAACATTTAAAAGCTATTAATATGAGTGAAATAAAATTAGGAATTTTTTTATCAAGGACTATATAAATTCAATAGCATCTTCGTGTTACTTTTCGCTTCATTCATTACTAAAAATTACAGGTTAGGATGCATAGGTGTATTATTTGATGTTCTACATTGAAAGTAGAGTATCGAACTGAAAGTTTCGTAAACTTATGCGATTTTAGTTCGCGAATAAAAAAAAACTAGGTGAATTTTCTCAAAATATTTCGTTATACAAGATTGATGTGGTTTTACACTTTTTAGATACGTTTTTAAAACATAAAATCTGACATTTTACTAACAATAAATAATATATTATAAAGAGTGAGTCTTTGAAATGACCGTCTTTGATATCTCCTTTGTCGTTAGAAATACAGCATAAAATAAATTTATTTACGTTATACTGAATCGTAAACCTCTTATAACAGAGCTGTCTCTAGTGGTTAGGAAGATTTTTACGTGCTCCGCCCGTTAGAATATTTACAGGCTGTTGAAACCATAGCAACATATATACAGTTCTATTTATTCGTTATTTCGCCATATGTTTTCAAAGACTATTTCGATCAAATTGTGGTGTATTTCAATATATTTTTTTAAGTTATTTACGATTAGTCCGGGAGGCAGCGTTGCATTTTTGTCAGTGTTTTCATCCCTCACAGTTTTTGTATTAAATGATAGTTTGAATATATCTATTAAACAAACTAAGCGTCAGCTGTTTGCATCTGAGTGGAGCTGGATATGACGACATTGGAAACATGTCGAAAAATAAAATTGTTTAAATCATTTCAGTACTCTTGAAAATTTGTCAATCTGTAGTTTAAATAATATTAAACATGAAAATAATCGTCAGCTGCACTGAAAATGGGGGATTATACGTCAGCTATCCCTTGAGCGGTACATGGCGGGAGGTATTGTGTTGGCCACACCAGATTTTTTATTTTCTGTCCTAATTCATTAAATATATTATTTTATTCCTATAGAGCGCGAGCAAACACGTGACTCGAGGGACCTTGACGTGCTTAGAATCAGCTGATTTGTGTGCGCATGTCATTTTGACAAGAACAATGTCATGTTGATAAGACCAATGTTTTGACTTATTTTGATTTTTAACTGCAAAAATGTTATTATTTTTAATTACATGTGTTTTACTGCCTAAAAATTGTAAAATATTAACATTTTAGCAATTCATAATCAAAATATATTTTAAAATAGTTTTTCATTAAAATCTATTATAGGCTACAAGTAAAGTACCACTTCTGGAAATTATGAAATTACCAAAAAGGGAGGTGCACAACTAGGTGTTATAGCAGTTCTAAATACAATGTTTCAATTTTTTACGGCTTACCGTTTTTGAGTTATGCAAAATACGTACGTACGTACAGACGTCATGACGAAATTAGTCAAACTGGATTCAGGGATGGTCAAAATGGATATTTCCGCTGATATCTGAAAACCAAATTTTTTCGCGATTGCAATACTTCCTTTACTATGTACAAGGAAATATAAAAAATTAAAACCGCGAAATTTGGATTAAATTAATTTCATTCTATTCGAAATTTTTATGTTTAATAGTTTAGAGACTATATTTTCTGAGAATGATAGTCAGCTGATGATATAATGGGGGTAAGATCGTCAGTCAGACCGCTCTTTGAATTATACAACGCTGAAATTGTATGCGCGCTAAACAGCTATAACCCCTAGCTGACGGTTTTTCCCCTATTGGAAGCGCAGCTGATTATTGTTTTTAGCATTTCAATAACATAATAAATACGCTGTAAAAATTTGGTAAGGGATAAAATGATTTTACACCTCCACTTTTATTTCCGGTTTATAGGGGTAGCTGACGTATAATCCCCCATTTTCAGTGCAACTGACGATTATTTTTATGTTTAATATTATTTAAACTACAGATTGACAAATTTTCAAGAGTATTAAAATGATTTAAAAAAAATTTTTTTTCGACATGTTTCCAATATCGTCATAGCCAGCTCCACCCCCACTGGAGTAGCTGACGCTTGTATCTTTAAATGATTGCCCGAGAAAAAAAAATTCCAATAAAAATCGTGAGGGATGAAATGATCTTGTCATCTGCAACGCTGCCTCCCGGACTAGATTCAGTATATCATAAAACATTGTACAATGCTCAACCGTTATCCGAAATTTACGTGCTCGCACGGATAAGAAGCTCGTTTCGCTCGCTCGTTAGGTACCGTGCTCGCCCGTAAAGTTCTAAGTAACAGTCTTGCAATGTAAATTACTATAACAGAATTTATTCGTCTACTCAAGGAACATAACTTAATTTTTTTTCACATTTTTTAAAATGCTAAAACACATCGATTTTAGTTTTTAAAAATACACATTAATGACTGTTAATAATAAATTCATTTTTTGGTATTCTCTACCCGTAAATTTGACATTACTGTTGAAATCATAAATTTTAACATGTTTTTTAAACACCAGATCAACAAGACAGAAAAATCTGATGTGGCCAACACAATACCTCCCGCCATTACCGCCCGAGTCACAAAAAAGATTCCTTATTTTTGGATTAGCGAATTTTACTCTAATTTTGGCAGTTTATTTCTTAAAATATAGTCTAATCTAATCCAAGTAACTATCTTTTTTGATAATAAAATGAAGATTAAATTTTAGATACCGGGATAAAATAGAATTCACTAATCCAAAAATGAGAATTATCTTAAACTTTTGCGAATCGTTAATTTTTATTAATCTAAATACATACCTACATATTTACTATACTGGAAACTGTATTGATTTTCTTTCCTATTGTTCTATTTACTTTTTTCTTTTTAAAACGCTACTATTATTAATTTGAAATGATTAGTTCTTTGACAGTGACATTTATCTGTCAGTTATATAGATTTGAATAACTGCGCAACCAAGGAGTTTTGTTTGTTTAAAACGTAGGCTCCGGGATTTAAATTATAGATTTTATAAATTTATCCATAAAATATATAGAAAAAGTATTAATGCAAATCTGTAGAAAATTTAATAATCTTTAATTTTTATAATAACATTAATATCGAAAAAATAACATTTAACGGTATTTTTCGAAGAAAAACTATTTGGAGCTTTTAGTAAAGTGCCATTTCCGGTTACCCGATTTACACCAAAATCTAATGGGCTCTTTCCATTACAGAAAAAGTTCGAAATACAAGGTTTCAAAATTTTCTGAATGATAGTATTTGAGTTATAGTGGTGGATCCACACACACATACACAGACATCATCGTGAAAATGTTAAAATTGGATTCTAGGGACCTTAAAACGTGCTCATTTACCAAAATCTCGATATGCGATTTTTAGCACGATCCCTATACCTCCCTTACCAAGGGTAGAGGGAGGTAAAAAAGGCACGTCTTTGCTAACGTCATGTAGTTAGTAACCATAACACAAATAAATAAACATAATAAAAAAGTAAACAACTGTCAGTTTATATGGCACTCTGAAATTTTAGAAAAACGAATAGAAATAATACTTCTGAAAATATATAAAAATCTGCTGCATAATCATCTCATTTTAGGTATAATATTAAAAATGAATTATATTAAAATTGTAAATTATTAAGTTTTTTTATTTATTAACATTTTTAAAATTATACTTATAAAATATTACATACAATGTACAAATGCCAGGTAACTATTAGTTATATGGGAATCATGGGCTTTAAAGTAAATACATACGACTTATATGAGTATCTGTAACAACCAACGAAATTTAAGTTGATAACTATAAGAATTATACAGTGTGAACATTGAAAACGGTGACATAGGCATGGGAAAACAGTTTTTTACAAATATCATCTGTCCCGCAAGACTATAGTGGGAGTTTTGATTTGGTTGGATAGAATATTTAATTTGGCATCGAAGAGTAACTAAATACTCCTAATTTAATGGCATAGATCGGGGCATGGTACTAATTATTCACGAGTTCAAATCAAGGTTCAAATCCTGCCCGCCTCATATTTTTATTATTTTTATTTTATTTTGTAAAATGTATTATTAAAAAAATTAAACAATTAAAACATAAATTGTGTAGTAAATCAAGTATTTTATGGAATTCATTATTTTTTTATTAATTTTAATTTTATAAGGTGCTGTAGGTACAATAATTTTTTTAATTAATTGTCGTAGATTTATTCTATAAAATACTTGATTTACCAAACAATTTAGATTTTAATTTCATATTTTATTTAATAATCCATTTTACAAAATAAAATAAAAATCATAAAAATATAAGGCGGGCAGGATTTGAACTTGTGAATAATTATCACAGTACCTCGATCTAACCAACTCAACTACAGAATCCGTTTCCATGATTACTGTTTTTAATAAATTATAAATAATAACTGTCAAATTACATTATACTTTTGCAAATATTTCAATAATAAGCCATTAAATTAAGACTATTTAGATACTCTTCGATGTCAAATTAAATAACCTTTTTAACCATATCAAAAACTCCCATTATAGTCTTGCGGGACAGATGATATTAAACGCCTATGACTACGTTTACACGTATGAGAAAAATTTACTTTGACTTGACTTTTAAAAGGCGACTTATGAAAAGTCAATTTAATGCTGCGTTTACACATAAGGTCAAATATACTTCACTTTACGTTTGTTACTTGTCCTTCACTCAACTTTGACTTTGACAGCAAAGTAAAGTTTGGTTATAATACGTGTGATGTAACTATTATCATATAATCATAAAAAGAATAAATTATTTATAGAAAAAATGGATAGTAAACTACAGTTACTAAATTTAAGCGCGATATTTTTAAATAATATAACTATGCAGCAACAATATTGGATGCGAAGTAGATTAAAAATTAATCGCATAAAATATTTTAAAATTCGAGAAATTCAGATATAAAATTAAGTAATTAAATATCTCGGAATTTGTGGATGAAAACTAGATGTCACTGTTAGTAAAGTAAAGTATGTTTCGTTCGTTGGTTCACACGACTTTTTAAAAGTCACTTATATGAGTCAAGTCTATTTTATTTTGGACTTGACTTTAGGAAGAAAAGTAATAGGCGAGATTGTTTACACAACGGCAAAAGTCGCCTTTTGAAAGTCAAAGTCAAGTCAAAGTACTTTTTTGCTATACGTGTAAACATAGTCTATGTCATGGTTTTCTGTGTTCACACTGTATATGAATGTCATCATTAATTTTAGTTAAAAAGGGTCTAAACTTGGCAGAAAATTTCGATTTTATTTTACAAGAAAGTAATGTACTCCATTTATTTAGATATAAGTAATGAATATAGGAAATAGATGCCTATAAAGAAATCTATTAATTTATTATTCAGTAGACTTGAAAGTTACCTGCTGAAAGTTAATGTATCTTTGTGTTATTGCCATTAGAATTCCTGTGTGAAGAACAAAACCATTGTCTAAATTACATCTGAATGTCCTCGCTAATTGACAATTGCCTTCGTCATATTAAAATGAGTGGTACAAACAAAACATTATAATTTCTTTGTTATTACACAGATAATTCTGCGTGTAATTATTTTTAAATATTTGTTATTCATGTTCTTTAAACAATACAATAAATACTCTACAGTATATGGAATTAATAAAATCCAAGAATAGCCATAATACAACTATTTTTCACTCCAATTATGAGTACAAGGATTATTGTTGTTAATGATTTCATTGCAATAAATAAAACATTTCTAAAACAATAAATTTATCTCTGAATGACAGATCAAATGTTAAAAGTTAATGCGATAACGCGATAAAAATATGAATTATGTTGTCTCAAAATGAATTACTTTTCTGCCATCTTGAAAAACCGGTATGGAATGAGTGAAATTCGTACCCTTTGCGACAGATTCATTCCCAGTCAAGGACAATTGTTGAGATAAAACAACAAGTTATTAATTGTAATTAAAATAAATTTCATTTCAAGTGGCCTCTGATACGGATCACTTAAGTAATAATAGCTGTGCAATATGCATTTTCTAACCTTAGACTTAACATCTATTAAACTTGATTCGACCATGTCAAGTATGACATAAAAACTTATAATCAGATAACTGTGTACATAAACAACATACAAAACAGTAGTACGGTTCATATTCATAATAAAATATCTTAAAAGAACCATTATTTTGTTGGTTAAATTTTTGTTATAAAAGATTGTTGGTTTGGTAACATACTGAGACAAAATGACATGATAAAAATTGAAAACGAGAAGCTTTGTTTTACTACCTACTCTAATGGACTAGGTATTTTACCGCAACGAAAAAATTTCGAGTAATAATTTTACCTGACTATTTCACACATAAATATATAAACCAATCCAAATTCAGGATATTACCTAATTACCAAGTTTCATTTCGACAAAACACCGTCACAAAAAAATTTTCGCACCCTTTAAGCCAATATTGGGGTGTATTCTGTAAGGAAACTGTTAATTTTAAACAGTATGTTAAAAATAAACTTGCTGTTAAAATATATTTTCTATTCTGTAACTATCAATTCTGTTAAAATTTTAACACCCCTGTTAAAATTGGGTGTTAAAACTGTATATTTTAACGTCATTCAAATCGATGCCTTTAAAATTTGAACATCTGTTTATTCAATAAAATTATCACATCATTTGAATATGTTGCACTTCTAATTAATGAAAATGAAGTAGAAAACGAAAGAAAAATACTATGGATGAATATAAAAAATATCTAGGTGTCATTTAATAAAATATACTGTTTTACGAAGTATTTTATTAAATTACGGTCACCCATTCCATCGTATGTCTTTGTGTATCACATCGTGTTGCCAGTAGGAATAATAATTAATGTATTTTATTAAATTACGGTCACCCATTCCATCGTATGTCTTTGTGTATCACATCGTGTTGCCAGTAGGAATAATAATTAATGTATTTCGGAAAGACTGAATCTCGAATGGTATACCGAGAGCACGATTTAGATGTATCGTAAAACATAGTTCTTTATTATAATGTAGGTATTAAATGCAGTTAAAATTGCTTATTCCTGTCTTGTTCGTTAAATCAACGTAACTTAACATTTTGGATTGTCAATTCTGAGAATCAAGAAGAAGAAATTTTACATACCTAATGATAACTTAATAATTTACAATTTCAATGAAATTCATTTTTAATATGGAACCTAAAAATGAGACATGATTATGCAGCAGATTTTTATTTATTTTCCAAAGCATTATTTCCATTCGTTTTTCTAAAATTTCAAAGTGACAGATTAGTTTTCTAAAATTTCAAAGTGACATAAACTGACAGTTGTTCACTCTTTTTATCATGTTTATATATTTGTGTTATGGTTACTAACTACATTACTTTAGCAAAGACGTGCTTTTTTTCTGTCTTGTTGATCACTTCATTCTGGTGTTTAACAGACATGTTAAAATTTATGATTTTAACAGCAGTGTCAAATTTTCGCGTAGAGAATACCAAAAAATGAATTTCTTGTTAACAGTCATGTTAAAATATAATTTTTTAAAGGCATGTTAAAATTAACATTTTTTTACAGAATACACCCCAATATGTTGTATTTTTACAAGTGAGTTTTGATAAGCGAAATTTTTTTGACGTTTTAGAAACATATTGTTTACATACCTGTCAAAGTGTATATATTTTCAGTGTTATCAGTTTTTATTAAAAACGAGTCGATTTGGACAGGAATCTATTTAAAACGTTGAAAAAGCAAACTGAAACATAATACCTCTAAACACAATAAAAATTATAAGATTTTTGTCAAGAAAAATATTATATAAATGAATACCTGATTTTTATTTTGGAAATAGTCATCCGAATACCATTCGTGGTTAAATTTTATCCTGGACAAATTATCCGATTGTTTTACTCGAGCCCGTTGCCAATTTATCTCATGACATTGATCAAAAATCACTCGTTTGACAACTCGTGATTTTTTTGTCAATGTCACTCAATAAATTGCTAGGCAACCGGCTCTCGTAACAATCTGAAAAATTTTCCAGCAAAAATTTACCACTTATGATATTATATATGAAAAAAATCTGATGTGACCAGCACATTACCTACTGTCAGTTCTATACACACTGGCTTGCAAAAATATCGCGTGCACCTATTTTTTGCTGTATTGAGTCGATCTTGATTTTGAACTTGTCAATGTCACTAGTGTCATATGCCAAAATTATCAGAAATTCAAATATATGCTTGGTTATTCTTTCATTTTTCTGGAATATATTTGGAATTTAACAGTATGTAAATAAAACACAATTAAGAACTAGCTCCGTAATAGATCAAATAGTGATGACAATGACAACAGTTTTTACATTATTTACAGAACTAAAAAAATACAAAAACTCGGTTACTTGATTTTTAAGGTGTACGCGATTTTTTTGTAAGCCACTGTATTTTGAACAAATTCCACACTGAAAGTTTCTTGCAAAAGATTCCATATTTCCAGTACATTACCTAAGTTAGTTCTACGAGCACAGCTGGCTGCTTTTTGAAATATAAATTCTTTATAATTTTTAACTCTATATCCATTGAATATAAAGTATAAAATGTAATGAAATCGTATAGAAAATAAAATATTCTTTAATATTTATAATAACATTAATCATGAAAAAACGATATTTAACAGCGTTTTTTCAAGAAAAACTGTTAAAATCTTCAAATTATGATACTTCCGGTCGACCAATTATAACCAAAATCTAATCAGCTCTTCATATGGATCTAACTCTACATAAATATTCCCAACCCATGGGCCGGAAGTGAAATTTGTTATTTCCCACCCAAGAGATTGTCATAGGGGATTCCGATTAAGCGAATTTTAAGCGCCCCGTCGCGGTATTTTTGTGAACTATATGGACATACAAGTAACTGTCATCGTGTTGTCAAGTTAATAGCCTTGTGAAATTTATGTTTTATATTAAAAATATGGGTACTAGGTGGGCGTATATCCTCTGTAAGAGTGATTACAGGAATAAATATAAAACATATATGAGAGGAGTTAATTTTATGCCATTTTCCAAGCCGCTCTCATGGTTTTAACTACATCAAACTAAATGGTTTCGTGGAGGTAGTGGTACATGTGCCCGTAGTTAAATAGGTTTGAAATGTTTTGAGATGGAAAATAGCCTCACTTTATATTTACATCAACTATCACACACGTATTACATGAAATTACCGCAGATACCCATTTACCACCATCAATGCTGAGTAATATATTATCATTGCGTCCCGCATTCATACAATTTTGAATTCTAAAAACAATAAAACATTCTGAGTTAGTATAAATCAGTAAATACCCAGTAACTAACCGGAACTAAAACCTTAAAATAAGATTGCTTTTTTTCCGCCTTTTTTCAGACCTAGACTCTAACCATCTTTTTAGGTAATTCACAGAATGATTTTCAATATTTTTCTTTTTTAATTTCTCCTCTGGCACTAACTATGCACCAAAAAAATAGTTTTCATCATTAACCGAATACATGTCAACAGAAAGAAAATGTCTATTTGTCCACATAGTTCAAGATTTCACCGCAAATGGCGCACTTTGTGACGTCACGATCGGAATCCCCTTACACTTAGGAATGACGTATTTCCCAACATCTAAATGGTTAGGAATCGACGTATTCATATTACTACAATGATTGTGAATAAAGATAAACAAGTAATATTAAATAGTTACTACAAATGGACAAGAAGCTGTTTTTTAACTTGACATTTATTTTTGATATGATAATCTTCTTAATAGACTTACAAGCTTTGTCAATATAAAATTATTAGACTTGGAAATTTACTGCTCCATATAAATTGTTAATGACTTATATTTTAGATACAATTTGGAATACATTAAATGTCATTAACAATTTATCAATATTTTATGTAGGGTTTTCCTTAAATAATGCCTTGACTTCTGTTTATTTCATTAAAAACCAGCCTCGAAACTTGATGAAAGAAAGCAGATTATTTAAATGGCAAGTTCGTTGTAAGTTTCGCAATATTACAGATTACAATCGAGTATAATCAATGATTTCTAGGGACTATAAATCTTACACCAGATGCGATTTGCGAGAACCAGTTTCTTCTCCGGTTTTGGGAATCAGCCAAGTGTGATTCACTAACTCATTATATTACATGTATTCTTACAGCATTTTAAATTACTCATTAAATTAAATTTGGTGCTTTGAATAGATCATCAAAGAGCAAATTACACCCATATAAAAATAGACATCCGGTATGTGTGTGCCTCAGTATGTGGTCGCGAATTTGGGAACCCTGGTTCGATCCCGACCGATGCCAAAATTATTTTGAATTTTAAATGGCACAAAAGTGAATCTTGTGGTGCACTCTCAACGCCAGCAATGAGTGCTCATGAGTCTTCTAAATACCCGCACGGTACAAATATGTCATCATCATTACCGATATCTGCTATGGTATATTTTATTATTTTTCAATAAAATCGTTCTATGAGGGTATGAAAACAAATACGTGTTCTTAATTTAAAATCAAAGTCAGGACTAGGGCTGGGAAAAAGATCGATTGATCGACCTTTTTTTAAAAAAAAACTGACTTCCTTGTACACGAGACCAACATGAAATATAGACCCAATTCTAAATTGCACGTATTTGACGTAATTTGACATTAACATTAATTATTATATTTTTTTATACTTGTTTGTCCTAATCCATAGCAAGCTTTATTACAAAAACCAAAAAGTATATAATTTTTAAAGTTACATATCTATCTTATACAAAGGACTAATTTAATAATATTGGTTGTGCTAGACGCAGAATTTAATTCTCTAAAACTATTATTTGAAGCATTAATCAAAATAAAACAATTTTATTCAAGAAAAAGTTTTAATTACTTCAGGTAATATGTCACTTCCGGTTAGCCTATTTTAACCAAAATCTACTATGTTATTACCATTGACATAAAAGTCTTATACCGGGTGTCTTAGGCCGACCGACACATGGGCGATTAACATGTAAAATTAGTTAATTGTGAATAGTATCTCCCCAGTGCAAGATATTAAGATGAAATGCATGCTTATCCGGAGATACTATTTCTATGGATTTCAATTCAAATCAGTCAATTTACAAGTGTAATATTAGAATAAATTAAGAAAAATTGTAGAAGTACCATGAATGTTATTCATATCTTGAAAATAATAGTATCTAAGCAACAGCTCTGATAGAGTAGGGGTAACGTGCGCGCTTCACAATTTAGAGAGTCGGGTTTGAAACCAACCGACAGCAATATTTATTTATTATTTTTTTCTTTTCAAAATAAATTTTATTATTAATATGTTTTTAATCTTTTATTAATATTTAATTTAATAAAGTGGATACATTGTACGTAACAAGATTTATTTATTTAAAAAATATTTTATTATTTGCTTTATTGGTTTATTATAAATTAAATTTCTTCAAATTATAGTTAGCCCTGACGAAAACAAAAAAACGAGAACATTTGATTTGAATAATCAAACGTCAAATGCAGATTTGTATTGTACTATCTTTATTTGTTGCTTGTGTTATTTAAATAATATGGATTTAACTACAAAAGATAAAATTCGTATTGTGAAATTATTTCACATTGGTAATAGCCTACAGCAAACTGCTGATGTATTTTCTGCCGAAAATCCAGAAAAAGTAGTTAATAAATCCCGTGTAAGGCGTATTATTAACAGATTTGAAGAAACTGGGTGTGTTGCTAATCACACAAAGCAGGAAATACAACCAATTGAAAATGAATTTGAAGAAATAATAATTGCGCGGGTTGAAGTGGAGCCTACTATTAGTTTAAGAAGTTTACAAATGGAATGTGGAATAAGTAGAACAAAAATTGCTAGAATACTTAAGAAAAATGGATTTAGAAGTTACAAAGTAGGTAACCATCAAGAATTGCGAGACGGCGACGAAGAAAGAAGAGCAACTTATTGTGAAACAATTATGGATAAAGCCAATGAAAACAGAAACTTTTTGTATTCCCTCTGTTATACCGATGAACGCACATTTACTCTTCATAACGAACCGAATGTGCAAAACTTTCGCCACTGGTCAAAAGATAAACCAACTCTTCAAAATTTATCAAGAACACAATATCCCCAGAAGGTTAATGTTTGGGCGGGAATTTTGGGATCACACATTATTGGACCATATTTTATTGAAGGGACATTGAACGGTCCAAAATATTTAGATTTATTGGAAACAGTAGTTGGGCCTAGACTTACAGAATTAAATATGGAGAGGAAATGGTTTCAACAGGATGGGTGTCCAGCGCATAACGTGCAAATTGTCAAAGAATATTTGGACAATTCATTTCCAGATTCTTGGATTGGTTTAAATGGACCAATTAATTGGCCGGCAAGGTCTCCTGATCTAAGCCCCTTAGATTTTTTTCTTTGGGGTCATTTAAAATCAAAAATTTACGGCCATTATGAATTGACCACTTTAGAAGACCTGAAAGCGGCAATAAGGAATGAATGTAGGCTTATTTCTAATCGACAGCTAAGCAACGTGAGACAGCAATGTTACGATCGTCTCGGATTTTGCTTAGCGCAGAACGGCGGCCATTTTGAATATTTATTATAATTTTTAAATTTTAATGTTGTAATTAGTAGGTACGATTTAATATTTTTTAAATAAATAAATCTTGTTACGTACAATGTATCCACTTTATTAAATTAAATATTAATAAAAGATTAAAAACACTAATAATAATAATTATTTTGAAAAGAAAAAATTAAAAAATAAATATTGCTGTCGGTTGGTTTCGAACCCGACTCTCTAAATTGTGAAGCGCGCACGTTACCCCTACTCTATCAGAGCTGTTGCTTAGATACTATTATTTTCAAGATATGAATAACATTCATGGTACTTCTACAATTTTTCTTAATTTATTCTAATATTACACTTGTAAATTGACTGATTTGAATTGAAATCCATAGAAATAGTATCCCCGGATAAGCATGCAAAATTTCATCTTAATATCTTGCACTGGGGAGATACTATTCACAATTAACTAATTTTACATGTTAATCGCCCATGTGTCGGTCGGCCTAAGACACCCGGTATACCAAATTTGAAAAGTTTTGGGTTATAATTTAAAATAGTTTTTCATTAAAATCTATTATAGGCTTCAACTAAAGTACCATTTCTGGAAATTATGTAATGACCAAAAAGGGAGGTGCACAACTAGATGTCATAATAGTCCGAAATACAAAATTTCATCTTTCTACGGCTTAACGTTTTTGAGCTATGCGAGATACGTACGTACACACGTCAGGACGAAATTACTCAAAATAGATTCAAGGATACCAAATTTGAAAAGGTTTGGATTATAATTTAAAATAGTTTTTCATTAAAATCTATTATAGCCTTCAAGTAAAGTACCACTCCTGGAAATTATGTAATGACCAAAAACGGAGGTGTACAACTAGATGTCATAATAGTCCTAAATACAAAATTTCAACTTTCTACGGCTCAACGTTTTTGAGTTATGCGAGATACGTACGTACAGACGTCAGGACGAAATTAATCAAAATAGATTCAAGGATGGTCAAAATGGATATTTCCGTATCTGAAAACCGAAATTTTTCGCGATTACAATATTTCCTTTACTATGTACAAGGAAGTAAAAATCGGATTGAACTTTTATTTTGGAAAGATCGATCAATCGAAAAAATCTATCGGAAAGATCGATTAATTGAAAAATTTATTTTTTCAAATATACTGATCAATTTGAAAATCGATTTATTTCAAAAAGATCGATCGGTTAAAAATATTTATCCGAATTCCGGAAAATCTATCTTTCTAAAGATTATGAAAGATCGGTTTAAAAAAAATTGTATTCCAAGAAGAAATCTCTTGATTTCACCAGCATTTGGCGTTTTACGCGCGTTAAGTGTTATTCGTGAATTTTTTCGTAATTTGATGTGTATATGCGTAGTAGAAATTTCATATCACTAAAAATCGATCTTGTGATTTTTTAATTAAAATCGATTTTTGATCATTTATTAAAATCTATTTTTACCTCTCGCTAAGAGAGGTATTGAATTCATGCTAAAATTCGCATATCCAGATTTTAGTGAATAAGCACGTTTTAAGGTCCCTAGAATCCGATTATAACATTTTTACGATGATGTCCGTATGTGTATGTGGATGTGTGTGTGGATGTTGGATTCACGTTTTTTCAAATACTATAAGACTTAAGACATTTTTAACTACGGATTCCTCAATCTAACAATAATGGGAAGAGTCGAGTCAGTTTTGGTAACAATTGGACAACCGGAAGTAGTAGTTACAAGAAAAAAATCATCTAAATATTATTTATCGAAAATTTATGTAAATACTTATATTAAAGAACGTTAAATTCTTTATTCGATAAATATAAATTCATTATTTTATTTTCTTTAGATTTAGAGATAAAGAAATGCATATAAAATAATTTGATGTAAAAATTCTCAGATCAAACTACTTCAAGGCAAGAAATTCAAATGTTTGTAATTCACACATAAATGTCACTGTCAAAAATATTTGTATGCCACTGTCAAAAATATTTGCACATTATTATGAAGATTACGAAAATAAAAAAAAGTCAACAACGCAAAAGAATATACGTAAAAAAGAATATAAAAGGAATTTGCGAAAAAATGACGAATATAAAGAAAAAGAAAAGGAAAGTAGAAAAAGAAAATTTCAGGATATTGAATATAAAGAAAATATATGTATTGTACATAATTTATATTAAAATATCCCATAGATTTTGCAAATATGTGAGAATTATTTTGTACGGAGACATGAATATATAGTATTATTCACGAAAGATGACTATTCAAGGTCATTTGATCGAAGAAAGAATACACATCACTTTACAGAAGTAGCTTAGCAATTTTTTTTATTAGAAAGAGAAAGATTATTTGACCTATGTTTATTTAATTTATGTAGTGTGATAGATATACGTAAATAGTGGCATTAAACTATTATTCACGAAAGATGGCTATTCAAGGTTATTTGTTAGAAGAAAGAATACACATCACTTTACAGTAGTAGCTTAGCAACATTTTGTATTAGAAAGAGAAAGATTATTTGACCTATGTCTGTTTAATTTATGTGGTGTGACAGATATACGTAAATAATGGCATTACTTTCTAACACATTATAAATAATAATGACGTATGTTGTAGAATTAATGTTAATATTTACACAGTGGCGTTGCCGTTTAAATCAAATTATTATTACTTGGTTTATAGTTAAGACTATGTTTTTGAATTTTGCAAAAACACTTAAGTGAAGAACATAAATCTTTCAGAAAGGCATTATGTAGAAAGAACCATAATTTTCAAATAAATTACTCTTATTTTTTTAGTTAAAATGTGTCCATAAATATTTCATGTTGCACGCCTATGCATATGAAATGCAACGATGTTATCTTCAAGTAATATTATATGACGACTCGCAAATGACCTTGAATAGTCATCTTTCGTGAATAATAGTTTACTTTCTAACACACTATAAATAATAATGACGTATTTTGTAGAATTACATATACCTTATTATCTACTACACTGCCCTCTGTGCCAATATTTACCCAGTGGCGTTGCCGTTTAAATCAAATAATCATTCGTTGGTTTATAGTTCAGTCTATGTTGCACGCTTATGTATACAAAATGCAATGAAGTTACCTGCAAGTAATATTATATCAGACGGCTTACAAATGACCTTGAATAGTCATCTTTCGTGAATAATAGTTTATGGTATTTGTATTTAAAAATATTTTTCGTTTTATGTGTTACAACCAGGTAAAATATCTGGCGAGAGGTTATATGCTGGCCACATCAGATTTTGTGATATAGTATTTCGATGTCATATTAAAAATATTGATTTTTTGCTATTGATCGATCAAGTCGATCAATCGCGACAAATCCATTTTAGCAGAAGATCAAAAATCGATTTCAAATTTCTAAGACCGCACAAGCCCTTGTCAGGACCCGTATTTGGAAACCACTGGTCGAAACAAAAATATTTTCTGTTCATTACATTAGACTTGTAAAATAGAAATTGTTTGCTAATTTAATCTTCTTCGTAGCTCTTTATATAGTTCTCGAAATAGCAATGGTGGCCCATTTAAAATGAACAGTGTATATTTCTATATTTGTCTCTTGGTTGTAACATTTATTTATAACTAAAATTCCATATTTGATTCACTTTTAAAAATAAATATCTTATTTGGCGTGTAACATATTTCATAAATGACTATTTGCTATTTGCGACATTTTATATTTATAAATGTTCTTGACAAATAATGTATACAGTATTTTTTTAAGGATATCCGATCAAGGTCATCAATGAATTGTAGGGATTTTTGCACTGGGCTTTCTTTCTTCCAGTTAATTATCCAAACAGCTTACTATATTTTACAACCCTTTCGTAATAATAAGGGATTATAGCTCAATCGAATTAAGAGAAATTAGTAAAAAATAATGAAAGTAGATGCTTAATAATGAATATTAATAAAGAAATAAAATGATATAATTGAAATACTTCGGAAATAAGGGGGTTTTTGTTTTAGCAGCTCGTGACTCAAATGAAATATATATTTATTATTTTCATTGGCGACTCAAACCACCTATAACTATATAACGAATACCAAGTTAGGGGGTGGAGTCTACTACCAATGGAAGTAGACAAATTCAAATAGCGGACACGTGGCTACTAGTCCAGTACTGCAATTCTCAAACAGTTTTTATTTGAATATAAATTTCTTGCATTAAACTTAATAATTTTGATACACTTGCAATTATAAATGCTTTATAATTGCAAGTGTATCTACATGCTGTAGACTTGTACAGTGTTACAATATTAAGTTGTTTTTTATAATTTAAAAATAGCATACATTTCTGGAACATTTTAGATCCACGAAGAAAACAGTTTTATATAAAAACTTATATTCGTGACGTCACATCTATATTTTCAAACTTCGGAGGACCATAACTCGCTTATTAATAGGAATTTTTTCACCGGATTTACACCAATAGTCTTAGTTTTACTTATACTTTCTGATGAAATTTAAAAAAATCTGATGTGGCCAGCCCATTACCTTCCGTCAGTTCTATGTATTTTGTACAAATTCCACACAGAAAGTTTTTTTGCAAAATGATTCCATATTTCCAATACATTACCCTCAGTCAGTTCTATGTATTTTGTACAATTTCCATAAAGAAAGTTTCTCGTAAGATTCTTTTTTCAAGAAAAACTGTTAAAATTTTCAAATTAGGGTACTTCCGGCCGACCATTTATAACCAAAATCTAATCAGCTCTTCATATGGATCTAAAGAAAAGGAATACGAATAATTTTTGGAAAGGTGGTATTGGAGTTATGCGATCCGAAAAAATCGTCACACACACACACACATACATACATACATACATCCATCCATACATACCTACATACATACATACAGACATCATCGTAAAAATAGTAAAATCATATTCTAGGGACCCTAAAACGTACTTATTCATTAAAAACTCAGCATCGATTTTTTTGACCAAAGACAATACCTTCCTTACCTAAAGGTGGCGAAAGGTAAAAAATGGTGGTATCCCCTATTATGAATTACGTGGCTTAATTTAAAATCAAGAAAAGGTTTTTTTCCCGATATATCTATCTTTTATTACTCTTTCTTTCAGTTTTTGCTATTGAATTAATGCCAGAAATCTCTACTCAACATAATATTTATTCTTCACAATAAACATATTTGTATTTCTCGAATAACAAAAATTATTTTTAAAAATAACGCATTGAATAAATATTAAATATTAGAATAATGTTTCTTTTTCAATATTTGTTTTTATTACCATTGTTCTAAAAACAAATAAACATATTTATACATGATAAAAAATAAAGACGTAAATACATCGATACCTATGGGAATAAACATTAAGTTGATAACAGATTTTGTATTTTATTATGAAATCAGAACCACAAATACAGTCAATGAGGGACACATTATTTTTACTTAATATACATACCTATCTCTATTTATTGTATAAAGAAGATAGGTACTTTTATCTATGTATTATTGTCTTAAAGATATCGAACAACAATGTAGATCATGAATAGATTGTAGTTACTGTACTCAATATTATATTACTGAATAGTAACAAAAAACAAAACAGGCCGAAAGCGATAGCAACACGGGGGTTTTCCCTCCTTTGCGCACTGGCATATCAGACCTACATTCTGTATAAAAATTAAATAAAAAAATAAAACAAAATTATAATAACCCCACATGTCATAGTCAAAAAATTAATATAAATATTAAGTCGCAATATGGTGAAGAGTTATTGCATAAATAGTTGTAAATCCGAATGGAGCCCATTCTTGAATATTTCTTTCTACAATTATTCCAATTTTTACTTCAAAATATAGAAATTCATTTCAAAATAATTATTAGGCATTTATTTATACGATCATTTTTGGTGGGTTTTTGAAATAAATGTTTATCCAACACCGACTCATAATATACTTGTTACTATGGTTACTTGAAATAACTAATGTACAACATTAGTCACTCCGTGAGAGAATAATTTAGAAGTGACGGAGGAATGGACCTTTCCAATTTAAGGGCTATCTCTTTCTATCGTTGCAAATAGTAAGAAAATGGCGCGAACAACTGCCAGTTGGGCTGTCAAACGAAACGTCAAAAATATTGCAGTCATTAAAATACCTGTATTCTCAGTGAAAATTTGCATCGCTAGACATTTTACCTTCAATAAAAGCTTTTGTAACTTATTTCGATAAGATTTTTTAAAGTTATCCGAGATATTCTCACATTTTACGTCTAAATGTTTTAGAATCAAACGTCATAGATCTCAGTTGTTCTTACTATGCGCAGATCCCGATTGCGCATATCTTCTATCTCTTTAAATTGGAAAGGTCCATTATTACTGATTTCTGTGTTTTTTTTTAATGTAAATAAAAAGCAGTTTTACAAAATTATTTTATTATTGAAATAATTAAACATTATGAAACTTCTTCATATAAATTAATATTAACATTTGTGCTAAAATAGGTTACTTATCTTTACACAATGACAACTGTCATGTACGGCTGATCAAAACGAGAAACTAGTTAGTATGGTTACTTGCTTCGGAATAGGGGATTACAGCTCAATCGAATTAAGAGAAATTAGTAAAAAATAGTGAAAGTATATGCTTAATAATGAATATTAATAAAGAAATAAAATGATATAATTGAAATACTTCGGAAATAAGGGGGTTTTCGTTTTAGCAGCTCGTCACTCATATGAAATCCATATACATTATTTTGATTGGCGACTCAAAGACCACCTATAAATATATAACGAATACCGAGTTAGGGGCGCAGCCTACTACTAATGGAAGTAGAGAAATTCAAATTGCGGAGGCGTGGTTATCAGTCCAGTAGTGCAATTCTCAAACAGTTTTTATTTGAATATAAATATTTTGCATTCGACTTGTACAGTATAATAATATTCATTTATTTTTTATAAATATAATAGGTCCACGAAGAAAATAGTTTGATATAAAAACTTATATACGTGACGTCACATCTATATTTTCAAATTTCGGAGGACTGTAACTCGCTGATTAATAGGAATTTTTTCACCGTATTTTCACCGACAGTCGTAGTTTTACTTATACGTTCAGATGAAATTATATTAAAAAAATGGTGGACTCCCCTATTAAAATCAAAGATGCTACTTGTGCTTCTACGTGAATACGTTTTAAAGGAAAGTCCTCATTTTCACCCATTTTAATGTATTTATCTTTTAATTAATCTCCATTGCAAACAATAATTATTACAGCATTTTTTTTTTTTAATAACAATGTAACACAACCATAACAACCATTCAATGGCTACCTTGTAATTTAAAATACTACATCAATTGACTTGTCAGTGAACTATGAATGAAACCATAAAAATGATTTAAGATGTTTTTAAAAAAGTGTTGGATAAAACGTTGTATTACACTCGTGTGGAATGCATATTAGTCACTAAAGAAAATTAGTCACTCGCCCTACGGGCTACGTGGCTAAACTTTTTCTTTCGTGACTAATATAATACATTCCACACTCATATAATAAATAATTATTCCAACCGTTTTGACTCCAATAGAAGAGAAAATGGAAGTAGAGGATTCCTTAATGTAGATAATATAAATGAAAATAAGAGTATCGAAATGCACTAAGGACATTAACTATTTGACATTTGTCAATGAAAATAAATTTTTAACTCAGAATGTATAAAACAAAGACGGAAAAACCCCACGTCATGCTTTCTCTCTTCGCACCATATGAAGCTGACGGCGCATTCCAGTAGTATACAGGGTGAGTCTGGGAAGACGCCCCCCCCCCTTCAACTTTTTTATTATAATAGAAAAAAATGGCTCATATAAAAGTTTTATTATTTTACATATACTATTTGATGGCAGATGTAGATATTTTTTATAAAGTCAGGTTTACAAGATACGACTATCAACTTTTATTTTTCAAGTGGCAACCTATAATTATTTTAATAAAATAGAATCGTTCATTTGGAAAAGCGATGACGATCCCCTTATATAAAATTTTAACATTAAAAATAAAATAGAGCAAACTGAAGGTAGCAAATATTTAGTTTTTTTTTTTTTTCATTATTTAGATATTAATACTAGATTTATGAATCATTGTAAAAAGAAAATTTTTCAAGGTGTATATGTTGGTATATTATGAATCAGTAGTAGCAGTAGGTATTACAACATGAAGACGAAACTTCCAGCCGTAATTGTTGGAATTGCAAGATCGGCCAGCCCAATTGCGCAAAACTGCAATATGCTCACGCACACTTGCGGACGCCCTTCCCCTCCCCTGAGGTAATTATTCAATTTGAACTTTCTATCTAGGGGACAATACACAGATACAGCCGCCTTGCACGTACGCTCCGCTCAATCAACGGAATGCATCAATTAACAGCGCGGGAATTGCAGAAGTAGGGTATTATGTCATCTCAATTGGATCAAGAAAATTATTTTATTAGCGGACGGTGTAATTTCTGTTTGATAGCTTCAATGTAATTATGAAATAGTTTTGTTAATAAACACATATTAAATATCATCATAACCTCTTGTCAGTTCAGTTATTTAATTTCTTATTTTGATGTATACAATTGCGAGTGGATAGTCTGTCTAGTCATATATGGATTTTTCCATAAGTTTAACCCTTTTTACGATGATGTACGTATATATGTATGTGTGTATGTGTGTGTGTGACGATTCTTTCGGATCGCATAACTCCAATACCACCTTTCCAAAAATTATATTTTTTTCGTATTTCTCTTCTTTACATCCAAATGAAGAGCTGATTAGATTTTGGTTATAATTGGTCGACCGAGAGTACCCTAATTTGAAGATTTTAACAGTTTTTCTTGAAAAAACGCTGTTGAATATCATTTTTTCATATTTAATGTTATTGTAAATATTAAAGAATATTTTATTTTCTATACGATTTGATTACATCTTATACTTTATATTCAATGGGGTCCCGTGGCCGCGTGCCTGAGTGTCTGGTCGCGAATCTGAGGAACCGGGTTCGATCCCGACCGACGCCAAAAATTTACAATTTTAAATGGCACAAAATTGACCCCTGTGGTGCACTCTCCACGCCAGCAATGAGTGCCCGTGAGGTGACGACTGGTAAACGCCCGCACGGTACAAATATATCATCATCATTACCGATATCTGCGTAGAAAGCAGATTGGCACACCCAGCAATGGGTAATACGCCGTGATGATATATTTATTTATTTATTTATTTTCAATAGATATAGAGTTAAAAAATTGTAAATAATTAACTTCTCTTCATAAAACAGCCAGCTTTGCTATAAACATGGAAACATCTGCTATATAGATAATTCTGATTGACAGATGTCAGTGTCAAGTGCAATTGACATAGTATGTTTGTGTTATAATTTTACTAGAAATATAGACACTTTCTGTATGGACTTTGCAGGTCCGGATACGGCCACCGGGCAACCGGGCAAGCCCGGTGGGCCAAACCTTAAAATCGGGCCGGCCTTTCTGCAATTTTTAAATAAATAATTAAAAGAAAAATATTTTCTAATCTTAGCCAAAACGGCTATTTTAATGGTTATATTCCGGGTGTCTACTTTTTTTGTGGATCATAGGAAATATAATGTTAAAATATTAATACATTTTATTTTGCGTTTATCTCATGACAAGAACATATTATATCAATAAATTTAGGCTCAATTCATCCAGTTTTTAATTCTGAACATTTTTTATTTATTTACACTTTATAGTTCTAAAATTAATAGGGCAGAACTTACAGCCAAAATTTTACTTTTGTATTTCCTATGGTCCATAAAAAAGTAGACGCCTGGTATATATTTGCAAAACCATTAAAAATACTAAATTCCAGAAAAGTTTTTACATTTGTTACGGTTACTTTATAGTATTTTTTAATTTGCAAGCGAAAACGTCACATTTTTCACACATACAGCCTAATAATCATTTTTCCGAAAAATGCCTATAAAATACATGAAACCACACGAATTTGGCCAAATTGAGTTCAGTGTAATATGTGACGTTACGTTTAAGTATTTTTATAAAATTTGCTAGCGAAGAAGTCATAATTTTCAGAAAAGCCTTTAGAAGAGGTAAACTCCGACTTTATTTTTGCAAAAAAAAAAGATATAAATACCTGCTTCCGCGCTCTAATTTTCTGTTTCTTTGTTATATGTTTGCTAAAAGAAGACATTGCAACAAAAAAATAGGAATTTCAAAGGTGTTAGGTATTCTAGAATCCAGCTTCAAAAACAATAATAATTTAAAATTATTGTTTTGGGATAAATTTTTATTCGGACCGGTCTGCTATTTGCCCGGGCCGGCGTTAGACTTCGTATCCGGCCCTGTGAATTTGTACAAAATACATAGAACTGACCTAAGGTAAGGTACTGGAAATATAGAATCTTTTGCAAGAAACTTTCTTTGTGGAATTTGTACAAAGTACATACAACTGAGGCAGGCACCGGACAGCTAAATGAATGTACCCAATCACTTTCATAGTTCCAGGAAGCAAACTGTAGAGGCACGACAGTGCTTAAATTTTAAGAAAATGGATTAAGTCACCTTTGAGTTCAAAACATTTTGCAATATTTTGAATTATAAAGTCACACATGTCACTGAACGTATGCTTTAACGTCTGTAATTATTTGGTATTTCAATTTTGTAACAGTTAGTGGTTTTAGTTATAGTGCCAGAAGTGATTTATTTCGTGATTTCTCCAATTTTAAAGTGTATTAACTGTTTATTTTTTGATGTAATATAAAATTGAAATTCAATAAGCTGATGAACATTCGTTGTGTTGTTTGATATAAAGTACAGTGCGAAGAAGCAGATAGACGTTTACTTTTATATTAATGATGAAATGTCGCCCCATTTCCATTACCCTCTTATCTTACATATAAACAAATATTAAAATAGAAGTGTATGTCTATTTGACAAGCAATTTTAAATTTATTTAGAAATGAATTTATAGTTATTGTTTTGTGATTATTTAAAATATATGTATGTACCTATATTCAATTTTGTTTGTCTTATTTCAAAAATTCAAAATTTGAATTTATCTATACATGACATGTCTCGTATGTCACAAACTACCAAGCCGACCAAGCCATCACAGTGTGCGTTAGTTCATGGAAGTAATCTGTAGATGTCACTATTTTGTGTTTTAAAAAATACATTGACTGTCCTATCTGTAGTTGAGGTGATCCGTGAACTGACGGAAGGTAATGTGCTGGCCACATCAGATTTTTTCAATGTGGGGGCAAAATCTGGGGTCGCTAGGGTTAAAATTAGTATGTCTTTTTGAATGTCCAAATTTAAAGAATAAATTTATTCCAGCTTGCACCATTTATTACCACAATAGCATCTTTTAAACGCTCTGCCGATTGGCCTATACAGGGTCTATCCTCTCTTTATAACTATTTTATTTCAAGTCAGATAGAAAAACTCTTCAAATATAATTTATATGATATAGTATTATCTATCTACGTACCATATCCATTTGTATACAGGTTGCTCCATTTAAGCGCAACAATATGTAGCTTTATATTTCTTAATGGAACATTCTGTATTTATTTATTTATTTTGATAGTAAATTAGATTCCCTTTAAAATAGTATTAAGTAATAAGGGGTCTAAAATTATAAATTAAGAAGTTATTTACCTTTATTCGTTGAATGACATGTTTCCATCATATTATTAACAAAGTAAGCTATGGATAATTTGATCAATTGTTTCGAATTTAAACAAACAAGTTGTCCAAATACTCTTAGTTTATCATTGTTGATGTTGATGTGAAAATGAATAATACAAATTATAGTAAAGATGAGATGGTTGATATTATATTTATAATAGAAAAATCTATTGAAGGACAAGTTTTCGAGGATTTATTATAATTTTGCATTATTTATTCTGTCACTAAATTTTAATAGCTTCTTTGGAATTAGTGTAATGTTTAAAATAAGCATTAATAAAAAAGGAACAAAATTTTGTATTATATTATGGTATTTTCCTCTCTGAATTATTATTTTTTATGAACGTAAATAACTTCTTAATTTATAATTTTAGACCCATTATTACTTAATACTTTTTTAAAGGGAATATAATTTACTATCAAAATAAATAAATAAATATAGGGTGTTCAATTAAGAAATATAAAGTTACATATTGTTGCGCTTAAACGGAGCATCCTGTATACAAATGCATATGGTACGTAGATAGACAATAATATATCATATAAGTTATATTTGAAGAGTTTTTCTATCTGATTTAAAATAAAAGAGTTATAAAGAGAGGACAGACCGATGAATCACCCTGTATAATAACAAAAACGTTATATAAAAATATACAAAATATTAAATAAAAACGACATTTTCATTCTTCACTTCGTAAATGTATACAATAAATTTTATTTGTTGAATTTTGATTTATTTACAGAATGAGTTATGTTTAGAGTGTGTTTATTAGTTGACAGCAATTTAAATTTCCACGAAATTCCAGTGATATATTTTCCACAGTTTATTTATGAAAGAAAATAATATTTGCGCTTATGTCCTCAGAATATGAAATTATGTACGTAAGTGTTCCTGGAATAAAATGTTTTCGGAACATGTTTTGAAATAAAACATGTGACCTAATTTTACAGGGTAGTTTTTTTTTGAGAAAACAACAATGTTTGTAATTACCTCTTTTGTAAATGCGCTTTTCCATTATCTACTATTATGTAATGGCAACAGAGGTTTGTTGTTACTGAGTCCAATAACAATAAAACCAAACCTATGTAACACATGATTACGTATAATTACTTTAAATAAATAATTGAAGTCTATTTTTAATTATAGATAAGCCTACACTTGATATATTACACTAATTGCAAGGGAACAAAGTTAATTGGTGCATCTATAAAATAGATAAAATCAAGAAAATTTGATGCAAGATATTATGTTCTAAAAATAAAGTACTTAAAAATTCTGTCGTTAAGCACCTTATATTTTAATACACACACACCCGAATTCGGTAACAAAGTTGCTAACTCTTAGCAACATAGCTATAGCAACTAACGACTCCCCCGGATTCTGTCTTAGCAACGTTGCTAAAAATTGTAACTAATGGAAACAAATGCAAAGCCTATCATTTTCATGTTTTATTCAGTGTTCGCAATTATATTGGTTATTTACTATAGTAATGTTGCTAAGAGTTAACAACTTTGTTACAGAATTCGGGTATGTCAATTTATATCAATATAATATATGGTTCTAGTTTATCTACCTATTGTACTAGTTACAACAGTTTCTTCTTAGTTAAGTATTTGTGAGTTGTGCTACCGAATTACTGCAGCGCCCAATTACCGGATAGGCTGACTAGGCTGCAGCCTAGGGCGCACAATTTTCTCATTTTATTATAGTTTTTAGAGCGCTTTGATTTGGTTAGAGCTAAGACGATCTAAACCAGGCACTGAGTATTATTGTTTTGTTTTAATAAGTATTACACGATAATTCATCTGCATGTATTGTATACTGTAAGTTATGCAACACGCATTGCATTTTCTATAATAAATTAGTACTCCATGAAAACGTAGTAATAATTGACGTCATTATCTAGTAATATTTATTAATGACGTGCGTTTTCTGCTTGTTCATTTTTAGTATAGTCATGTTGAAATGGGATGATTTTTCCACATTACTGCAATATGCAATATTACTATTAATGCAAAAATAGTAATAAACTACAGCGTATTTTTTGTACAAACGATATTAAAGTTGTTGTTAGTTAAATCGATCGCAATACAATAACGTACGCGGCATCTTTGGTTCGCCGTAGTTGTCCGCTACGAGCGCTAGTTTAGAATGAAAACATAAACGTATTATATTTGATATAGAAACGTCAAATTCAAAGTCAAATCGCAAAAAGCAAATTATTTGTAAATGTAAAACCTAGAAAATACGAAAAACACATTAAATTGTCAAGTGTCAAATGTAAACATAAACAGGCGGCCGTGTTTTCCTTCTGTCTCTTTCTATGAAACACGTTTTGGGCACGCATGTCGAGTCCTAATTCGCACATAGTTGATGTTATGTACGCAGTAATGGCGGGAAGAAAATATTGCAAAAGTTTATCATTTTTTTCTCAGGTATTTTTTAAAATATAAAAGCAAAAACGCTTTAAATTTAAAATTATTTTAACATATAAAAAAATCAAAAATTCGAAAACTCCCCCATTGCAAACACTGAAGAAAATATGAAAATGACAGGCTTCACATTTGTTTCTATTGGTTATTTTTATTAGCAATGTTGATAAAGACTTAGCATTTTTTTGAATTTTGAAGCTTTTTGTGAAAGACTCAATAGATTTAATATGAAACGTATCTCAAGCAAAAGTGCAAAGATAACAGAATAATAACGTACGCAATACAATTTCGTGCCAGCCATCAAAATTCAAAGTTACTACATTCAATGCAACACTGCCTATCTATATTTGATAATAGAAGTTGCGTGTTGCTGAAACTCCAGTCACAATACAGTCGTATACGTGCGATACCCCCATAACATACACGGTGATTTATAACGAGTGTAACAAACTTTAACAGTTTGTTGGGGGGAGGTGCGAGGTCATTTCTAGTGAAAAACGCACATATAAATATAGGCTGTATCAACGGCCGGATATAACTAGACAAAACTTCATTTGGTTTGTTTTGTTTTCGGCTGGCCAGATAGAGAAACTAGAGATAGAGATATGTTTTGTCTAGTCTGAGTATTACTCCCTAGAGGTCACCACTGAGGCCACGTAGAGTATCAGTGTGTAGTTTGTACGTTGCTCGCAACAGGCGCAAGTGTTCTGAGTTAAAATTTCTTGGTTAACATTTAAGGTTAACATTAAATAATTTATAAGGTTTAATATTAAAGAAAAATCAGCGTGCCACTCACAAAACCACTACAACTACAAAACAAAGACAAAATACACATGCTTCTACGTGGCCTCTAGTGAGCAACGTTCAAACTAAACACCAGACTATACATTGATACTCTACGTGGCCTCTAGTGAGAAATACTCGGACTAGACAAGATATATCTCTATCTCTAGTTTCTCTGTCTGGCCAGCCGAAATGAAAACATTTAGTGAGGAGAGATAGGGAATGTTTTGTCTAGTTATATTTGGTCGTTGGGCTGTATTCTGTCTAGTTCTGCAACTAAAAGAAATTAAATTTACTGTTGGGAGACAAAATAAAACAAGAGAAAGCTATACATGAATTGTTTAAAGTTGACGTTTATTTATTTAATTATTGTAATAAATGGATGGTTTTACTGCAGCCGAATATGCATGCTAAATTTTGATTACCTTGATAGAAGGATTGGATATGGAGGTCGCGGCGAATGGCCAACAAGGTCCATAGATTTAAATCCTTTGCAGCCCGTTTCACATAAAAGTTTAAACTAATCCTCATTTTTACCTTCAGTCACTTTTAGGTAAGGAAGGTATTGTCTTTGGTCAAAAAATTCGGTGGTGAGTTTTTAATGAATAAGCACGTTTTAAGGTCCCTAGAATACGATTTTAGTATTTTTACGATGATGTCTGTATGTATGTGTGTGTGTGTGTGTGCGTGTGTGCGTGTGTGTGTGCGTGTGTGTGTGCGTGTGTGCGTGCGTGCGTGTATGTAACAAAATTTTCGTCTGCGATAACTCTAATACTACAATTCCAAAAATTATAATTCTTTCGTATTCCTCTTCCTTACATCCATGTGAAGAGCTGATTAGATTTTGGTTATAATTGGTCAACCGGAAGTACCTTCATTTGAAGATTTTAACAGTTTTTCTTGAAAAAACGATGTTAAATATCATTTTTTTAAATTTAAAGTTATTGTAAATATTAAAGAACATTTTATTCTCTATACGATTTGACTGCATTTTATACTGAATATTAAATACATATAGAGTTATAAAATTATAAAGAAATTAAATTTCATAAATTAGCTAGCTATGCTAGAAACAGCTACTATATTAGGAAAATTCTGATTGAAAGATGTCAGTGTCAATTGACATTTTCGTAGTATATTTGTGTTATAATTTTATTCGAAACCTCGAAATATAGAATATTTTTGCTCGAAACTTTCTGTATGGAATTTGTGTAAAATACATATAACTGTCGAAAGGTAATGTACAAGAAATTGAGAATCTTTTGCAAGGAACTTTCTGTATGTATTTTAAAGAAAATACAAAGGCATTTACGAAAATTCTACCGGTAGGTACCGCATCTACTGACTGTGTTCGGAAACACAAGTGGCAAGAAGTTACCGTGTTCGAAAATTGTACAATATCTACCAGATCCATCTACCGGATTCATGAAGAATCTAATCTCAAAAAAAGGTAGTGATGCAAAGCGAAGTGCGCGCGTTTAAAGTTTGTTAACTATATCAATTTTCTAACCTGTTACAAATTTTCAAATTTTTTTATAGGTTATGGATCTACCTTGTTTACCACTTGCGTTCTTAAAATATCGATTCCGGTAGCTATAACCTGATAAACAGCTGTTTACCAGTAACAGTTCACCGGTAGAATTTTCGTATAACTGACGGAAGGTAATGTGCTGGCCACATCAGATTTTTTGATTAATGAATTCTATTCTATTCTATCCCAGTATTTAATATTTAATCTTCATTGTATTATCAAAAAAGTTAGTTACTTGTATTAGAAGAAATAAACTTACAAAATTAGAGTAAAATTCGCTAATCCGAAAAATAAGGATTGGCTTAATCTTTTTTGTGAATCGTGGGAGGATTAGCAATATTTGAGAATATGATGTATTTACGGATATACGCTTCAATATCCTAACAAATTTTGAAATCCAAGTACTCGGATCCAAGTTTTGTCGGATCCTCACAGCACTAGATTATAATTTTAGGGAGCAGCTAGCATACTGTGTAGAAATAAACACTCGTTATCAATTAATGGAAAGAATTATCGTAGCATGAAATGAAATTCTCGATAATATTGAAATAATTTGCGCGTACCATTCTTTTATTCGTTTACGTATTCAAGTTCAAGAAGCTTACTTTGAGCATTTGTTGTAGAACATAAAATAATTTTGCTTTGTATTTTGCGTATTTTGTTTTTAAACGGTAACATGATATTAAACTCGTAATACTATACACACTAATAAAACTTTAATTTTATGTAATTACGGAACTAAACAGAATATGGTCTTTATTTATATGACATTTCTCACTGGAAATGACCTCCCCAACAAAATATAAATAGTATATTAAAAAACAAGTTTCATAAAACAATCTGTTAACGCACGAGTCCATGTGTGGAAAATGAGCCGCCTTGCGTCGAGTTTTACAAAGGACGAAAATTATTTGTAATTTAAAAGACAATTTATTTATTTTATTTATTTATTTATCGTATTTAAATATAATAATTATTAAATAGAATAACAGCTGTTTCCATGGCTAATGGCTTACTTTCCTGAGCAAATTGAAGACAATAATTTATGAATGATTGACTTCTAAGGGCCAGTTTTACAATCTCTGATTAAAATTTTAACTATCAGTTAAATAAACAAAATCGAAACGAAATGAACTACCAAATGACAAACTAATCATTGTTAGTGTTTACATTAAAAATATGCTTGACAAAATGAAAAAATATAATAATTCCAGTGCGCAGATCAGAAAATTATAAATGAATATACTTGTCATGAATACTTTGAAGATTTATTCATCTTATTTCAAAGAAAACTTTGTTTAAAAAAGAGGTTAGTTTTATATACAGAGTGTCCCATTTAAGGTATGAATGCATTGGGATCTCGAGAACCGTAAGAGCTACAAGGTTGGTTAAATTAGACAAAAGTTGCCCCATTAGGAGACCATTTTAATGGTATTTTGTTATTTGCGAAAAAATGCATAGGTCACTAGATATAGGCGAAAATGTAAATTTTGCAGTTTTTTATTTTTGCAAATAACTTCGAAGTGTGAAATCATACTGGATTTTGGTTTGCACATCTTTAGGGCACTTTTTTATGTTCTTTCGACTGGCGATGCTCAATTTTTTTTATCAATGTTGGTTTCCGAGGATTGATGTCAAAGTTTTAATTTTTATATGGACGCCATATTGGAAAGTTACGCCATTGAAAAGAGATTTTTTTTAGCTTTACAATGATATAAAATAGTAATAATTTATTTTTATAATTAACAGAGAAATTAACAAAAAATGTTATTAATACTAAAATTTAATTGAAAAAAGTAAATCGAAGGCTACTTAAATACGGATACTTAAAAAATAAACTTTTTATTCGGGAATATCAGAATGAAAATGACTTAAGAAATGCCGCAGTAAGAATCCTAAATCAAATTCTGAGAAAAGTTATAAAAGGAACAGAACGAAGGCGCAGAAGTGCGTAGAACGAAATGGCGGGTTAATAGAAAATTTATTGTGAAGTTTTTGTAAATTATTTTTGTATTTTTGACATTATTTGTTTATTAAGTAGTTATTTTCTTAAATAGCAGCCTTCGATTTACTTTTCTCAATTAAATTTTAGTATTAATAACATTTTTTGTTCATTTCTCCGTTAATTATAAAAATAAATTATTACTATTTTATATCATTGTAAAGATAAAAAAATTCTCTTTTCAATGGCGTAACTTTCCAATATGGCGTCCATATAAAAATTAAAACTTTGACATCAATCCTCGGAAACCAACATTGATAAAAAAAATTGAGCATCGCCAGTCGAAAGAACATAAAAAAGTGCCCTAAAGAAGTGCAAACCAAAATCCAGTATGATTTCACACTTCGAAGTTATTTGCAAAATTTACATTATCGCCTATATCTAGTGAGCTATGCATTTTTTCGCAAATAACAAAATACCATTAAAATGGTCTCCTAATGGGGCAACTTTTGTCTAATTTAACCAACCTCGTAGCTCTTACGGTTCTCGAGATCCCAATGCATTCGTACCTTAAATGGGACACTCTGTACAGTATATCCCATTTAGAGCTGCCACCATTGGGATCTCCAGAACTATAAGAGATACAATGTCGGCTAAATGGAACTTTTTGTGCACCTATACCTATAAGGCGCCATCTTGGATGTGCTTTTGTTTTTCCAAAAATTCTCATAGGGCACTACATAATGACGAAAAACTGAATTTGGTCGATTTTTTCATTTTGAAATTACTTCTAAACAATAAGTAATGGAGTAAAATGTTTCAAATAAAAAAGTTAGATATTTTCATTGTCTATCCAGCGGCGCACGAAAATAATTTTTTATCGCTAAATTTTCGAGATATAAGCAAGCTTACATTTTTTTTAAATGGAACCCATATTTGATTTTTTCTCTAAGAAAATACCAATTTTTTTCTCTTTCGACTGGTATAAAGGTTATTGTGTTATATATTTTTTTTAATTATACCTGGTATACCTACTTATGTTAACTTAAAAATGCATAATTAAAATTAATTCATGAAGCAAGGTAGGTATGTAATAAGTTACTGAAGTAAAATAAAATATTTTGAAAAATCTTGACAAAAAATTTGAAATTTCACGAAAAATATAGAAAAATCTAACATTTGAAGGATAAAACAAATTTAAAATATCTCAGAAAATTACCGATAAAAAATAATTTTGTACGCCACTGGATAGACAATGAAAATATCTAACTTTTTTATTTGAAGTTTTTTCTCGTGTCACAGTAATTATTTTGCGTAAGATTATTTTTATTAAATTTAGTATGTTTTGTCTCTAATTAGCTATTTAGGTACGTAACCGATGCTGTTGGATAAGAGCTACATTTAATGATACTGGTATTCACGTATTTTATTTCAGTTTATGTCTAGATTTCAGTGTGAGAACATCGATATCGTAGTGATTGATTTGTGTAGTGATTCAGGTGAGAGAGCTAATCTAGCATGTGTATGATTGTGAGTTTAGTCTTACACACACTTTTAGTTTACGATGGCAAGAGTAATTCAGATACGGATTTGTATGTTTATTCTCTTATTTTACGGTGTTGTCCTTTATCCTAATCCTTGTTGAACGGTCGCGCCCGGTAGAGCCTCCAGGTGTGATGAGAGAGCTGATAAGGGTAACCAGGAATGCGATCTATGTGTCCACGATTGCTAGCCTCGTGGGTTTCGCTGATTGACCGCGTGGGAACGGCAGGGATAGTTTTATCCTGGTTTTGTAACTATGCCCCTAAGGCCGAAGTAAGTCCACTAGGGTCATCAGCACCTGAGCGGAATTCGGGTTAGGGTAGCTCCCTATTCCCATGGGTGGTAATGGCAAGGTTGGTTGTGTAACCATATTTGAGTGCCGGGATAAACCACACCGCTCAGGCTGGCAATGGCAGGTACAGTTGAGTATACGTACGCGTAAGTCCGGGGCCACAGTAGTGGTAATGGCAGGTACAGTTGAGTATACGTACGCGTAAGACCGGTGCCAGGGTGGCAATGGCAGGTACAGTAGAGTATGTACGCGTAAGTCCGGGGCCACACTGCTATGGAGTAGCAGGTATGCGTTTCGCATAAGGTGACATTCCCTTTTCCCTGTTCTATTGGACTTTGTTGCATACGTGTGTTATTTGTGGTGTGATATTTGCAATACATTACCTTGTGGTGGATGCGCGTGTATTTTGTGAATGATTGACTCCTCACTGAGTATTTCTCATGTGTTAATTCTTTTGCAGAAATAATCACGGCGTGGAGGAGGATTCCTCGTGACCGGGTTCGGCCAGGCGACGGTCATCTAGATTTGCTATGTTTTTGTATTAATTCTGAATATACTGGTTTGGGTGATAAATGTGTTTTAATATTCTTATTTTCAGGGCTAACATTTAATCGTCATTTTTCATTTCGTTTTATATTTCAGAAGTGGGATCAGAACATTTTAACTTTCAGCTTTTGGGATCACATCAGCACAACTTTTGGAACAGTGCAGATATTGGTTATGTTCATGTTTAGCTGGATTACGAAACTGGAACAATATTACAACATGGCGTTACCTAACAACAGTCCTCAATTTTAGTAGGTACGTTCACTTTACGCGTTATGCATAAATGGGACGAAATAACTACCATCATGTATGTGACATCTCGCTTGAAAGGGTATGCAGAAATATGGTATAAAGCGCTGCAAGGAATAAATTATTCTTGGGAGACATGGAAAGCTATGTTGTTGAAGGCATTTGCATCACAGGGAAATTATTTTCAGTTGCTTCAAGAAATGATTGCTCGCAACAAGAAACCGGATGAACCCATGTTGCAATACTATTATGAGAAGCTGGCGCTACTCAACACTTGCTCTTATCAGAGAATGCAAGAAGCCGCAGTCTCTTTTATTATTTTTGAAGACGATCGAGGATAAATTAGCGACACGAAACCTTTCTACTCTCCTTAAACGCGATGTACATCGTACTTTTCAGAAGAACAAGTGGCCTTACTATACTAAGCAGCAACACAACGATGGAATGACAAACGTTCGTTGTTTTATTTGTGGAAAATTGGGACATACACGCTCACATTATGACAACAAACGGCAATGAGTATCGAATTGTGCAGGACGAAATGGAAGCGAATACAGTGGAAGTAGGAACCAGCGACCACAACAACGTCATCAGCATGTTCAATGTCAACAAGAGCCACAACCACAACTGTCAGAAAGGAACATCTTAACAACTTCTGCGGAGGTAAGCGGTAATTGTAAATTCTTTCTGGATGTTAAAGTTATTGGAACTGGAGTCTAAGCGTACGTCGATATGGGGTCCACTTGCATAACCATGAAGGAATCCGTAGCACGACAACTAGAATTACCATTCAACAAAAACAAGACAGTTACTCTGCGTGGTTTCGAGAATGGATGGTTGAGACCTTTAGGCGAAACTGGAGTTCACAAGTTGACGATTGACGAAGTAGAACTAGATGTAGTATTCAACATATTACCAGACAGTTCAATACATACCCATCATTGTTGGACAGCCTTTCACAGAATCACCGGAAGTAGTTGTGTACAAGGATTCAAGTTGGCTAAGATTTTTCAGGAAAAACGACTCACAATTCAGTAGAATCGAAGCGACACCACGTAGGAAGGTTAACATCTGGGACAAACATGCAACTGTTATACCACTAGGATATGTAGAACACGATATCTGCCGTGTGGAAGACAAAGGAGAACTTTTTGTGTATTTAAGTGTACGAACACCTGAAGGAAACGAGCACGTATTCCCGGGAACAATTGTAGTAGCTGGCAGGGATATGGAATGTGTTCTACCAGTCTTGAACTGATCAGATGCGGAATTAACTATTCAGAAGGATAAAATTATAACAATAGGATGAAAGTGTCAAGCTGATAATACAGAAGTGCAGAAAATGAAGGAATTTACTTTACGTAGGATGAACTATACGTGGAAACGGATATAAGTGTGGAACAACGCGAACAACGGGTACGTCTGCTGAAGGAATATAGAGATTGTTTTGTAAAAACTGTGAAGGATATTCGATGCACGAATGCGACCGAAGTGGATATTTTACCGACTGATGATACACCCATTACTTACAGGCCGTATAGATTGTCAATTCCAGAGTGAAAACACGTTCAGGGAATAGTACAAGAGCTTTTTGATGGCGACATTATACGCGAATCCACTTCACCTTTTCAGCACCGATTCTTCTAGTGAAGAAAAAGAACGGAGAAGCGCAAATGAGTATAGACTACAGGCATTTAAACAAAGTAACAGTAAAAGACCGATACCCCTTTCCAAGAATTGATGATCAACTGGATCAATTGCAAGGAGCGAAGTACTTCCCAACTTTAGATATGACATCAGGATATTACCAGATACCTATCGCAAAGAGCTCGAAGTACAAAACTGCATTTGTAACACCGCACTGACATTACGAGTTTAATCATCTCCCTTTTGGATTATCTAATGGACCATTAGTTTTTCAGAGGCTGATCAACAAAGTTCTAGGATCATGTCCTAACACCATCGTCATGGCTTACTTAGATGACATAATCTGCTCATCATCATTTACAGAGGGAATTCAGCGACGGACGACACTATTTGACATTTTTTTTAGGGCAAACAACTTTACACTGAATATGAAGAAATGTTTCTTTTTCAGAGCAGCATCAACTATTAAGGTTTTCAGATTGATCGAGATGGAGTTCGACCTGGAAAGGAGAAAATAAAAGCCGTCACAGGATTTCAGGCACCGAGGAATGTGCACCAAGTAAGACAGTTTGTAGGACTTAAAGTTATTTTCGACACTTCATTAAAGATTACGCTAAGATTGTACGACCGATTACTAATCTAACGAGAAAGGATACACTGTGGAGTTGGGAGGCGAAAGAACAGAAAGCATTTGAAGACCCAAAGGAAAAGCTTACGGAACGACCACTTTTGCAACTCTACAATTCGAATGCCGAAACAGAGGTGCACATGAACGTCAGCAAGTTAGGATTAGGAGGAATCCTACTGCAGAAATTGGACACAGGTAAATTCCACCCAGTTACTTATTTCACCAACGGAAATGAAGTATCATTCGTATGAGCTGGAGACTTTAGCAGCAGTCGAAACGTTAAAGAAATTTAGAGTATATCTGCTGGAATTACATTTTAAATTAGTAACAGACTGCAATGCACTACGAACTGCTAGCAACGTAACAGGATTTCGTACCTAGGATTGGAAGATGGTGGCTGGAACTGCAGGAATATTCATTCGATATAGAATATCGCCCAGGATTACGAATGGGTCACGTCGATGCGCTAAGTCGAAACCCCGTATCAGGAGAAGGACGTTCTGCAGAATTTCAAATTTTTCATATAACAAGCTGACTGGATACTCATCGGACAAATGACAAATTGAAAATTATCAAGAACATTTTAAGTAAACAACGGAAACTAACTACGAAAGGAATATTTATAAAAATTACTGTTTACGAGTCGAACGGGTTTACCGAATTACTGCGTCCGGAATCTAGTGGGTTGTACCTAGAGGACAGCGGCTGCAGATAGTACGTTACTGTCTTGATGAGTTTGGACATTTTGGAATTTACTGGTTTCCTGGAATGAGAAAATTCGCGAAGTACACTGACTCGTGTATCAGTTGTTTTACCATAAACAACAGAGAGGAAGCAGCCAGAATTATTGAATCCAATTGAGAAACTACCGATTCCATTTAACACCATCCACATGAAGGACCATTCCAAATAAAGAAAGTTCTACCGAACGATAGATTTTCAGTAGAAGATTTGCCTGGTACAAATCGAAGTAGAAGAGGAGAATATAGTAACGTAGTAGCGATTGACAGGATGAAACCATATTTAAGTACACGTGAACTGTCGGAAGACAACAGCGCTTCGGATGTTGATGCCGATGCTGCAGGAATTTGGGATTGATTCCTCGAGGACGAGGAACTTGTCAGGATGGACGAACTGTCACAGTAATTATTTTGCGTAAGATTATTTTTATTAAATTTAGTATGTTTTGTCTCTAATTAGCTATTTAGGTACGTAACCGATGCTGTTGGATAAGAGCTACATTTAATGATACTGGTATTCACGTATTTTATTTCAGTTTATGTCTAGATTTCAGTGTGAGAACATCGATATCGTAGTGATTGATTTGTGTAGTGATTCAGGTGAGAGAGCTAATCTAGCATGTGTATGATTGTGAGTTTAGTCTTACACACACTTTTAGTTTACGATGGCAAGAGTAATTCAGATACGGATTTGTATGTTTATTCTCTTATTTTACGGTGTTGTCCTTTATCCTAATCCTTGTTGAACGGTCGCGCCCGGTAGAGCCTCCAGGTGTGATGAGAGAGCTGATAAGGGTAACCAGGAATGCGATCTATGTGTCCACGATTGCTAGCCTCGTGGGTTTCGCTGATTGACCGCGTGGGAACGGCAGGGATAGTTTTATCCTGGTTTTGTAACTATGCCCCTAAGGCCGAAGTAAGTCCACTAGGGTCATCAGCACCTGAGCGGAATTCGGGTTAGGGTAGCTCCCTATTCCCATGGGTGGTAATGGCAAGGTTGGTTGTGTAACCATATTTGAGTGCCGGGATAAACCACACCGCTCAGGCTGGCAATGGCAGGTACAGTTGAGTATACGTACGCGTAAGTCCGGGGCCACAGTAGTGGTAATGGCAGGTACAGTTGAGTATACGTACGCGTAAGACCGGTGCCAGGGTGGCAATGGCAGGTACAGTAGAGTATGTACGCGTAAGTCCGGGGCCACACTGCTATGGAGTAGCAGGTATGCGTTTCGCATAAGGTGACATTCCCTTTTCCCTGTTCTATTGGACTTTGTTGCATACGTGTGTTATTTGTGGTGTGATATTTGCAATACATTACCTTGTGGTGGATGCGCGTGTATTTTGTGAATGATTGACTCCTCACTGAGTATTTCTCATGTGTTAATTCTTTTGCAGAAATAATCACGGCGTGGAGGAGGATTCCTCGTGACCGGGTTCGGCCAGGCGACGGTCATCTAGATTTGCTATGTTTTTGTATTAATTCTGAATATACTGGTTTGGGTGATAAATGTGTTTTAATATTCTTATTTTCAGGGCTAACATTTAATCGTCATTTTTCATTTCGTTTTATACTCGATTACTGATAGTGTGGAAGTAATTTCAAAATGAAAAAATCTGATGTGGCCAGCACATTACCTTCCGTCAGTTCTATGTATTTTGTACAAATTTCATACGAAAAATTCCTTGCTAAATTAAATATTCTATTTCTTGTAAATTACCTTCCGGCAGTTGCATGTATTTTATGCAAATTTCATACAGAAAATTATTATTTTGTGACGTTTTCGATATACAGTGTAATGTATCTGCAGAAATAAAAGATGTATTATTATTATTTCTTGTACATTACCTTAAAGCAGTTGTATGTATTTTATACAAATTCCATACAGAAAGCAAAAGATCCTATATCTATTTCCAGTAAATTATAAGACAAACACACTATGTCAATTTCACTTGACACTGACATCTTTCAATCAAAATTTTCTTAATATAGTAGCTGTTTCCACAGCTATGGCTACTTTATGAAATTTAATTTCTTTATAATTTCTTAACTCTATATCCATTTAATATTAGGTATAAAATTCAATCAAATCGTATAGAAAATATAATATTCTTTAATATTTATAATAACATTAAATGTGAAAAAATGATATTTAACATCGTTTTTTCAAGAAAAACTGTTAAAATCTTCAAATGAGGGTACTTCCGGTTGTCCAATTCTAACCAAAATCTAATCAGCTCTTCGCATGGATGTAACGAAGAGAAATACGAAAGAATTATAATTTTTAGAATTGTAGTATGGAAGTTATCGCAGACGAAAATTTTGTTACACACACACACACACACACACACACACACACACACACGGACACACATACATACACACACACACACATACAGACATCATCGTAAAAATAGTAAAATCGTATTCTAGGGACCCTAAAACGTGGTTATTCATCAAAAACTCACCACCGAATTTTTTGACCAAAGACAATACCTTCCTTACCTAAAGGTGACGGAAGGTAAAAAATCGACCAAATTCAGTTTTTTGTCAATATCTAGTGCACTATGAGAATTTTTGGAGAAACAAAAGCACATCTGAGATGTCCCTCTATAGGTGCAGAAAAAGTTCCATTTAACCAACAGTGAATGTATCTCTTATAGTTTCTCAAGATCCCAATGGTGGCAGCTCTAAATGGGACCCACTGTATATTCACAAAAATATTATTTAAATTATTTTCACTTCCACAAACTACAAGAATACATCCTCTACTAATATTCACAGGTGAATAAGAAATATAATCATGAAATTTTGCTATTTTAATTATTCTTTTTGAGGATATCACTTGAAAATGAAGTGACTATACAATTTGTTAAAAAAAAAATTTAAACATACGAATTTACGTTAATTTACCTTTAATTGATAACATAAAACCTACTATAAAATAATATAAAAAGAAAATTAAATATATTACAATATACAATGAGAAATACACAATTCTACAAATTATGTGTTCTCCCGTTTGACAGTAGGCTAACTTCATACTCATTCTACCTCTACCTGTAATTCAAAACTTGCCACCACGCTGCGATCTTATAAATACATGCCAATACTCGCAAAAAAACTTTCATTCTCGAATGCAAAAGTGACATTTGGCAATCTAGAATCAAAAATAACTATTTTTAGTTTGATGTAATATTTGTTGTCTTTGTTCGCCAAAATGTCCATAAGAAAACAATGAAAACCATTACATATTTGAAGCTAGAATGTTATCAAACAAGCTAAATGTTAAATCTATTAAAATGACAAACATAACATGTGTCGAAATTACGAATCCATTACGGAATGGAATGTGAACATAAACAACAGCAACGAAACAAACGAGCGAGCAATCGAGCATTGATGAAGAAAAATGACGGACGACCAAATACAGCCAACGCAACGCAGTACCAGTACGTGAGATTAAACACGCACCGTCAGTTATTATTAATGGTGTAGGCAAGAAGTTTCAAAAATTTCCCTTTTCTCCTAAACTTTATATCGTATTTGGAATTGTTTATTTATTTCTACTTCAAATTTAAACACTTGTTTGTTTGAAAACTGGACTAAATATTCGATAAATTTTTTGTTCCAGAATTTTTTACCTCTCGCTAAGAGAGGTATTGTATTCAAGCTAAAAATCGCATATCCAGATTTTAGTGAATAAGCACGTTTTAAGGTCCCTAGAATCCGATAATAACATTTTTACGATGATGTCCGTATGTGTGTGTGTGTGTGTGTGTGTGTGTGTGTGTGTGTGTGTGTGTGTGTGTGTGTGTGTGTGTGTGTGTGTGTGGATATTGGATTCACGATATCTCAAATACTATAAGACTTAAGACATTTTTAACTACGGATTCCTCAATCTAACAATAATGGGAAGAGTTGAAACAATTGGACAACCGAAAGTAGTAGTTACAAGAAAAAGATCATCTAAATATTATTTATCGAAAATTTATGTAAATACTTATATTAAAGAACGTTAAATTCTTTATTCGATAAATATAAATTCATTATTATATCTTCTATAGATTTAGAGATAAAGAAATGCATATAAAATAATTTGATGTAAAAAATCTCAGATCAAACTACTTCAAGGCAAGAAATTCAAATGTTTGTAATTCACATATAAATGTCACTGTCAAAAATATTTGTATGCCACTGTCAAAAATATTTGTACATCATTATGAAGATTATGAAAATAAATAAAGTCAACAACGCAAAAGAATATACCTAAAAAAGAATATAAAAGGAATTTGCGAAAAAATGACGAATAAAAGAAAAAGAAAAGGAAAGTAGAAAAAAATTCAGGATATTGAATATAAAGAAAATGTATGTATTGTACATAATTTATATTAAAATAATTATTCTGTAGTGAGACATGAATATATGTATTTGTATTTAAAAATATTTTTCGTTTTATGCGTACAACCAGGTAAAATATCTGGCGAGAGGTTATGTGCTGGCCACATCAGATTTTTAAATTTGTTAACAAACATTAATTTTGCTATAATTTTATGGTTTAATTATTTATGTAACAATAAATGTGACAAATGAAACAGAATTTCAAAGTTCTCGGTTTTGTTATATTCTGGATACGTACTGATAACAGTTGAACACCTATGTATGTTTCCAAGTTAACAATACTGTAAAGTTGTTGTCTGCTTTACACTATTCAGTCACTAAAACAATAGACGGCAGTAACAGTTGCAAAAGCTGTTTTGTGAATAATACAATAAATCTATTTTGAGTTGCAAATGTATATAATAAGTTTATTATTTATAACTATAAAATATGGTTATTATTGAAAACTGACGTTTATTATAGTAAATATTTTATCAACTGATTTATAAGTACCTACGTGTACGTATATTGTTTAAATATATGTTTAACTTTTTATACTACTTATATTACATTATATGCAACCATTGCTACATTACTGAACAGCATATGCTTGAAGTAATAAAATTTTGTGATAATTTATATCATATTTAAAACAGTCATAAACTTTGTGATAAAAATATAAACAAATAATAAATTGTACAATAAAGTTTTTTAAGTGTTGCGCAAATTTAGCTACGATTTTAAATTACGTTTCTCGCTTTTGTTATTTTTTTCACGTGCATTCTTCAAATTATATTTTACGTGTTACTAAAGCAAAAAATTTCTGTACATAAAAAAAACCTTCTGATGTACAATTGCTGCGTAAAAACAATTGAGCAATTGAATCACTTTATTAAATGAACAGAAATAATTGAACTTAATTATATGATTATCAATCATTACATACATACAGGGTGGTTGGTTTTTCATTGACCAAGTTATATTTACTTAATTATTAAAGATACAAGAAAAAGTTAAATGTAAGGGTTGTCTATTACCACCTGATCTATAATTTAGCATAAACACCTATTTTCCATGACCCAGGTACTAATTTTCGGGAAAAATATTTTACTTTGATTTTTTAAATGAAACACACTATAGGGCGCGAGCAGACACGTGACCCGAGCGACCTTGAAGGCGTTTTTTGGCGATACATTGGTTTGAAACTGTTTCGTAGTGTTTCAAAACATATTTTGGCGACGCAACGGTGACGTCAGAGACGAAATTGGTTGAAACAGTTTCGCATGTTTTCAAACCGATCCGCTGGCTGGTTTGAAACAGTTTCGAATTATTTCCTAGTAGAGGGGGTAAACGTCAAGAACACGGAACACCGGTAAATGTTTCTAAATCATTACATATTAATTAAAAAATTAATAATTCTGGGTTATCCATTATTATCTATGAAAATAAAACGTTTGTATGCGTATAAATAAATATTAAAATACATATATTTTTTCATTTGTTTCTTAATAATTTCCAATATTTTCACCCCAATAAATTAATAATTCGTCTTTTATTAATGTTTAAAACAAAAGAATGTTATATATCATAGAAAAGCTTATAAATTAAGCAAAAAGACGACACTATTTTCAACATAGGTTCCCATTTAAAAAATCATAAGTTCTCAAAAAGTTGACCTTGCAATATGCAAACGGTTTTGATCTATCGTTAATATTACCCGAGATACCTTAAAAAAACATCGAAAATGAGACACCTTGTACACCACAAATTCAAACTCACTCAAACGTCTAATTTACATTTGACAGATTTAAATTTAATAAATTTTTATATTTTGCGTTCATAATGAAGTCATTACGATACGCAATTGCGTATCGTAATGACCTTCATTTCGATACGCAATTTTTTGTTTTAGACGGTTGGTACTAGATGACGTTTCTTTAACCCATTTTTACTTAATTTATTTTTAGTTAATTGACAATTCATTTTAATAATATAATGTCGAAATTATTATTATTTTTTTTTCATTTAGGGAAGATTATTTACATAAAAATGTACAAATGGTTACAAATATAATCACAAATTGAGTAAGTAAATGTTAATTGTAGAAGGCGCAAAATATAAAAAATAGTATAATGAACTCATTTTATAAGACTTTCTTTCGCACTTGTCTATTAGAAAACTCGCTAACGCTCGTTTTCTAAATTTTGACGCGTGCGGAAAATACATGTCTTATAAAACACGTTCTTTAATATACTATTGTACGTCATTAGTTCGAAACATAGTATTTTAGCGATCCCACATTTATGACGTCTTGTACGAGATAGTTTTGAAAAAACCTTACGAAACTATCAACGCCAAAAAACGCCTATAATTTAAAGGTAAACTCGTACTTGTAACCATTCTAAAGAGAAATTAATTTAGAATCTTATTCTGCGAAAACCAACCACTCTGTATAGGTTTTTATGACATGAAACTGGTAACAAATTATAAACAAAATGCAATCTAAATATAACCGCAATCAATGCATGATTACATGTTAATTAACATTTGTTTACTGATATACTAAAATTATCGGTAAATATTTTGCATCTACTTAATTAAAATGAATCAATCAGACAACGTAATTAGTATTCATAAAAGTGTGTAGCTATCGCTCGTGTTTTTTACATAAATATTTCTATAAGTTAAAAAGTTTTCCAATACACGCAAAGCAAATTTAAAAATTGATCTACTTTGTGTGTTCTATAACTATAAGCATTACCACACTGCACATTTATATTTTATACGAAATTAAGACTGAATTAGTAGCTTTTCATACCTAAATTATTAAAGAAAAAAGTCGTTCATTGTAAGAATCGATGGAATTGGTAATAATAACATAATTAGAGTATTTTCCAGTCGAATGAAGAAGGAAGAGGTGATAAATATGAATAGAACTTACTGTCGCATAAAACTACCAGTGAGGCCATCTCTTAGACGTTCTCTGAATGATAATCTCGTGGTAGGTGACATGCAAGAAGGCCCATCAGTGAATTCCTCCGAAATCGGTGGCGATGCCATCGTGCTCACAGCGAGATAACCATTCTTCGCTCCACTCCAGCTCACACTAGCATACCGTTAGCACATGCTCAGGCCCCCGAGTCTCCACTTCTGATAATAAATAAAACAAATGTAAACAAAAAACAAAACAACTAAATTATATTGACAAACGAAGGTTAATAAAACTTATATAAACGATGGAAACATTTGCTGCGGTTAATCTTTGCAGGTGTTTTTCGAGTATTCGAGAAGCAGAAAGTGGAACACAGAATAGGTGGATAAAAATAGAGTTAGACGATAAGAAGAAATCGGGGATGGTCTGCGGCAGCAAGGGAGGGTTAGCGAGCACGTGGTGACGGAGACCCCGCCTACTTGGGGAAGATCGATAGACCGCCCCCGACGCCTGACAACAGACCCACCACCCTGCCAGCTGCAGCATGTGAGTGAACCACCACACCACGCAATGGATCGATCCCCACCAATCTGGCTGTTGTTATGTCAAGAATGTGACCTTGAGCCTAACAGCCGCAACATGTCATCTGTCATAAATATACACGCCAAGCCAGCACGGTCTACACGTTAGAGATAACGATATTCGCAGTTGAGTTGCCTATCACCACCAGAAAATGCAGGTCGATATTCCGCGCCCACGGCCTGACCTTGACCTCGTAGAAGTAAACAGCTGTAGATGTAGACACCAACTCCCCTACGTGCAGTGGACGTGCTTGGCACAGGCTACACCTCCTTTATTTACACTTACTCCATGCTAAACTGCCGAACTGGTTGCCGTTGTTTGTTTCTCTAACAAACTCAACTATCAACACAAGTCTGTTGACAACACAGGCCGAGCACTCTGAATTTAAATCGGCTAATTAATTATGTCAAATGTCACCTCGCTACATACAGTCACGCTAAGCACTAAATTGATACAACAATAACAAATACATTTGCCTATTAAATGATATATTAAATTTTATAACATAATACCCTGATATTTATTGCTCTGGGAATTATGTTAAGCACATCTTTTACATACAGATATCTTTTAACTGACATGACAAGGACAAAATCTGATAACGCGTTAAAGTAAAATATACTAATTTGTCACAGCGTGACGAGGTAAATAATAATAGTAAATAATCCAAGAATGAGTGAAAGCTTATTTGTACAATGTTATTAGCAACAAAAACAATCATGCAAAACATCAGCATACAGACCGGCTCCGATGCATAACAAATAACTTACATTATTGTCTAATAGTGAACCTGATTCCATACATGATTGAAAGGACCAGCACCACGCCTTTTGAAGAGAACTAATTCTGTTAACCACGCGCAATATAATTAATTACTTTTTAAGTTGTTTACGACACCTAACAATTCACCAGGTGATTGTAAACCATAACATGTCACTGTGTACGTTAGTGCAACTGAAAACTTGGGTTGAACAACTTAAATTTTGCAAAAAATATTTGTGTAAAAAACAGTAACACAATCACTGTTACAAAACTACACAATTAGGGTGTATTGCGTTAAATGTTTAAAGCTTATATCAGCCGAAACGCACAACTAATCACAACAATAATCAATATTGTATACAGTATACAGTTCACTGGCGACTGCTTACGTTCGGAACACACTGTCAAAATCTACACAGAGCATGAGCACATTTCTTCTTACTAACGTCCTATAATTTTTAACAACTTACATTTTTCATGCAACAAGAACTCTTGATACCATTATATTTTTATTTTCTCTAATTGAAAAAAATTACAAATTAAATTTTTACTATTACAAATGTCAGACTTCAAAAAGTGAAAACAAATTTCTGCTACGCAATAGCCATCTTATTGCAGAAGTTGAAAATACATTAATAACAAAAAAATACTCCTATAAAAAAATGAAAACAAAACATAGGCAACAAGTAAAACACATTTGCAAAGATGAAACGTTTATTATATCTTTAAACCTTTTCTTTTATTACCAAAGGCAGCAAAAATAATTTCTTTTACTGCTTGTACAGTATTTTGTACATCTCTTACTGTTCCTATTGATGGATTAAATTCTACTAAATCCATTGCTCGTAGTCTTCCAGTTTCACAAACTGTTTCCATTATTTCTATACCTTCTCTTAGAGTTAAGCCTCCTCTTACTAAAAGTACTTTATTTTATATTTTCGTAGTTATTAATTACATTTTACATACCTGGAGTTCCAGTACTTGGTGCTTCTAAATAATCCAATGAATCTATATCATAACTAACATGTATGGAACAATTCGAATCGGGATCAATTCTTTTTAACGCCATTTGAATTACGTTTTGTATACCATAGTTTTGTACATCTTTCATATCAAAAGCTGTTATATTATATTTGTCTATAATACGTCGTTCGTATGAATCAACAGATCTTAATCCAATATAAGCTAAATTCTTTAATTGTAATAATGGTTTTTGCCAATCTAATACTGGTAATTCTGACCATTCATTTCTTAATTCTGGTGATAACAGAGCAACGGTCATTCCATGAATATTTCCCGATTCTGAACCTGTATTTGTGTTTATATCTGCGTGAGCATCAACCCAAATTAAAGCAAATTTACCGGGTTCACAATTTCTGGCATGACCATCAATAGAACCCATTCCAATTGAATGATCACCACCAAGAGTTAAACATATTCTGTTATCTTGAATTATTTTAGAAACAGCATTTGATAGTTCTCTGTTGCATTCAGCTACATGACTCCAATTTATCATGTTTTTAATTTTGTAGTCATGGTTTACTTCATAGTTTACATTTCCATAATCCTTAATATCAATTTTAGGATCTGCAATTTAACACTTTATTTTAAATTATTTAACATCAATAGAAATATTTATTTACGGAATGCAGCAAGTTCTGTAAACAAACCAGAAGCTCTTAACACTTCTGGAGCTCGTTCTACACCAGATTTAGGTTGTCCTTTATTAAAAGGAACACCTATTACACCTATTTTATGATAGGATCTACGTAATATAACACAACTACAAACTGTTCTGCCCAACATTTTAAGAAATACTACAATATTCCAAAATGGTATCAATTTATTTGCGTTGATAGTGATAGAACAAGACAATAGTGATAAACTTTCAACCTTTAACCATACACAAATATACACTGAATGATACATAAGGGAAAAATATACATCAAAATAATTTAATAGTTTAACTGGGTCCAAGCATGTTTTCAGGAATCACCCATTGATTGAATTGTTCTTCAGTGAGACCATTCTTAAGTGCAGATTCTTTAAGGGTTGTTCCTTCTCTGTGAGCTTGTTTAGCGATCTTAGCGGCCTTATCGTAACCAATGTGGGGGTTCAGGGCAGTTACAAGCATCAAGCTTTCGTGCAATAATTTATTAATGTGTTTCTCATTGGCTTGAAGACCCCTAATAGCATTTTCAGCGAAACATTTGCTGGAATCACCTAGCAATCTGATAGATTGCAGTACATTCGCAACTATAACTGGTTTAAAGACGTTCAGTTCAAAGTGACCATTAGAATTACCAATTGTGACAGCAACATGATTTCCCATAACTTGGGAGCATACCATTGTTATGGCTTCACATTGAGTTGGATTTACTTTTCCAGGCATAATGGAACTGCCGGGTTCGTTTTCGGGAAGACTCAGTTCTCCCAAACCGCAGCGAGGACCAGATGCCAAGAATCTATAAAAAAGTTATAGTTTAAAATTATTTGACTTACTCCTGTTTAAATAGCGTATTATGTATTATTTTTTGATAAGTTATGTCATTCATAATTACATAACTGAGTTATCTCTACATAGTATTAAATAAAGTCCTCGGTTGGCGTCTGTCTGTCTGTCCGTTATGGCGAGTCTCGAGAACGAATCTTTGATAAAAAGAAGCCGAACAGTGGAGATTAAAAAGTATATCCAGGAGTACAAAATAAATAAAAAAAATTTAAGTAATGGACCTTTTCAATTTAAAGAGATAGATGATATGCGCAATGGGTATCTGCGCATAGTAAGAACAACTGAGATCTATGGCGTTTGTTTCTAAAAATTTAAGACGTAAATTGTAAGAATATCTCAGATAACTTTAAAATTTTCTATCGAAATAAGTTACAAAAGCTTTTATTGGAGTTAAAATGTCTAACGATGCAAATTTTCACTGAGAATACAAGCATTTTAATGACTGCAATACAAACCTTGTTCTGCTTTAAAATCATATTTTGATAAATTTGATATTATTTATTATTAATATTAAATAATGAAATTTGACATTTCTTAAAACAGCGTTTTAGTTAAAACCGTGCTCGTGGTACGAGCCAAAAGGTCCATTACATGAGGGCTTTATGAGAAATGAAGCAAATAAATGCATTTGTTTTGTATAGTTTGACTTTAAAGCCGCATTTACAGCCGAAATTCGGCGAAATTTGTAGCAGTGAAATTTGAAGAAATGAATTTGACCGTTTACAGCTCGAAATTTGTGCCGTAATGTCACCTAGCAAAAAAATAAATAAACGTTTCTGAAAATAAATCATTTGTTTGTCAATGCATTCATTAACTCGTTAAAAATGATTAAAAACCATGTCAATAAAATAGCAATCATTCCGTTGCGATTTCTACCCGTTATTAGATTGTCATATAAAATTAAACTTGTAAAAGTTATTTTATTTTTTTGGTTATAATTATACAAAAGTATAGACAGTTCTATTTTAAATACATGTAATAAATATATTATTTAGACCTTTGCACTACTTCTTTTAGATAATAATACAACAAACATCAAATTAAAAACTAAATATAGATGTTGACAGATTTTCCATCAACAATATAATTTCTAAAAAATAAATACTATCTTCCTGAATCTAAATGTGTATTATTTATTTCCTAATACCTACTCAACATTTCACTATTTTACCAAAACAAAAGTTGTTGTCTTTAAAAGAATTGCTTGTAAATTATAATAAACAAATTATTTATCTTAATTTTCATTATCAAGTTCCATCTTCTGTTTTGTACTTTATTGAAAAAGACAGATTTGAACATATAATAAAAAGAATATAATTCATGAGTCACGTGACATGTTTTCCGCCAATCAACATTTAGAATCTCCCTAGTTACACGTCTATCAGAGCGATGATAAAAAACGAAGAAATTATCACCTTATTTATATTCGTTACCATTTAATAAATAATATAATTATATTATTTATTAAATGTCGTTACTAAGGGATTTGTTTTCTTTATTTGACATTGACAGTTAATTTTGAGTATAAAAATGTGCGAGAATCGTTAGGTTGATATCAACAACGATAAAAATAATAAGGCAATGGGGTATTCCGACATTTTTTAAAAATAATTTTTTTCATTAGTACATACCAGGAGGACTCTGAATATCTAATTTTGAGTAAGAAAATGTATACATCACGTGAGATATGAATTTTCAAAAATTTCATTGCTATTCAAATTTTCTTATCATTGGCGCGCTTATGACGTCAAATCGATAGTGACATCTGCAACAAACTTCAGCGTCTAAATCCACATGTTCATGACAGCCATTTGCTTTTTTACACATGGTTTCAGTAGCAACGTGTATTACAGTGTTTGTCCTGTGTTAGTTTGTGGTAAAAATACGAGTAATATTTCATAATTATGGAACTTGATTATAAAAAGGCTGATTCTGGTCTGGTGTGCATTCTGCCATGGTAAATGATTATTTTCTGCGTAACTCACAATAAGTGAGTGCAGAAATACGTAATGTTAAAAGCCGAAGGTATGTTTTGTTCGAGAATTGCTGCAAATAAAGTGAGCTAAATGTCAAAAATGAAATATACGCGCGTGTTAACTACTGGCACCATCTATGATTCTAAAACGTAAATATCTACCGTGAAATGAACAACAAATTATCAATTTCACGTCACAAATTTCAAGGACGTTTCTAGAGCTGTAAAAATTCCAATTTTCTGACATTAAATTATGAATTAAAAGTTTTTATTAAATATGTTTTATTATATTTTCCTACTTTATGAAGATGTAAACTATAGAAAAAAGTTATTATTTAGCATTATTTCCATATCACCGGAATACCCCATTGTCAAATTAACCATGTTGTAATGCAATATATAAAAAGTTAGGTTAGCAGCACACACAATGTGTCACAAAAATTCATTATATTCTCTCATTAAATATAAGCTCGTGATATGATTAATAATCGAAGATATTGCTCATGAAACCGAAGCAGCACATTTCTGCAACTGGGTTTCACTCGAGAATATCATCGATGGTAATTATATCACTTGTTATATTACGTATGAGAATAAATCAAAAACAAGGTAAAACAATGAAATCCATTCAAATCACCTAAACGTCAACAAAACGAGTTCATTCAAATTAAATATATTTTACACAATTAGTAGAACGCACCCTGAATTAGATACAAAAGTTTGGAGCTTGCAAACTTCGCTGTGAACGAAAATACACGTTGCCATAAAACAAACTCCACGAATTTCAATGAATTTCACCGAATTTCGGGCTATGAATGCGGCTTAACAGTTGGTAACCGTTACCCGAAATTTACGTACTCGCTCGTTACACTATTATTCACGAAAGATGACTATTCAAGGTCATTTGTTCGAAGAAAGAATACACATCACTTTATAGCAGTAGCATAGCAACATTTTGTATTAGAAAGAGAAAGATTATTTGAACTATGTTTATTTAATTTATGTGGTGTGACAGATATACGTAAATAGTGGCATTACTTTCTAACACACTATAAATAATAATGACGTATGTCGTAGAATTACCGATACCTAATTATCTACTACACTGCCCTCTGTGCGAATATTTACCCTGTGGCATTGACGTTTAAATCAAATTATTATTCCTTGGTTTATAAGTTAAGTCTATGTTTTTGTATTTTGCAAAAGCATAAGTGAAGAACATAAATCTTTCAGAAAGGCATTATTTAGAAAGAAACATAATTTTCAAATGAACTACTCCAATTTTTCAGTTAAAATGTTTCCATAAATAATTCATGTTGCACGCCTATGCATACGAAATGCAATGAAGTTATTTGGAAGTAATATTATATCTGACGGCTCACAAATTACCTTGAATAGTCATCTTTCGTGAATAATAGTTTGGGTACCGTGCCGTGCACGCCCGTAAAGTTCTGTAACGGTCTTGCAATGTAAATTGCTATAACAGCACAAATATCACATTTCTTTGGACATTTCAGTTTACTACTAACTTAAAAATTATTAGTTAGGCGTGGTCTTCATCGAATTAATTGGTATGTGAACACAGAATACCCAGTGAAATAAAGTTTGCAATATGTATATTTTTTTATAGAAGTTAGAAATTTAGGTTAATTCAAGTTTGACAGATGAGTATATAAAGTTAAATTTTGACACAAAGAGTCTGTAAAGTTTAACTTTAGCTCCAATTTGGGTAACTTCGCAGAGTGATATCGTGTACTTTAATGTCGATTTTGGAAAAAAAAAATTATTTCATGTGTTTTACTGCTTGAAAATTGTAAATTAATAACTTTTTGCAGTTAAACATCGATGTAAGTCAAAACGCTGGTCTTGTCAAAGTGACACGCGCACACAAATCAGCTGATTAAAAGCACTTCAAGGTCGCTCAAGTCACGTGTCCCGCTCGCGCCCTGTACTGTTTGGTAAGGTGGAACATATACGTCACAATTTTCAGTAATAATATAACGAGAGAGAATAAATTGAAAATAATTTGACAGATTTTTTGAACACTTGTCAGGCAATAGTCATGAAAGCCCGTTGCCAAATGGTAACAAGTTTGAGAAAAATCTGGAAAATTATTTTCTAATTTGTCGAACTCTTGAATTATACAGGGAATTTATTTTAACGTGCAACATATGGTCAATCACTTCCATGGTTACTACATACTACTGTCAAAAATGACAGCAATGTAATATTTGTCCATTTTAAAATGCAACATACAAAAATTTGTAGTTATGTTTTTTCAATACCAATTTCCAATAAATTAGTCTACATATATTAACAAAAGATCAAAACTTTAATGTAGCACATCTTAACAAACTTTGGCTTACAAAAATTCATGCTTTTAATGTAATAAATGTTCAAAAATACCCCCATTCACACTGAGGCAATATCCTAATCGCTCGTAGAAAGAATTGACACCATTTGTGCTGCAATACTATTTATAATGTTGCATTTTAAAATGGACAAATATTACATTGCTGTCATTTTTGACAGTAGTGTGTAACCATGGAAGTGATAAACCATATGTTACATTTTAAAATAAATTCTGTATTTATTTTTTGAGCCACAAGTTTCATACAACGGAATCAGGCTGTCATGCTATTGTAACGCTATCTATTATCGTAATTAAGTAGCTTCATTCATTTACATGGCTCAGACGGTAAGTCTGGTTTGACAAATAGAACACACTTTGACAATGCAAAATAAATAATCAAAAGATATAATTAATAATTATGGAATTTCTAGAAGTAGTTTCTATTATTTTTTGGTTTATTTCATGATCAGAAATGGCACAAAATTGTTTTTTTTTTCGCTCATTTTACTTGTGTTACATATGTGAACAAAAACAAATGCTGCAGAAATTATTCTCGGGAATAATCTCTAGAGCTTTATTCTCAGAATAATGACAGGATTGGTTAAAACGCAGACACGTGACACAAAATGAAACATTTCATTGGTTGTAAGAAATGTCACAAAATAATCAAGGACATTTCTAGAATTTCAATTTTCTAACTTCTAACAGCAAATTATGAATGAAACTGTATTACTAAACATGTTTTATTATATTTTTCTAATATACGAAGAGGTAAACTATAGAAAAAAGTTACTATTACTACTGGAATATTCCATCAACTTCATATTGAGGTTGTATATAAAAAAATACTACTCGCGTATAATGGCTACAACTCATTCGGACGACTGTCCAAGACTTAATCGCTCGCGTATAATGGCTACAACTCATTCGGACGACTGTCCAAGACTTAATCGCAACTAGCGTTTATGATCCGCAGCATGTTAAAAGCCCATAAATAACCAATACTATAAATTTGCATTTTGTTTTTAATAAATTCAAATTAGAAAAACAGGTTTCATGAATTCTATAATTAAATAATTACCTGATATCGTTGGCAATTTTCATCAAAGCACTTGCGACAACATTCAATGCACCCGAAACTTCCACCATTGAATCATGGCAAGCGAGTGCTTCGAATTTGTTAGGTGCAGTTTGGAAGGGTAATCCAGTCAGTTCAGCAATTCTAGCTGCAGATTTTTCAGCAAAGCCCTTTTTGGTATTTAAACCTGTTCCAACAGCAGTACCTCCCAAAGCCAATAAATACAGTCTTGGGAGAGTATCCCTAATTCGGTCAATGCCGAAATTAATCTGTGTGCAGTATCCACTGAATTCCTGCCCCAAAGTTAATGGAACAGCATCTTGAGTGTGAGTTCTACCGATTTTAATAATACGGGCGTAATCTTCGCTTTTTTTAGCCAATTCATCTCGCAATAATTGTAAATTAGGCAAGAGGCGGTTAGAAATTTCCATAGCTACTGCAATATGCATAGCAGTAGGGAAAGTATCGTTACTGCTCTGACTTTTATTTACGTGGTCATTAGGATGCACTGGCTTTTTTGATCCTAATTCCCCACCAAGAAGTTGAATTGCTCTGTTTGAAATAACCTCATTACAATTCATGTTGGTTTGAGTACCAGAGCCAGTTTGCCAGATGACCAATGGAAAATGATCTTGATATAATTTACCAGAAATAACATCATCACATGCTTGAGAAATCGCATCAGAAATTTTTGGATCTAAACCGTATTCTTTATTGACAATTGCTGCTGCTTTCTTCAAAATTCCCATTGCAACAATTACTGGTAACTGAAAAGAATTAGGTATTTAATATTATAATTACACATCGATATAATATATAATTTTACAGAATTCACCCGTCTCCATTTTTTATCTTCCGCATAAATGTTTGTAATCTACTTCTTTATTATTGAATCTCAATTCAAAAAATTCTGAATAATATCCCTTTATTGTTAATGTCGAAAATGTCTATTGGAATAGAAAGATAAATTCTGTAATAATTTTTTGATGGTCTTCGACCGGTATTAGATCATGGAAAGGATAAATTAGATTCAAGTCCATTCTGTAAGTTTCCTAAATTCCCAGTATTAAGATATGAACAGGAGAAATTAGTTGAACTTGATCGATGATCGACTGAAGAATGGATGGGTCCCAAGGGAAAAATGATTGGACAAGCAGTCTACTGGTGAAAGTTATTTATTTTCTAACCGACGTTTCGACTAAAACGTTAGTTGCCCTGAAGAAGACTAACGTTTTAGTCGAAACGTCGGTTAGAAATAAATAACTTTCACCAATAGACTGCTTGTCCAATCATTTTTCCCTTGGGACCCATCAGGAGAAATTAGGTTCAATTCAAATTTGTTATTTGTTAATTGTTAGGTTTCCTAAATTCCGGGTATAGGGCACGAGCAGACACGTGACTCGAGCGACCTTGACGTGCTTAGAATCAGCTGATTTGTGTGCGCATGTCATTTTGACAAGAACAATGTCATGTTGACAAGACCAATGTTTTGACTTATTTTGATTTTAATTGCTAAAATGTTATTATTTTTAATTACATTTGTTTTACTGCCTAAAAATTATAAAATATTAACATTTTAGCAATTCAAAATCAAAATAAGTCAAAACATTGGTCTTGTCAAATTGACAATGTTCTTGTCAAAATGACATGCGCACACAAATCAGCTGATCCCAAGCAAGTCAAGGTAGCTCGAGTCACGTGTCTGCTCGCGCCCTATAGGGCACGGAAGATCACGTGACCTATCGTATGTTTTGTCCCTTTCTCACTTCAGACTCGATCTTCAGCTCTGTCCCATGCTAACTTCAGACTGTACTTTCGACGCAATGCGCATGCGTCAGTTTGAATAGCTGTCATATTTTTCTAGCGGTAAATTTTAAGAATAAGTTTGCGCAAGCGTGGTATTTGTTGCCATTTTGTTATTTGGCGGTTCTTGTGCATATAGCGATTGATTGTGCTATTGTTATTCATTGTAGTGTTTTATTATTTGTTTCTTTTTGTTATCTTATTTGTTGTTATTTCTTTTATTGTTATTTTCTGTTGTTTGTGAGTGTTGTCATTCTTTTTCAAACGATGCCAGTGCGTTGTTGGGTGCAAGTTTGTCGTCGGACTATAATATAAAACTGTTTGCTATCCCATCAAACACCGATTATCGAGGTAATATTTAAAACCTAATCATATTTGAACATAAGTAACAAGTGACAATTTGTATAGGTAGGGTAGGTGTGTTACATGTGAAAAACAAGAGAGACGTCGTCTGTGTGTCGTGGCCGTTTATATTTATAAGAATATCACTTGCTGACATATTATCGATTACTCAGATTTGATAGTAGATCGTTGATGACGCCCTAAATTTATAAATTGTCAATTACTGTTGGTAATACTTGCTTTTTAAGCAAGAATGAAGACGAAGAGCATCCTGATCGTAATACTTATGAATATACATATGATCACATTGTTATCTTCCATTATATTATATTATTGAAGAATTCAATAAAAACATACTTGATTCTTATTGTCTTCATTTTATTCTCATTTGATATCTTGCTAAAAATGTGACAATTCAAACTGACGCATGCGCACTGCGTCGAAAGTAAAGTCTGAAATGGGACAGAACTGAAGATTGAGTCTGAAGTGAGAAAGGGACAAAACATATGATAGGACACATGATCTTCCGTGCCCTATGAGCTACGAACTGGTTAATTAGGTTTAAAGTCCAACCTAGGTTGGCTGGATTTCCTTAATTCGCTGTATTAGGTTTTGAAAAGGATAAATTAGGCTCAGCTACAATATATTGTTTTCTAACTTCCCAGGATTAGATTATGAACAGGATAATAGGTTCAAAATCCAGTGAAAACCCCCAATATCAGGTTATGAACAGGATAAATTAAGTTCAACTCCAATCTGTTACGTTTTCCAAATTCCCGGTATTGGGTTATGAACAGGATAAATTAAGTTCAAGTCCAATCAGTTAGTTTCCTTAAATTCCCAAATGATACTAATCTTTTTGATATCTATGCTGTGATTATGAACAAAATTGTAATACCTAAATAAATTAACTCATGTCTGTTGTGTCCTAAATTCTCGATATTATGTTATGAACAGGATAATTAGGTATAAAGTCTAGTCTAATACGTTTTCTAAATTTCCATTACCAGGTTATGAACAAGATAGATTACTAGTGGGTTCAACTCCAGTACGTTGTTTTCCAAATTCCCGGTATTAGGTTATGAACAGGATAATTAGGTTCAAAGTCCAATCTACGTTTTCTAAACACTCGGCATTAGGTTATGAACAGGATAAATTAGGTTTAAGTTCAATCTGTTAGGTTCCTTAACTTCCCAATTCATAGTATTTTTTTTATATCTATCCTGTAAGTATAAACAAAACTGTCATACCCAAATAAAGGAAATGAGGGATAATGGTGTTTTTATAATTATTTAAAAAAATATATACCGGCATTCGTTCTTTTTCTCCTCCAATAGGGAAGTTCATAACAGATCTTAAAGTTTGTGCTCCATATAATTTGTCTGCTGGAACTTGTAATTCTCCAAATGTGTCACTTTCCTTTCTAAACTTCTAAAATAAAATAATAATTTTAATATGACAGTAAATTATACTTATATAATCTTTACCTGATTGCTCGTCTGTGTAGTGCTGAAATCCATGGCTGGAGAGATACCAATCAACTTCGTATTTTCTATAACACGTAGCTTGGTAAATAAACCAACCCCACTCCGAGACAACTCGGATAACCGAGAGAATTTGTTCATTTTGAAACAGATTTTTGTCCCTGACCTCGCACTCGTTACGACACCACAGCGCTTCAGAGATCAGAGCACTGTTCGGTCTAGCAAATTTAATATTCTTATTCGATTCCCCTATCTATCTTTCAGGTGTGCCACATTATTTCGAAAACCAGAAAGAGTTCCGAAATGTGGCGGACAGTCCAATTTTTAAAAATATCTACGTAAATAAAAAAAAGTTAGTGAAAATAATTATTAAATTCAACCTTGGCTTATCTGTAAACATAATTTGTTGTTTTTCTCCATAATTGCATCTCATATCGTTTTATAACGTAGATTTCATTATAAACAATATTTCAATTTTCAATATATTTAATTGTATTTTAGAATTTACTAATAATCGTAATCTTTTATATTAAATTATATTGTTATTTAACAAATCAAATACTTAAATATTATGAGTATTGTTCTGCAACTGCAATACTTATAAGGATAAAATGAGTTTGTTAACCTTCCCATAAAAAAATCAGTACAACAGTGTAAAAATGTGTGAAAGTCATGTCAACTGCATGTGGCACTTGTACTCCCCGACCTTGATTCGACATTGTATGACTAGTTTTACGTATATCTTGCCGGTTGCTGTACGTACTAATACCTGTTGCTTCAACAATTCCTCTCCAAAAACATATGTCAACGGGGACTAGGAAGTTCCGCTCCGAATCATATCTCGTCAAACCCGCAAATCATTCCACTTTAGTAATAACCGCAGCAGAGTGAACAGTAATAGTGAAAATTTGTAATAGAGAAAATGTCGGAACCGTAAGTACTTTGATTTTTTTTCTCTAATATTAAAACATTAATTTTCCATGACTTTAAAGCGTTGGAGATATTGCCCTAATTGGGCTTGCAGTTATGGGCCAAAATTTAATTTTGAATATGGCAGATCACGGTTTTACCGTAGTTGCTTATAATCGTACGGTTGATAAAGTACATGCATTTGTAAACGGCCCGGCAAAAGGAAAATCCATAATTCCTGCCACTTCTTTAGACGATATGGTTTCAAAACTCAAAACACCACGTAGAGTGATGATGTTGGTGAAAGGTATGCAAAAAGTATACAACTTTTTATTTGTAAACTAACTGTAAATGTTAATTCTAGCTGGTCAAGCAGTAGACGATTTCATTTCTCAATTAACTCCTTTATTAAAACCTGGAGACATAATTATTGATGGTGGTAACTCCGAATATGTCGACACTCAACGTCGGTGCAAATTATTACAATCAATCGGTCTGCGTTTCGTCGGAGCTGGTGTTTCCGGTGGGGAAGATGGTGCCAGATATGGGCCATCTCTCATGCCTGGGGGTCACAAAGATGCCTGGCCTTTTATTAAACCTATTTTCCAATCAATTGCCGCAAAAGCCAATGGCCAGCCTTGTTGTGATTGGGTTGGAACTGATGGTGCAGGTCATTTCGTGAAAATGGTGCATAATGGTATCGAATACGGAGATATGCAACTAATTGGGGAAGTTTATCATTTAATGTTAGCTTTGGGATTGGACCAAGGAGAAATGGCAGATATTTTCGAAGAATGGAACAAAGGAGAACTTGATAGTTTCCTTATAGAAATTACAAAAGATATTTTAAGGTTTAAGGATAGTGACGGTAAGTTTTAGTTATATTCATGAATAATTAATAAATTAACGTCATTCATATATTATACTTTATAATCCAATTCAAATCAACTTCAAAATTATTTAATATTTTTGAATAACATACATATGACATGTTTTTACAATCGTAAATAAATATATCATCACGGCTTATTACCCATTGCTGGGTGTGCCAATCTGCTTTGTGCACAGATATTGGTAAAGATGATATATTTGTATCGTGCGGGCGCTTACCAGGCGTCACCTCAATTGTGTGGGAAATAAATGATCTCAGACTCAGAACGAGTAAAGGTGTCTCATTTTCGATGTTTTTTAAGGTATCTCGGGTACTATTAACGATAGAGCAAAACAATTTGCACATTCCAGGGTCAACTTTTCGAGAAAAGTTTAACAGTCACTACAGGAATTTTCGATCTTCTTTTGTTTCTGAACTACAGGCAAAAACTCGTTTTTCGCTCATTTCGAAAATATCTCATATCTTATTAATTATAATAGTTAGAGAAAAGTTGTTTTAACAAATTTTCAACTGTTTGTAGGTAAAATAAAATGGCGTAATTAGATTTTTTGAAAACTTAATAATTCTCGATATAACACAAACTTATGATTTTTAAATGGGAACCTATGTTAAAAATAGTCTCATCGTTTTGATTATTTCATAAACTTTTCAATGATATATAACAAGGCTACATTCTTTTGTTTTAAACATGAATAATAGATAAATTATTACTTTATTGGGGTGAAAAAAAGTAAGTATTAAGAAACAAATGAAAAAATCAATTAAAAATCATCATTTGTTTATTTTGATTCTATAATTATTAATTATGTTCTCAAAATTATTTTTAATTAATTAATTATTTATTGACGTTACAGTTGGCTTCGAAAAAAATGGTTTAATATGCTTTTGAAGTAAATAAATTGAAAAAATGAGTAAAACTGAAACAAATAATATTTGAAATAAACAATTGATGATTTTTAATTTATTTATTTCATTTGCCCTAAAATTTAATAATTTACGCCAGTTTATTCTACCTAAAAAACAGTTCAAAGTTTGTAAAAACAATTTTTCTCGTACTATCATAATAAATAAGATGATATTTTCGAAATGAGCGAAAAACGAGTTTTTGCATGTATCTCAGAAACAAAAGAAGATCGAAATTTCATGTGGTGTCTAATAAACTTTTCGCGAAAAGTTGACCCTGGAAAGTGCAAACTGTTTTGCTTTATCTTTAATATTACCCGAGATACCTTAAAAAAACATCGAAAATGAGACACCCTATACAGGAAATATTTGAAAGATAAGATTTTTGTAGTGTTATCATGAAAAGCCCAAATAGTAGCTGATATGTCAGAAATTTAGATTAGACAACTTTCATAAATTTTTGTGGATGATTCCAGAAAAAATATTGTTTGTGACACATGTAGAAAACGTGATTCTGAATGAGTTTTAAAATCATGCTTTCCGCATGCGTCATAACGGTCATAACCAATATGTAAATTAATTTTAGTATGGCACATCTAGTAATGGAAAATAAGCTGTGATATATTCATTTCAGGAAAATATCTCTTGCCCAAAATCCGTGATGCAGCGGGTCAAAAAGGAACCGGAAAATGGACTGCAATTGCCGGTCTTCAATATGGCTCCCCTGTTACTTTAATCGGTGAAGCTGTTTTCAGTCGTTGTTTATCTGCTTTACATGCCGAACGTCAACGCGCAAGCAAATCTTTACCAGTTCCAGAAAATTCAACAATCCAGGGTGACAGAAAGGAATTTATTACACATATGCGCCATGCTCTCTACGCAAGTAAAATCGTTTCTTACGCCCAGGGATTCATGTTATTGAGAGACGCAGCGAAAGAGCACAATTGGGATTTGGACTACGGTGCAATTGCGTTAATGTGGAGAGGAGGTTGCATCATCAGAAGTGTTTTCCTCGGGGATATTAAAGCTGCATTTGATAAAGATCAAAATTTAAGTAATTTGCTTTTGGCTCCGTTCTTTACTGAAGCTATTGGGCGATGTCAAGCAGGATGGAGAAAGGTTGTGGCAACAGCGGCTCTGATCGGAGTTCCAGTTCCAGCTTTATCCACTGCTTTGGCCTTCTACGACGGATACAGATCTGCTAGATTACCGGCGAATTTGTTACAAGCTCAGAGGGATTATTTCGGAGCACATACTTACGAGCTCTTGGGAAAAGAAGGTCAGTTTGTACATACCAATTGGACAGGGCATGGAGGAGATGTTTCTGCCAGTACATACCAAGTTTAATTTATTTTCTTGTTCGCATTCCTATTTATAAGGTTAAAAAATGCATTTTTAAAGTTTAAAATATATATTATTTTTTTAACAGTTAAAATATACTTTGACATGATTGAGTACATTTCCTTATCCCAATATCCATTACCACGATTTCAATCAACCATTTTTCTAATCATATAATTGAGTATACCACCATTTTGATAATATAATAAATCGACTTCAGTATCGAATCTGACCTTCACTTGGAACGACCTTCCATCGTTGACCTAGTGAAAAAAAAAGTATTACAAATTACAATATTGCATAAGGAAAACATACATAAAATCACGCATGTCCCACTGAGTGAGTTAGCACAAACCCGAAACAAAAATAATAATAACAACGACCACAAAAATAATCACTCACTCTTTCGAGAATATTCTTACTAACCGGACATCATACAACAAATATTCCTCACTCTTGACATATTAAAGTGACCGATTTTCGGTAGCGAAATAACGCATCCGGACCACAATAATAGTTACGAAATAATCATCCTTCGCCGCACGTTCTTGTTTAAGTACACTTCTTTCGCCTCGGCCACTTTCATAATCGCATTCATACATGCTCTTTTTCTTTTCCCACTCGAAAACTTTCTCTCTCTTAGCACCTTGTCAATCACATCCATCCATTTATACGAACCATCCCGCGCGGTCGAATTCCACGCGGTCGAAATTCCACGTGTCGAAATCCCACGTGGTCGAAATGTACCCCCCACCACTTTATCCGTTCTACAGAAATTCAAATATTTCCACGCTATCGAATCCCACGCTGTCGAAATGTTACACGATACAAATCCCTCGCTCCCGTACCGCTGTCTTTATCGATCGTAATGCATTCTAACAATTTATGCTTCGTTGTAGTTCCACGCCAAAGATAATATATTTAAAAAAAAATTAAACATATATTATACAATAAACTATTTAATGAATGAAGCAGGAAAAGAATTTACCTATACATTTTAAGTAAAATTATTGATATTTCTGGTCCGCCATTTTACATTAGCTATCATATTATGTGAATAAGTAGTTCATTCTTTATTTCAGTTGTAAAATTATGTATTACTGTGGTTATTATAAATCTTATGTTGCTTTTATTTCCAAATATATTTTCTTCCACTCGGCATATTCTGACAACAACGGTGACTTGATGTATCTACACATACTTTTCTACTTGAAAATAAATTTAATTAGTTTATAATATTATATAACTAGTAAATTATCATGTTTACTTATGATGGATAGGTAAATTCTTTTCCTGCTTCATTCATTAAATAGTTCGTTGTATAATAATATATGTTTTAATATTTCTTTTTAATATATTATCTTTGACGCGGAACTACCACGAAGCGTAGAATGTTAGAATGCAATACGATCGATAAAGAGAGCGGTACGGGGGCGAGGGATTTGTATCGTGTAACATTTCGACCGGGTGGGATTCCACGGCGTGGAAATATTTGAATTTCTTTAGAACGGACAAAGTGGTGGGAGTACATTTCGACCGCCTGGGATTTCGACCCGTGGAATTTCGACCGCGTGGAATTCGGCCGCGTGGAATTCGACCGCGCGGAACGTACTCCAATCATCCTTCGCCGCACGTTCTTGTTTAAGTACACTTCTTTCGCCTCGGCCACTTTCATAATCACATTCATACATGCTCTTTTTCTTTTCCCACTCGAAAACTTTCTCTCTCGTAGCACCTTGTCAATCACATCCATCCATTTATACACTGGACGGTCACGCTATCGAAATGCGTTCACTCTTTATTCTCTTTTCTTCATTCATACACCAAATTATTCCTCACCCGATCCCGTTTTAAATATCCACATACACCACGAAAATACCTCATTTCCACGGCAGTCACTCTCTTTTTATGCCTTCCCGTCCATGCCCAACATTCGCTTCCATACATCAAAGCAGGCAGTAGCACTCCATTATACAGGGTGTAACAGCTAAACGAGCTACCTCAAATAATTTCTGTATTATTAAAGATACAATAAAATAATATAAGACAATCTTATAGCAGACGAAGGGGGACATCCGAATACAGAATAAAATATTTTTTTAAACCAGTGGATCTTAAGTTACAACACAAAGTTATATTTTTCTAAATGGAATGGCATATATTTTTTAAACCCATTTGATAGAATATTGTTTTCTGAATTCAACCATGTATTCATTTTATATCCTAACATAACAAAAATATTGAGAAAAACTCAATTGAAATTTGAATAAATTTAATTTTTATTGTTATTTTTCAGTAGGCTATGTATGAAAAACAATTGAAACGAAACATATTTTTTAATAACTTTTTCTATTTTGGTTTTTTAATATGTACTTTATGAAACCCATTTGGATGTCATAAAGTACTTCTTTATGACATCCAAATGAGTTTCATAAAGTACGTATTAAACAAGCGAAATTGAAATTCCTGGACTGAAATAACGTACATTTTTTGAAAAAATGACCTTGTCCTCTTAGAAAACTCGCGGCAAGCCGCTCGTTTCTAAGATTGACGCGTGCGCTAAAATCATGTCTTATGAAACTTGTATCTTAATGTACTATTATAAATAATGTTCTACTTGTTGTCTATCGTAAATAATTCAAATTTATGGATAGCAGTTATTGTTTTTCATACATAGCCTACTGAAAAATAGCTATAAAAATAGCTGTAAAAAGCAAATTTATTTAAATTTAAATTGAATATTTCTAAAAAAAATTGTTGTGTTAGGATATAAATGATTACATGGTTGAATTCAGAAACAAATACTCTATCAAATGGACTTAAAAAATAATTATCATCCAATTTAAAAATATATAACTTTGTGTTGTACCTTGAGAACCACTGGAATAAAAAAATATTTTCTTCTGTATTAGGATGTCCTCGTTGGTCTTCTATAAGATTGCCTTATAGTATTTTACTGTGTCTTTAATAATATAGAAATTATTTGATGTTGCTCGTTTAGCTGTTACACCCTGTATACACTTAACCGAGCTTCTCTAGATACGTTTCGAGCAAACATACCCAGAGCACCCATTACCTTACCCCCCCCCGCACTCTCTCCTTTCAATTTCTCGATCAATTCGACCATCCCTTGACATCATGCTACCCAAATATACAAATTCATTCACTTGCTCCAGTTTCACTCCATCCACCAACACATTGCACACAGTCACCAATTTACTCCTTTCAAATACTAACACCTTGGATTTATCAACATTCCATTCCATATTCATACTTCTTCCAACTACATGTATTCTCTCTATCATTCTTCTGAGTTGCTGTTTATTGTTATCTAAAACAACAAGGAAAACATTTAATAATAATATAGATATACCGTTACTGTGATGTTTTGTCCTGGTTTGCAATCAGCAGGAAGTGTGATAGTAAACAGTTCTTTTCCTGTAAGTCCCAAACTTTCCGCATTTTGTCCGTCGAGATATTGCAGTGGAATGATTCCCATTCCAACGAGATTAGAACGATGGATTCTTTCAAATGATTCCGCAATTACAGCTTTAATACCCAACAGATAAGGTCCTTTGGCAGCCCAATCTCTACTAGATCCGGAACCATAATCTTTACCAGCGAGCAAAATCAGTGGCACATTTTCAGAAGAATATTTCTCTGCGCAATCAAATACATCCAACTAAAAATGAGGATAAATTAATTTAAAATCATTTTAGTCTTATTCAATTCTTACTTCTTCGTTGCTTGGGAAATGGAGTGTTCTTGGTCCAGGTCTATCCAAGAATTTATTTACTAAACGAATGTTTGCGAAGGTACCTCTTGCCATAACAGCATCATTTCCACGGCGAGAACCATACGAGTTAAATTCTCGTGGTGTCAAATTTCTGTTAGACAAATATCTGGCGGCGGGACTCTGGCGACCAATAGAACCTGCGGGACTAATGTGATCGGTGGTAACAGAATCACCAAGATTGAGTAAAACGCGAGCGTTGATAATTGGTTTTTGAGCTGGTAAATCCTATATAAAATATATTTCTTATTCACAAGTCTTATGTCCGTATTCATAAAAGTCAATATAACGCTTCGTAACAAAACGAACCGTAATAATTTAACATTCGTTAAATATAACAGAGTATTCACACAATTTAAAAACAAAACATAATGCTTCGTTTTGTAACGACAGATTTCAATAATTCCTAGTGATATTGGATATCAAATACTAACATCAGATCAAACAAATGCAAAAAATTATGTGTGAAAATGTCAAATGTATACTATTATTCACGAAAGATGACTATTCAAGGTCATTTGTTCGAAGAAAGAATACATATCACTTTATAGCATTAGCTTAGAAACATTTTGAATTAGAAAGAGTATTTGACGTATGTCTATTTAATTTGTGGTGTGACAGATATACGTAAATAGTGACATTACTTTCTAACACACTATAGATAATAATGACATATGTCGTAGAATTGCAGATACCTAATTATCTACTACACTGCCCTCTGTCCTAATCAGAATTACGCTTATTTTTTCAATTAAAATGTCCATAAATATTTCATGTTGCACGCCTGTGAATACGAAATGCAATGAAGTTATCTGCAAGTAATATATCAAACGGCTCACAAATGACCTTGAATTGTCATCTTTCGTGAATAATAGTTTAACATTGACATTTGTTTAAGTGCACAGGGTTTGACAATGTTTTGTACATTTTGCGGTTGTAAAGATGAATCAGTTGAAGAAAAGGACAAATGGAAAACATATTTGTGATGTGGAAATTGATATACTACCAGATTTAATAGAAGAAAATAGACAATGTGAAAGATGATGTAGAAAATATGAAACTGTAAAATGATGCGTGGAAAAAAATCACACAAAAATTCAAAGCTAAAAAATGTAAAGTTATAGTGATGTTTAATAATAATGTTGAATAAGCAGATGATGATATCGATAAGAAAGATTACATTTTCCAGTAATTTTAGTAATATCCTTATAGGGCGCGAGCAGACACGTGACTCGAGCAACCTTAAGCGTATCTTATGACAATGGACCTTTTCAATTTAACGGCTATCTCTTTCTATCGCTGCAAATAGTAAGAAAATGGCGCGAACAACTGCCAGTTGGGCTGTCAAACGAAACGTCAAAATACCTGTATTCTCAGTGAAAATTTGCATCGTTAGACATTTTAACTTCAATAAAAGCTTTTGTAACTTATTTCGATAAAATTTTTTAAAGTTATCTGAGATATTCTTACAATTTACGTCTTAATTTTTTTAGGAACAAACGCCATAGATCTCAGTTGTTCTTACTATGCGCAGATTCTCATTGCGCATATCTTTAAATTGAAAAGGTCCATTGTAATAAATTAAAATGTACACTTGACATGTCATTGTCAAAATTACATGCATCGAATTTCAACAAATGAAATAATTCTTATTTAACGCGCCGTTATACGTGTTACATGCGAAATTCGAGTCGTTAAATATTATGATGAATTTTACGGGTGTTATGAATAACGAATGTTTATGAATAAAAAATTTGCTATATTACAGGCGTTTTGGATATAACAAAGCATCACCCTTGTTACGGACTGTTATGAATGCGGGCATAATACTAACAACATTAATAACGTGTTGTGCGAGGCAATAACAATGTTCATTACTTACCCTAGTCATGCCCTCAAAGAATGGAGGATTCTTAATGTATGTGGAATTGACATCCCAAGGATATAATTTTCCTGATGGTGCAACTAATTGTTGCCAGCTCTCAGATCCAGTCTCAATTTTACTGTATACCTAATAAAACATATTTCAAAATAAAAGTTTTAACTTTAAATAAATGATCATACTTCTTTGAACATGACCGGAATAACATATTTCTGTTCAACTGTCTGGATTTCAGCTCTTGTAGGCCAAATATCTCTTAAGTAAACAGGAGCACCACTTGCATTACGCCCTATTCATATTAAAAACATTAATTATTTTCGAATACATTAAAAATAGAAACTTGCCTAAAGGTTCGGTTTCGAAATCGATGCTAACAGTACCAGCAATTGCGTAAGCAATAACAAGAAGTGGACTAGCTAAATAGTTAGCTCTGGTATTTGGGTGAATACGCCCTTCGAAGTTACGATTGCCGGAGAGAACGCCACAACACACTAAATCGTTCTAAACATTACAAACATTCATTAGTTTTATTTAATCATTAATTTTATAGTGAAATCAAACCTGTTCTATGGCGTTAACAATATTATCTTCGAGAGGACCGCTGTTTCCTATACAGGTCATACAACCGTACCCGACAATTTCAAAGCCCAAGGCATTGAGAGCTGGAATTACTCCAGATTCCTATATTGACAAAATTTTATTAGTAAAATGTATTTGTAAATATTAGGTACCACAAATCTTGTTTTGAAACGCTGTTTTGAAAAATACCAAATTTCAATATTTATGTTTAAAGAATGATTTTTTTTCAAAACATTTAATGGAATACAAACTATGTTATGCTTTAAAATAATATTTTGATAAATTTGTGTGATATTATTTATTATTATTAAATAAGGAAGTTTAACATTTTCCAAAACAGAGTTTTAAAACAAGGCTTGTGGTATCAGTCGATGAGTCTACTTTCTGTATTGAACATGGCGCATTAAAATTATCAGTTGGGATTCTTTCTACATGTTATACAGGGTGTTTCTTAAATACGGGACATCTTGATTATTTTCTTTATTATTGGAAATAGAAGAAAATCATTCAAATAAAAGATGTAGATGAAGGGGGGACATTCATTTGTTGAAGAAATATTATTTTGTAACCAGTGGTTCTCGAACTGTAACAAAGTTATATTTTTTTAAATGGGATGATAAATATTTTTTTAGGCCCATTCGATAGCGTATTTTTTCTGAATACAACCTTGTAATCATTTTATATCCTTACTTTACAAAAATATTGACACAAATGCAATTGAAATTTAAATAAATTTTATTTTTGACAAAATTTAATCATTTTAAATTATTTAGTGCACATGCTCTGTTCCATTTAAGCCATTCAGTAGATGGCACTGGCAACAGCGCAAATCTGAAGTAGCCGAAATTAAATTGGGTGAACTTGTCTTTTGTCTCTAATTTGAGCCAATCAGAGAGGTCAAAACTATTCCCTATGCTCCGCAATATTGAATGGCTTAAATGGAACAAGGTATAATTCCTATTCTTGCTATTTATAAAGTTATTATACTTCATTTCTCGTAAGAAAATAGTAGAAGGCGCTTGAGAGCCGACCGTAGGCATTAAATAAATAATTTAAATTCGTGAACCCCAACTTTGTCAATAATAACTATTTTTATCTGTAAAAACGTCTAAGACCTGATTATTAAAAATTACAACAAAATATGGTTAAACATAACTTAGTTTTGTAAATTTTATTTAATGACAGGTGACATTTTTTTTCATTTTTGTATACTAGGTTTGCATTCTGACCAATCAAAGGGCTGAATTTATATCCCTATTTAAAACAACGCTATTTTCTTACGTGAAACGAAGTATAACAAATATTTATGTATCGTTTTAATTTAGATTCAATTTTTTCATGCTTTGCCCACTAAAAAATAACTAAATTTAAATTTATTTAAATTTCAATAGGGCGCGAGCAGACACGTGACTCGAGCGATTTTGACGTACTTGGAATCAGATGATTTGTGTGCGCATGTCATTTTGACAAGGACAATGTCACTGCTAAAATGTTATAATTTTTAATTTCATATGTTTTACTGCCTAAAAATTGTAAAATAATAGCATTAAAGCAGATCAAAATCAAAATAAGTCAAAACATTGGTACTGTCAACGTGACATTGTTTTTGTCAAAATGACATGCGCACACAAATCAGCTGATTCCAAACACGTCAAGGTCGCTTGAGTCACGCGTCTGCTCGCGCCCTATAGACCTTTTCAATTTAACGGCTATCTCTTTCTATCGCTGCAAATATTAAGAAAATGGCGCGAACAACTGCCAGTTGGACTGTCAAACAAAACGTCAAAAATATTGCAGTCATTAAAATACCGGTATTCTCGCTAATTCAATAAATGCTTTTGTAACTTATTTCGATAAGTATTTTTAAAGTTACCTGACATATTTCTCACATTTTACGTCTAATTTTTTTAGAAACAAACGCCAAGGATCTCAGTTGTTCTTTCTATGCGCAGATCTCCATTGCGCATATCTTTTATCTCTTTAAATTGAAAAGGTCTATTGCATTTTTCTCAATATTTTTATAATGAAAGGATATAAAATGATTACATGGTTGAATTCAGAAAAAATACCCTATCTAATGGACCTAAAAATATATACCATCCCATATAAAAAATATAACTTTATACTATAGTTTGAGAACTACTTGTAAAACAAATTCTTTTCTTCAATAAATTAATGCCCCCTCTTCCTTTATTACAACTTTTATTTAAATGATTTTCTTCTATTTCCAATAATAATGAAAGTAATCAGAGTGTCCCATACCCGAGAAACACCCTGTATAGAGCTAAAAATAATTCAGTATTTCATTTTCAGTTATTACTGTATATTTCTCTGACTTGTGAATAATAATGTTGTAATTTGTAACAAGATATAGATTATAATAATGTTGTAATTTGTAACAAGATATAGATTATCAAATTGAAAAGTTCTAAAATATTAATTAGTTCATTTTCCAAAATGCAATAAATTACTTTAAAATCGTAACAATTATTTAGTATTTTTTTCGACATACAAATATATTTGACCAATAATTTTTAGCTCATGGGATGCAGCAAATTGTGAACAGTTTTAAAGTTTTCACTTTTTACTGTAAATTTATTTCTGTAAAGATATAGCCAAATGAATATTTAAACATATTTTATATGTTCAAGAAACAAGTAGATGTTTGGTATAGAGCATAAAGAAATTACCCGTAAGTAATAAGTAACAACACCCGAACCAGGTGAAAGTGATGTTTTGATATAAGGTGCAACTGATAAACCAGCGTCTACAGCTTTCTTAGCAAGAAGACCAGCTCCTAACATAACACTTGGATTGCCTATAAATATCCTCAATTAATTTCCAACATTCACTTTTATGTTAAGTAAATATTACTTGTATTTGTACAGCTGGTAATTGCAGCAATAACAACACTACCATGACTGAGTGAATATTCTTTCCCCTCAAAGTTAAATTTAGCAACAGAATTTAATTTTGTAGAAGGAATATCAAAACCCTTAAATCCAACTTTGTTCGTTAGACAAGCAGCAAAATCTGCTTTCATATCACTAACTGACACTCTATCATTTGGTCTTTTTGGTCCACTGACAGAAGAAACAACTGTATTTAGATCCAATGTTACTGTTTCGCTAAAAACAGGATCTTGTCCTGGTTGAGAATAATCTCTTAGTTGTTTCGTTGCTCGTAAATATGCTTCAATAACAGCGATTTTTTTATCAGAACGGTTTGTCTGTCTGAGATAAGCGAGAGAATTGTTGTCCACTGGAAAGAAACCAACGGTTGCACCATATTCTGGACACATGTTACTGATGGTTGCACGGTCAGAAATTGACAGGGCAGCAACACCAGGTCCATAGAACTCAACGAATTTGCCAACAACACCAAGTTGACGGAGGTGCTAAAACCGGAAAAATGTGATTAGCCAGTTATCGTAAAATTTATATTGAGATCTTTAGGTCCCTAATCGTTTTATTGTCCAGTTTTTTCAAAACAAAGTCAGTTGCTATGTGCGGGCACATACATTGTGGGTAATCTTGCCCACATAATATGAATGGACCTTTTCAATTTAACGGCTATCTCTTTCTATCGCTGCAAATAGTAAGAAAATGGCGCGAACAACTGCTAGTTGGGCTGCCAAACGAAATGTCAAAAATATTACAGTCACTAAAATACAGTGTGTTCAGTGAAGCGTATGTCTTATCATTATTTAATTCAAAAGTCAAGTTGCCAAAATTGATCATAAAATGTAATTTTAAGGAGAAAAGACATTAAAGGATACAGTATATTGACATTCGCCGTTTTCTAATTTGTTTTCATTTCTAAAGTAAGATCCAAGAAGAAAAGCTTTGATTTCTTTAGATAACAGTTTTGACAATATCTCATGTCAAATTGACATTTAATTAAAAATTTTAAAATTGACATACGTTTCTTTGTTCAAAGCTTACTCCGAGTTAGGAATTTTTTTGAACACACTGTACCTGTATTCTCAGTGAAAATTTGCATCGTTACACATTTTAACTTCAATAAAAGCTTTTGTAATTCATTTCGATAAGATTTTTTTTTAAAGATATGAGATATTCTCAAATTTTACGTCTAAATTTTTTAGAAACGAACGTCATAGATCTCATTTGTTCTTACTATGCGCAGATCCCCATTGCGCATATCTTCTATCTCTTTAAATTGAAAAGGTCCATTGCAACGCAAAAAGTTCTTTAAAATAAAATTTCTTAATTATGTTTGTTCCTTCCTTCAGAACCAAATATAGCAATATTTATATTATAATGTCATTGTAACTTTGCTGATGATAGGCGGATTTTCGCCCGAAACGACCATGTAATAATGTAACTGTGTTTTAAAAAAAACTGAAGAACAAAACGATTAGGAACCTAAAGGCCTCAATATTTATTTTATGCAAATTAAAAAATGTTTCTTAACCAACAACTCAAGAGATTAGTCAGTTATGTAAAGTATTTTTTCTGCAGTTATGTACAAAGTAGCCATTTGCGCTTTTTTGGCAACGCAAAATGTCACTTTGCCGCTCTTGCGCGACAAAGTAGAAAAAACGCTCTTTGTGTAAATTTCTAAACAATGTAGAGAAATGTCACTTGTCTACATTCTTAATAGAAACGTTCAGTCAGGAACTTATGGCACTGTAGTTACACATTTATCACCTTCACAAGTCAATCTGATATATAACTGCTCTGTCGGTATATTCCGTAACCAAACAAAATGCCGCAGTGCTGTGAAAATAAAATAGGGCATTTCACTGCACTAGTTTAATGTACTTGAAACAAATAAATTATATAATAGTACATTAAGATACAAGTTTCATAAGACATGATTTTAGCGCACGCGTTATTCTTAGAAACGAGCGGCTTGCCGCGAGTTTTCTAAGGGGACAAGTGCGCTGAAATGTCTTATGAAACGTGTAATTTATAATATTTTTTCTATTATATCTATATTAGATTGGTTAAATATGGTTAAGCGAAGGAAATTACATCTGGCTTGCTTTATACATAAAATTCGACTAACTAAAACACCAGCATATCTATATAACAAATTGAAATCATCTGCTAATATACACAATTTCAATCTACGTTTTCCAAATAAACTGTCTGTACCAAAACACTCATCATCTATGTTTCAAAGGTCATTCTCTTATTCTGCGGTTAAATTGTACAACGATATTCCTCATGAAATCAAGGGTTATAACTTGCCATCCTTTAAATTTAAATACAAAGAAATCTTGAAAAATTAGTTGTGGATACATTTAATTTAATCTAACTTAATTTCATGTAATTACATTTACAAACACTTTAAGCTTAAAATATTTTTTTTGTTCTGTATTATATGTTATGTACGTATTTATGTATTGTTTCTTCTCTGTAATTGATTTGAAGGTTAAGTGGAAGAGCAGCTGTAAGCTGAACTTTGCCTAATAAAAAGTATTATTATTATTATTATTTTGTTAACTGTTTCAAAAAATGTACGTTATTTCTTGTCCAGGAATTTCAATTTCCGTTGTTTAATATGTACTTTATGAAACTCATTTGGATGTCATAAAGAAGTACTTTATGACATCCAAATGGGATTCATAAAGTACATATTATAGAACCAAAATAGAAAAAAAACTTATAATATTCATTAAAAAATTGACATTAATTTTTTGAAAAAACGAAAGTCAAAGCATCTTGAAGTCATATTTGAATACGTTCCTATCTTCATTGCAAAGCTATTGAGTAGTACTGTATGTACAAAATGTACATTTTGTTATTTTTTGTTATGGTGGAGGATTGTAGAAAAAATCTTGTGTATGTTTCGAGCGCAAATGGACATTGTCGATTTCGAGAGAATACCGCTCTTGCGTCGCACGGCAACAACCTCTCAATCGAGAATGTCCCATTTTGCGCTCTTAATAAACAAATAGCTATTTTTACGCCCCATTAACCCTATTATGCTCTAGTCAAGCTACAACTGATTATATTTCTTTCAAATAGTTATAATTTTGGATGAAAAAAAAATATTGTATGCAAATCCAGTAAAATGGTGTTATTTTTTAATACTTTCGTATTTGTGAAATAATACAACCTTTTGTAATCATCATGTTATGTTGGATAAATAATTATTAAATCATATGTTTACAGATTTTTAAATCTTATTTTAAGAGTTTATTAATCATAGATTTAAAGTATTGATTGAAGTAAGTAAAGTTCAATGAGATAATAAAACCATAAAATTAAAAAAAAATAAAAGATAATATTTATGTATGTTTTTAATTAATATAATTATCAAAGACCCGATTGTTTTTATTTCTTATTGTGTAAAAAAGTTTTATTATCACGCGAATTTTTTTGACTACTATCATTAAATGTAAATAATTTTAATGAAGGCTTAAAAGTCACCTTCAAGGAAAAATATGTAAATATATACAATGTTTCATGTTTTACCTTTGTTATTGTGAGCACTAAATCGGTGGAAGTCACGTACTGATTTAATTCTCCTACAAGTTTATATCCCACAACTTTGGGTAACAACATACTTATGGCTTGGCCTAACATCACAGCTTCGGCTTCAATACCACCTACACCCCATCCTAAAACCCCCAAACCGTTTATCATTGTTGTATGGCTGTCTGTACCCACAACAGTATCAGGGTAGAGTAATTCTCCAGTGGAGAATACAACACGGGCGAGATATTCTAAGTTGACTTGGTGGACAATGCCACTGCCGGGTGGAACAATTAACATGTTGTCGAAAGCTTTTGCACCCCACTAAAATATAATTTGTTTTAATTATAGTTATATGTAAAATGAATATTGAAATATTTATACTTTCAAGAAAGTAAATCGTTCCTTATTTCTTTCAAATTCCAACTCTTGATTTTTTTGCAAAGCATTTACACTTCTGGCTACATCTACTTGGATAGAGTGATCAATTACAAGATCTGCAGGACAAATCGGGTTGATTTTTTCCGGGTTTCCACCAATCTGTTTAACTGCATCTCTCATTGCAGCAAAATCAACAACCGCTGGTACTCCAGTAAAATCCTAATTACATAATAATATTGGATTCTAGAGCAACTAAAATTATATTCTTAACGAACCTGTAGGATAACTCTGGCAGGTTTAAAAGCAACTTCAACATCAGCATCAGATTTTTGATTATGCTCCCAGGACAAAATACTGTTGACATCATTTTCAGTTACTTGAAAATTATCGCAATTCCGCACCGCAGATTCCAAAAGTATGCGTATTGAATATGGCAGTGATTCTAGAAGGATTGTGGTTCTTATCACACAAATATTTATTTACATTATTAACATACCATATTTATTATCCAAAGAAACTAAATCATAATATTTGTATGTTATCCCCTCAATATCAATGTTCTTTAAGTATTTTGCAAATGGGTTTGGTCCTAAAATGTGTATTATACGTAAAAATTACAAAAAAATATTAAGAAACTGCAACAGCCAACTTCTTACCTGCCATTTTCAAACCGAACTGCACCAACTTTCCAAAGTAGTTTACGAAGGACAAAGGTTACTTTGATAAAGAGATGACTCGACAGTATGTCGTATATTAATTCTAGAGTGCAGAAAAAATACATACTATAAATAGTAAACTACTATTATATAAATAAATGATAATAAGTACTTGTAACTATGATAAATTAGAATATAAAGTAAAAAAAATATACTTTTACCTTCTTTTTATAAAATGAGTATGAGAAATGCAGTGATTTATAGCATATTTTATACATCTACATTAATAATAAATCATTTTGATGATTGCAGCACAAACGTCAACAAATAAGTGTAAAAGGAAACTACAGTTAGAAAGGAGCAAAGAGGATTGGGAGCTCCGGTGATCACGTGATAAACACATTAGTTTTGTTAAATTGGTGGGGGATTGTAAAATGTACATGAAAAGATATAAAAAGAATAAAAAATAATCACTATATATGACTGTGTTTATTGCACCTTTTTAATTTAATAATAAAAATTTATTTTACCTCTCACATTCTTTTGTTTCACTTATTTTTTGTTTAACCTTAATCATTTATTTTCAGTTTCTACAAGAGTAATGCCCAGTTGCGCAGCTTATAGTTAAATTTTAACTATTCGTTAAATTGACAATAGTATTGAAACGAAATGTCAAATGCGTTTTTAAGTATTCCTGTCAAAATTTCGATATAAACTTTTTTGTTAACCTGTTTGTTAAGACTTTAACTACAGGTGGTGCAAATGGGCATTAATGATTAAAATATCACATTTTTTGAATAAAACTATTAGTACTATTAGCTCCTTGATATTAATATTTGAAGGAAATAAACGATATTTGATATTTCACAATATTTCAATGTTCAATGAACGAATACTTTCATTCGATATTTTCTCGTGGTGGGGGAAAAACAACTACGTTTTGGCATCACGCTATTACGCATGTGCCATCCATTTACATTCACAAATATCTTTCTTTCCACTTAGGTTAACCTAACGCAACGCGTGCTTGTTCTCTGTGGAGCTAAGGCCGTTTGTGGCGACTTGCACATCTGAAAATATTAAATAAAGAAGTTTAAGTACAAAACAAAATGACTTCCAACGCTGAACTCGCTTGCGTTTACTCCGCTCTGATTTTGGCTGACGACGATGTTGCTGTAACTGTAAGTACACATTTTGGAAATGTCTTTATTGTCATGTTCATATTCCGCTTTTATCTCAATATTTACCTACAATCCGTACAATTTTCATGTTATTTATTATTTTTAATTGTTTAATCAATGTAAAATTAATGATATTTTTGTAATTATTGTAGGGCGAGAAAATCCAGACTATTCTGAAAGCCGCCAATGTGGATGTTGAGCCATACTGGCCAGGTCTTTTCGCCAAGGCCCTTGAAGGTGTAAACATTAGGGACCTGATCACCAAGATCGGATCTGGAGTAGGTGCTGCACCCGCAGGTGGTGCTGCTGCTCCAGCTGGCGCAGCTCCCGCCGCGGCTGCTGCCCCAGCCAAGGAAGAGAAAAAGAAGGAATCCGAACCCGAAGAATCTGACGACGACATGGGTCTGGGTCTTTTCGACTAAGTTAATTTTTTACAAAGTGATGTAAACTTTATACTTTAAGAATAAAACTGATGTTTATAATTTGTGGTATTATTTTATCCTTATTTTTTGTAACTGGTATTACTTAACAATATGAAAATTAACATATATGTGCAATAATGAACAGAAATAAGTATATACAATCGTTTATTACATTAAATTATCTACAAAACTTAATTTACCACATAGCTCTTTGAATACCAGCTAATTTATTATAATCAGCAAGGTGTCTGAAAACTATTCTACTTAACCTCCATCGCTCTGCTATGCCTCTAGGCCTAGAAGTAACTGCACACCTATTAACAATTCTTACAGGGCAAGAATCTCTTGGAAAAGCATGCAATTCAGCAGCAGCTTGTTCTCTAATTTCTGGAGGAATTATGTCATTTCGTTTTAATGTCAGCAATCGCAATCTGTCTACGTAATGTTCTTTTGCCATTTTTCTTCTTTTTACATCACGAATCATTCTAGCATCAGTGTATTTGTTTCTAAATTGAAGAACCTACAAATTTATACTTATTTTATTTTAGTTAGCAGACAATACAAGATTACCTCGTTATAGTATATTTGGGTATTGCATTTTGTTAACATATTTCGTATATTGCATATAAGATTCATGATTTTGTTTTTAAAACTTCTCTAAATCTAATAAATTTCTAGGTTAACAATTTGCAGCTTGCAATGCAACCGCAACCAGTTGAGCCTGCCTGCGTGAGCCTGCTGGAGCCTGGAGCAGCAGCGGAGCGTGAGGAGTGTGATACCACGTGATACGGAGTACGAGTTTCTTTCAAATTTATAACTGAACGCATACTACTTGCAGACAAAATTTAGCAAAAGAGTAATAAATAAAATTAGTTGTGGCGAAAATATTTTAAAAGTTGCTTATTGTTAATTTTAAATATCTATGAATAAATAATAAATAACTTCTGTGCATATTAAGTGAAAATTAAAACATATCACAAATAAATCGTCAACCTTCAATGAAACGAAAGCCCGTTTTCGCGCTTTTACTACTGTTATTCGTTTTGTTATAGTTTTTCTTAGTTAAACAAGTGAATTAAATTTAAAACAATGGAAGTCGATGTATATGGCGACTTGGATGATTTTAACAATCAGTATGGGACGGTATGAGAATTACATAAATATTATGTTTATATAACCTTACTAATAATAAATATTTAGGTCCAACAAGAAAATGAGGAATTGAAGGAAACTATAGAAAAATTAGAACAAACTTCAATGAAGTTTTCCATCGAGATTAGTGAATTGAGAAGAGTAAATACTAGATTAGAGACTAACATTTCCATTTTGTACAAAACAGCGAAAGCAGAATTGGAACGTAAGAATATCCAAATTGCCGATTTAAGGAAAGAGTTAGATGATATGTATTTTAAAAGAGGATTAAAGAAAAAAGGCCCACCACCTAAAAAGAATGATACCCAAGATGGTCAAGTTTTAACTACGCAATTTGAGAAGGCTCAACATGATCTCCAGCAAAAAAACAAAATTATTCAGAACTTACAAACAGAATTGAATAATGTTAGAAAAGAATTAGAGAAAAAACGAAGCTTAGCTGATGACGATGATGAAAATAACAGTTTTAATAAAAGGCGAAAGCTGGAAAAAGAAACATTTGTTGAGAACGAAAAAGATTATAGAAACTATAGAGATCGATTTGAAAGAAGAAATAGCAACCATTTTAAATCTAGATTTAATAATGATTCTAGGGAACATCGCCATAATGATTTACGATCTAGAATTGACTTAAAAAGATTAAGTTATCGTCGTAGTCGATCTAGGTCAAGTGAAAAAAAGAGTTATCGCGGAAGTCGACGAAATTCACCACGGGAACGGTCTTCGGATGCAACGGATGATTCTCATGACCATGATCGTAATTTTAAATATAATTTGAATCGCATTGAAAAGTCAAACTCTTTTTTCAGGAAGCACACTCCTGAAAGAACGTGTACACCGGAGAGTGAACTTCAATATTCGTCACGAGAAGATATACGTTTCTCATCGATAGAAAACAATAGAACTGAAAGCAGAAAACATAAAAGGAGCCGTTCGCAATCTCGAGGGAGATATTTGGAAGATAGAAGTGAACCAATTGTGTATGATCAAAATTTAAAAAATAACCGAGTAGACAATGAATTAATAAATTATGTTACAGAGAAAATTGATTGTGCTTCTGGTGTATTCAATTCTCAGATTACAGAAAGCATCTGTACACCTGACACTGAACCACAATATTCACCAATTTTAAGTTCTTGCGAAGAAGGAGAGTTAGATAGTACAAATTTATCTATTAAATATGTTAATTTAAAAGAAGATAAACCTAATATAATCAACCAAAATGACTTAAAACCAAAGGAAACTAAACAGAAAATATCAAAATTACTAGATACTTTTGAAGCAGATAAAGAATTCATAACTAATAAAACTTGTATTAAAATTGAAAATGTTGAATCTGAAGATCCTTCTAAATTAAAAGTAAAGACAGAAGAAATACAATCAAACATTGAGAAAACGAATTTTTTAGTAGAAAAAACTGATGACGTAAAATTAAAATCGGATATTTCAGAAATTAGTGAATTAGTTTCAAGTAAATCAAATGTATCCGAAAAAAGTGAAGCAACCCAAAGTAAATTAAAATCAAACGAAGAAACAGTAAAAACTAAAAAAAAATCAAATAAAGATAATGAAAAAAATAAACTAATATCGGATAAAGAAACTGTAAAAGATAATTCAAAATCAGAAAATGAAAGTGGAAAGAGTAAGTCAAAATCGGAAAAAGAAACAGGAAAAACTAAATCAAAGACGGAAAAAGAAACCGCTAAAACTAAACCAAAATCTCAAAAAGAAAGCGAAAAAAATAAAAAAGCATTAGAAAAAGATGTAAAAGAAACAACTAAAACTAAACCAAAATCAGAAGAAAGCGAAAAAAATAAAAAAGCATTAGAAAAAGAAATTATGAAAGATACATCAAAGTCTGAAGACAAAAAATCAGATTCCAATAAAAGCTCTAGATCAAGGTCAAGAACTAAAAGTGAAAAATCTTGTGAAGATAAATTTAAAATAAAAAGTGTTGTAAAATTAAAAAGTGAAACAAAATCAATAAAATCTGAAGATAAAGATGTTAAAATAACAGAAGTAAATAAATCAGAAATTAGTAATATAAAAAGTAATGTAATAAATGAAACTAATATGTCAATTATTGAAACAAAATCTAACATACAACCTAAAGACGAAATAAACTTCTCGCAAAATAAAACAAACACCGAATCGCTTCCTTGCTTAACAAATGAAACTAAAATTCCATTTTTAGAAACAAATTCTAATACGCAAGTTAAAAGTGAATTAAACTTCCTCCAACGTGAAACAAAAACTGAATCGGATACTTTCTTAATTAATGAAACTAATATGCCAATTTTAGAAATCAAATCTGATATACAAACTAAAAGCGAATTAAATGTCCTAGAAAGTAAAATAAAAACTTCTGAATCAAATGAAGAAAAAAATGATAAAACAAAAAACGCAAATAAAACGAAAGTTGTTGAAAATAAAGAAATTAATGTAACAAAGGATAAGCGAGATTCAAATATATCTTTAGTTATGGAATCTAATTGTAATAATTCCTATGAAGAAATTATAAATGTTTCTTCTGTTTCAAATATACAACTTTCATCAGAATTGTCTAAAACTCAATCCGAGGAAATATTTGAATTTGAAAAAGAGAAATTAGTTACAGAAGAAATTAAATCTGATAAAAATACGCCAGAAACAATTAGAAAAAATAATGAAAATGCTGTATCTACAAATATAATTAATAATTCTGAAATGAATGCTTCGGAAATTAACAATTCTCGACAGAGTGCATGTGATAGTTCCAGTTCATCTTCCACAACGGTTTCCAATACTTCAGTTTTACCTCAAGCACCTAACAGGGGTAGAAGACGACGGTGTGTTATTAGTATTAGTTAATTTTATTTTTTGATTTATATAATTGATTTTTTGTTATATACTGTAAATAGTTTTTTATGTGTGTATAGACTGTTTTTTGATATGAATAAAAAGGATTTGTAAAAAGTATGTTTGAGTGTCACTGCAAAATGGTATGAGTTTGTGCAAAATACAACAAAAAGTTAATATAGTAGGTAAATTTGAATCATAATTCTTTTTTGTAATTGGCCAAATACCAAAAAGTTATAACTGTTTGTAAAAAGCAATGACAGGGTAAACAGATGAACGAACCAACGTACCACAGGACGGCTAGTAGTTTTGGATGCGTATATGCTATTGATTGCATAGACGCCGAGCGTCAACCGTCGACTACTATGGACGCTACAATAATCTAACTACCTGTGTTTAATATCGAAATAATACTAATGTTGTATTAACAGTCGTGTAAACTAGCCTAAGAATTATATTAAATGTACAGTCCTAGTGTGTGTTGATTTGACTTTAGTGTATTTTGTTAAGTCGCTCCTTGTCGCAACAATGGGTTCCATCGTTCTCAAATCGTTGTCTATATTGTTGGGTGTATTTTTTATATTTGTCGGCACAATGAAACTTTCTAGCCATATATCGAAAGACCTACATAAAGATCTGGTACGTACTGTGATTTAACTATAACTTTTGTTATCGTAATGAGTTACACAATGTGTCTGAATTATTTTCGGGTTTGGCTTTGTGCCTATTTGAGCTAGGACAATGATTTTTATTTCGATTGTAATTATATAGTAAAGTATTTTTAGCAAATGAGTGTAAATAATAGGGTGTGATCAATAAGTTGTCATGAAGGGCCGAGAATTAAACTCAGCTGGAATTGAGACATTGCAACTTTGTTTCTACATGCGCAATTGTCAATCAAAATAAAGTCAAGTTTGTTTTAAACTGTTCCTTTTGTTTATGTAATTAAATATGTAGTTTATTTTACTTTCTAACTTTTCAGTTGACATAAAATTAAACGAACTTCTTCTGGAAATTATAAAATTCACATAATTACTCATAAATTTCATTCTAAATTAGATGAAATTATAATATTTGTTATTTAAACGGAAATAAATAAGTACATAATTTGAGTTCGTAGTGTAAATATTTATATAACATTCTTAAATTTGTGCGGATATAAATATAAATATTTGGCAATTATATGGCGAAATGAATGTTTCCGCAACTTTTTTGCTACCGAACACAAATTTGAAAATAGTTTGTGACGTTTGATCTCGACATTATTTTATGACCCTGAACCTGTTCCATTTTATACCGACCCAAAATTTTATTTCTTTGACGTTGTTTTTTCCAACTTTATTCATTTTATATGCTCTAAAAATGTATTTCTATTTTAAAATTTATATAACATTGAATACTTAAATATTACGGATGTGGATTTTCATAACCGGGTGTTACACGCAAAGCGGGCCATAGGCTTTTAACATTGGAAAACAGTTTTTCCTTGCGCAAAAGTGGTCTATTAATTTTAGACAAATATGTTTCAAATAAATGTTGTAGAGAATTAAATTCTACATCTTACTCAATACTCAGATTTTATTTGGCTCGTTTCTTAACCGAACAAATTGAATTTATAATTTTGTCAAAGTGATTTTTTTATAGTGTTAGCTTGGTATTGAAATAAAATCACAAACAAATGTAATGAAATTTCACCTGTCAGAAATTATAATTTGCATCAAAATAATACTATACAGGATGATTTTTTTTCAAGGTGTATTTAGGAGATTAGTTTTTTCCAAACCGTCGCCCTCCGTTTTAACTTATGGCAATGGTTGTGGTGTCAATACAAAGATAAAAATTTCGCCACCCGAAAATGGAATGTATCCAATATTTTAGGCCCGTAAATTAATTTTCAAAATTATCCATTTTCCTATTAATAGCAATAGCCATGCCAAATTAGAACAAAAAGATAAAGAAATGCTTGACATTTTATCTGTCAGAAAAGGCTATTTGACATTGTCAAGAGACATTAACCTATTCTGACAGATAAAATATTAAGCATTTGTTTATTTTTTTTGTTCAAATTTGGCATGGCTATTACTATTAATAAGAAAATGAAAAAATTTTAAAATTAATTTATGGGCCTAAAATATTGAATAATTTCATGTATTTGGTATTTTCGAAAGGGTGAATTTTTTATCTTTGTATTGACACCACAACCATTGCCGTAAGTTAAAACAAAACGGGGGGCATCAGTTTGCAAAAAACTGATTTCCCATGTTAATCTCCTATGTACAGGTGTCTCATTTTCGATGTTTTTTTAAGGTATCTCGGGTAATATTAACAATAGATCAAAACCGTTTGCACATTGCAGGGTCAACTTTTTGAGAAAAGTTTAATAGTCACCACAGGAATTTTCGATCTTCATTTGTTTCTAAGCTACAGGCAAAAACTCGTTTTTCGCTCATTTTGAAAATGTTTCATATCTTTTTTATTATTTTACCTTTTTTTAGATAGAATAAAATGGCGTAATTAGATTTTTTGAAAACTTAATAATTCTCGAGATATAATACAAACTTATGATTTTTTAAATGGAAACCTATGTTGAAAATAGTCTCGTCTTTTTGCTTAATTTATATGCTTTTCAATGATATATAACAAGTCTACATTCTTTTGTTTTAAACATTAATAAAAGACGAATTATTAATTTATTGGGGTGAAAATATTGGAAATTATTAAGAAACAAATGAAAAAATCTCTTACAGATTATTATTTATAATAGTATTTGTTTCAGTTTTACTCATTTTTTCAATTTATTTACTTCAAAGGCATATTACACCGTTTTTTTCGGATTGTGTCAAAGCCAACTATAACGTAGATAAATAGTAATTTAACTGACCCGAAAATAATTAGTTAAGAATAATTTTGAGAACACAATTAATAGATATAGAATCAAAATAAACAAATGATGATCTGTAATAAAAATTTTCATTTGTTTCTTAATAATTTCCAATATTTTTACCCCAATAAATTAATAATTCGACTTTTATTAATGTTTAAAACAAAAGAATGTAGACTTGTTATATATCATTGAAAAGCTTATAAATTAAGTAAAAAGACGAGACTATTTTTAACATAGGTTTCCATTTAAAAAATGGTAAGTTTGTATTATATCTCGAGAATTATGAAGTTTTCAAAAAATCTAATTACGCCATTTTATTCTATCTAAAAAACAGTAAAATTTTTGTAAAAACAATTTTTCTTTAACTATCATAATAAATAAGATATGATATATTTTCAAAATGAGCGAAAAAGGAGTTTTTACCTGTAGCTCAGAAACAAAAGAAGATCGAAAATTCCTGTGGTGGCTATTAAACTTTTCTGGAAAAGTTGACCCTGGAATGTGCAAACGGTTTTGATCTATCATTAATATTACCCGAGATACATTAAAAAAACATCGAAAATGAGACACCTGTACACCTTGAAAAAAATCATCCTGTATAATATTTGGTTACTTTTGTTCTAGAGAATAATTCTACATTTCCAATAGGGCGCGAGCAGACACGTGATTCAAGCGACCTTGATGTGCTTGGAATCAGCTGATTTGTGTGCGCATGTCATTTTGGCAAGAACAATGTCACGTTGGCAAGACCAATGTTTTGATTTTTAACTGCTAAAATATTATTTTTTATTTCATGTTTTACTGCCTAAAAATTGTAAAACAATAACATTAAAGCAGTTCAAAATCAAAATAAGTCAAAACATTGGTATTGTCAACGTGACTTTGTTTTTGTCAAAATGACATGCGCACACAAATCAGCTGATTCCAAGCACGTCAAGGTCGCTCGAGTCACGTGTCTGCTTGCGCCCTATAACGATGAGAGAGTTTTTGCCTGAAAAAGTGTCACAATGTGACGTTCCTGAAGACAAGTCATTACATTTGTTTTTGATTTTATTTCAATACCATGGCTAACACTATAGAAAAGTCATTTTTATAAAATTTTAAATTCAGTTTGCTCGGTTACGAAACGTGCAAAATAAAATGTGATTATTGAATGTGAGCCTTAGCACAATATTACTCCCGATAGGTTCGCTAGTAGGCTAGTTACTAGTTACTTTAATCTTCAAAATGCTTTGAAATGTCAAACGAGCGTCAAACATAACTATGAATTAAAATAAAAATAATAAATCTAGACTGCGTATTTGTTAAAAACGTTTGTGTTATTGAACCTATTGTAAATTATACTATATTTTGTGGTGTTTATATAATGTGCCACAACCATGAAAAGTCATGATTACGCACAATAATATTTGTGTATAGGACGCGAGCAGACACGTGACTCGAGCAACCTTGACGTGTTTAGAATCAGATGATATGTGTACGCCTGTCATTTTGACAAGAACAATGTCACTTTGACATGACCAATATTTTAACTAATTTTAATTTTGAACTGGCAAAATATTACTATTTTTAAGTTTGTGTTTTACTGCCCGAAATTTGTAAAATATTAACAGTTCAAAATCAAAATAAGTCAAAACATTGGTTTCGTCAAATTGACATTGTTCTTGTCAAAATGACACGCGCACACACATCATCTGATTCTAAACACGTCAAGATTGCTCGAGTCACGTGTTTGCTCGCGCCCTAGTCCTACAAAATTCTGTACAGGGTGTAAATCGAAAAGTGGAACATAGGCGTTTAGTATGGGAAATCAGTTTTTCTTTGCGCAAACGTTACCTAATTATTTTATGTAAAAATACTTCAAATAAAAGTCATAGAGATTTAAATTCTGCATCTAAATCATGCGAAATTATGATTTTAACTCTTCATATATAAGTAAAAATTAATTATAAAGTTACAGTTTTGTTTAGACAGCCATGGATTTATGACATAATATAAAGAAATGCTTAATTATTAACTGTTAATTAGGACTACATTTAGTTTATAATAGCATATTACCACAAAACACAGAAAGGTAAACTGTTTTAGTTCTAATGGGGGCCATTCTGTATCATAGTGGTTAATATTTAACCACTGATTAATTTTTTTAACCAATCATGTATGTTGACATATAATAAAAAAGGAGATTTTTAGTTGTCAACTATTGGATAAAAATTTTAACCGCTGGTTAAAAATTAACCACCAAGTTACAGAATGGGGCCCAATGAGGCCTATTCTGTAACTCAGTGGTTATTTTTTAACCATTGGTTAAATTTTTTAACCAATCAAGTATGTTGACATAACAAAAAGAGGGATTTTTAGTTGTCAAATCAATATCTATTGGATAAAAATTTTAACCAGTGGTTAAAAATTAACCACCGAATTACAGAATAGGGCTCATTGACAGTTAAAAACAACGCATTTGTTTATTTTTTGATGCAAATCCATGGCTGCCTAGAGTAAAAGCTCAAGAAAACTGTAACTTTATAATTAATTTTTACGTTTCTATGAAAAGCTAAAATAATGATTACACATGATTTAGATGCAAAATTTAAGTCTCTATAACTTTTATTTGAAGTATTTTTGCATAAAATAATTAAGTAATGTTTGAGCAAAGAAAAACTGATTTCCCATGTTATACGACTTTTCGATTTACATCATGTACAGAATATCTCATTTTCGATGTTTTTTTAAGGTATCTCGGGTAATATTAACAATAGAGCAAAACCGTTTGCACATTCCAGGGTCAACTTTTTTAGAAATGTTTAATAGTCACCACAGGAATTTTAGATTTTCTTTTGTTTCTGAGCTACAGGCAAAAACTCGTTTTTTGCTCATTTTGAAAATATCTCATATCTTATTTATTATAATAGTTAGAGAAAAAATGTTTTTACAAAAATTTTACCGTTTTTTAAATAGAATAAAATGGCGTAATTAGATTTTTTGAAAACTTAATGATTCTCGAGATATAATACAAACTTATGATTTTTTAAATGGGAAACTATGTTGAAAATAGTCTGGTTTTTTTGCTTATTTTACAAGCTTTTCAATGATATATAACAAGTCTACATTCTTTTGTTTTAAACTTGAATAAGAAATAATTATTAATTTATTGGGTTAAAAAATTTAAAATTAATAAGAAACAAATGCAAAAAATCTGTTACATATCATTTGCATATTTCCAATAGTATATGTTTCAGTTTTATTCATTTTTTAAATTTATTTACTTCAAAAGCATATTAAACCATTTTTTTCGGATTGTGTGAAAGCCAACTGTAACGTCAATAATTAGTAATTTAACTATCCCGAAAATAATTGTTTAAGAATAATTTTGAGAGCATAATTAATAGATATTGAATAAAAATAAACAAATGATGATTTGTAATAAATTTTTTCATTTGTTTCTTAATAATTTCCAATATTTTCACCTCAATAAATTAATAATTCGTCTTTTATTAATGTTTAAAACAAAAGAATGTAGACTTGTTATATATCATTAAAAAGGTTATAAAATAAGCAGAAAGACGAGACTATTTTCAACATAGCTTCCCATTTAAAAAATCATAAGTTTGTGTTATATCTCGAGAATTATTAAGTATTCAAAAAATCTAATTACGCTATTTTATTTTATTTAAAAAACGGTAAATTTTTTGTAAAAACATTTTTTCTCTAACTATCATAATATATAAGATATGATATATTTTCAAAATGACTGAAAAATGAGTTTTTGCCTGTAGCTCAGAAACAAAAGAAGATCAAAAATTCCTGTGGTGACTATTAAACTTTTCTCGAAAAGTTGACCCTGTAATGTGTAAATGGTTTTGCTCTACCATTAATATTACCCGATATACCTTAAAAAAAACATCGAAAATGAGACAGCCTGTACATTGTAATACGTAATTGGGAGAGTATCCATCTGCTGCCATCTACGCTAAGCTTTGCGCTAAGGAACTCATTTATTTGAAGGATTATTGTCTTAAATTAATAGGCCCGGTTTTCGTGTTACACCCGGTATATTATTTTTTGTTTGAAACAATAATTTAATAATAACACCTGTGCTTTGGTTTTAGAGGAAAGAGTATGTGAAATATGCAAAAGTATTTCCGTTATCAGAGATGCTGGACTTCAAAGTGCCAAGTAAATGGTATAGGCGGACGGTGGGCGCGCTAGAAATCGCATGCGGTTTGGCAATGGCATTCATTCCCAATCGTAAGTATCGCAGCTCATATTAACACTCAAAAATAAACCAACCACCGCTTGGTGTGTCATTTCAGATAAAATTAAAAATGGCGCGAACGTGGGTTTGCTGCTGCTGACGCTAATGGCAGTGTATTCACATTATATGGTGAATGACAAGTTGGAGAGGACAGCACCGGCGTTGGTGTTCCTCTTCATGTTGAGCGGGCGGCTGGTGGTGTTCTGGCAACTCAGTAGAAAAGAGTTGGACCAGACGACTGAGCCCCAAACCAACGGCTTCAAGCAAGAATGAGACGAACCTGTATTTTTCGGGCGTGCTCGAATGCGAACTAATCGAAATGACGACAAACACAAGTGACACTTAAAATAAACTGCTGAATACCTCATTGCAGGACTATAGGGCACGGAAGATCACGTGACCTATCATATGTTTTGTCCCTTTCTCACTGCAGATTCGATTTTCAGCTCTGTCCCATGCTAACTTCAGACTGTACTTTCGACGCAGTGCGCATGCGTCAGTTTGAATAGCTGTCACATTTCTAGCAAGATATCAAATGGGAATAAAATGAAGACAATAAGAATCAAATAGGTTTTTATTGAATTTTTCAATAATATAATATAATGGCAGATAACAAGGTGATCATATGTATATTCATAAGTATTACGATCAGGATGCTCTTCGTCTTCATTCTTGCTTAAAAAGCAAGTATTACCAACAGTAATTGACAATTTATAAATTTAGGGCTTCATCAACGACCTACTATCAAATCTGAGTAATCGATAATATGTCAGCAAGCAAGTGATATTTTCATAAATATAAACGGCCACGAGCCACAGGCGACGACTCTCTTGTTTTTCACATGTAACCTACCTACCACACCTACCCTACCTATACAAATTGCCACTTGTTACTTATGTTATGTTCAAATATGATTAGGTTTTAAATATTACCTCGATAATCGGTACTTGATGGGATATTAAACAGTTTTATATTATAGTCCGACGACAAACTTGCACCCAACATAGTAGTGGCATAGTTTGAAAAAGAATGACACTCACAAACAACAGAAAATAATAATAAAATAAATAACAAACAAGATAACAAAAAGAAGCAAATAATAAAACACTACGATGAATAACAATAACACAATCAATCGCTATATGCACAAGAACCGCCAAATAACAAAATGACAACAAATTCCACGCTTGCGCAAACTCATTCTTAAAATTTACCGCTAGAAAAATATGACAGCTATTCAAATTGATGCATGCGCATTGCGTCGAAAGTAAAGTCTGAAGTTAGCATGGGACAGAGCTGAAGATCGAGTCTGAAGTGAGAAAGGTATAAAACATATGTTAGGTCACGTGAACTTCCGTGCCCTATAGGTATCGATGACTTCTAGCAGGGTTTTTCAAATGTAAATTTTGATCAGTGACGTACAATTAAGAAATGAAATAGGCCGCATGCCAGATTTAATATTATTGTAATTATTGATGTGTTATGATAATTTGTTGTAATAAATTCGTGCAATAATCATTGTGTAATAATAAACATTGTCATTGTTAGTTTACAAACATCGCACTGCCATTTTGTGTACACTACAAATAAAGTGAACACATTTCTCTAAATGAATAAATTTGTCTTGGTTTCGTCACTATCGGTTCTATTTAGGATAATAAAACGTTGAAAGAGTTGCCAAGTACATTTTTCAGTCCTGAATCATCAACTCATACATACTTTACTGCTTAGATTTTTCATCTACCATTTGATATGCAACCAACAAGGCTGCGCTGTCCAAAACATTACATATAATATTGATAAATTTGTGTCTTGAAATTCTATTTTATTATTAAGACATTATAATGTACGATTGAATTATTATAACAATAGACCTTTGCAATTTAACGGCTATGTCTTTCTATTGCTGCAAATAGTAAGTAAAATGGCTCCAACAATAGGCTACTTGCGTGGTACTGAAAATCTGATATCTATCACTAAATACCTAAAGTAAAGTTGAAAACGTATGGAAATATACAGGGTGAGTCTGGGAAGACGCCCCCCCCCCCTTTAACTTTTTTATTATAAGTAATAGAAAAAAATGGCTCATATAAAAGTTTTATTATTTTACATATACTATTTGATGGCAGATGTAGATATTTTTTATAGTCAGGTTTACAAAATACGACTATCAACTTTTATTTTTCAAATAGCATCCTATAATTATTTTAATAAAATAGAAATCGCCATTTTTTTCTCTTTTCAACGATGTATTATTTTTTATTAATGTATTTGAAAAATTTCGAGAAAAATGAGATAATTTAGAAATATTAGAAATAATTTTTAAACAAATATTATAGGTGGCTATGTGAAAATAAATAAAACGTAACAATGTAAAACAATTAAATTAATGTCAAAAAAGTATACATTTGTTTGTTACTTAATTTAACTTATTTTGTAAACAAAAAAAAAACATTTTGAAATGTTTACGAAGAACGAATTAATTGATATGATTCTAATAATTGGTGACTCGTCGGGAATCATAAGAAGAGCAAAAAGAATTTACCGGGAGCGGCTTTAACTTGTTTTTGTTACTAAATTTGTTGTTTTAGTTTGCTAAGTTGTATAGCACTGTTACGTTTTGTTTATTTTCACATAGCCACCTATAATATTTGTTTAAAAATTATTTCTAATATTTCTAAATTATCTCATTTTTCTCGAAATTTTTCAAATCCATTAATAAAAAATAATACATCGTTGAAAAGAGAAAAAAATGGCGGTTTCTATGTTATTAAAATAATTATAGGTTGCCATTTGAAAAATAAAAGTTGATAGTCGTATTTTGTAAACTTGACTTTATAAAAAATATCTACATGTGCCATCAAATAGTATATATAAAATAATAAAACTTTTATATAAACCATTTTTTTCTATTACTTATAATAAAAAAGTTAAAGGGGGGGCGTCTTCCCAAACACCCTGCATAAATTTGTTTTAAAAATTTATGTTTTTTTAATAAATTAAGAAAGAAGATTTTCTTTGACGTCATTATTTTGAACTGGAGAAAGGGATGCATATTTAAGAATGTAACCTGTAGATGGCGAGCGAGTGCGAGTTTTAATTTGATTTTGAAATTAGTTCATTTTTCTGTTACTGTCTCTCTTCTTTATTATTTACAATTTGGGTGGTTTCTGTTACTTTTATTACGTATTTCGATTATACTCGTACAATATTAGAATGACAAACGAAAATATTAACCTCCAAACTATTATTCAAACGTCAAACAGATAATCTGTAATGTTTAAATTACCCGCACATGTCGTTGCTATTGGACGCACCGATGTTAGTGCTTTACGGCCATTCATTGGTTCGGCGTAATTCTGTCATACATGGCGGTAATTTAAATATTAAAATTGCATTAATTTTTTTCTGGCCAATTAATGAAAACTTTGCGAAAAGAAAAAATACGGGTAGCAAATTTTTATCGTCTCTTCAAAAATATAAAATAAAAAATGGTACGCAAGTAGCCCATTGCCACTTGGGCTGTCAAACGAAACGTCAAAAATATTGCAGTCATTAAAATACCTGTATTCTCGGTGAAAATTTGCATCGTTAGACATTTTAGCTCCAATAAAAGCTTTTGTAACTTTTTCCGAGAAGTTTTTTAAAGTTGTCAAAGATTTCTCACACATTTTACGTCTCAATGTTTTAGAAACAAACATTATAGATCTCAATTGTTCTTACTATGCGCAGATCCCAATTGCGCATATCTTCTATCTCTTTAAATTGAAAAGGTCTATTGTAACTGCATTTAAACAGATGAATATACGTAAATAATTATTGTAGGCTGATGATAAAGCGACCCTTGAAAATTATTGGAATTTCTCATCTTTGTTACTTTGTACAAAAAGAATAATTAAGGATACAGACAGTTTTTATAAAGTTTTATAATCATTGATTACGCTTTTATATAAGTAGTTATAAATTATTGTTATAGATGTACAATATATTGTGAAAGTTATTAAAATTTTTACAGTGAATGCAGTAGGAAAATGATTCGACAGTGATGAAGTATATTCATTTGTTATCCATTTCATTATCAGAAAAGGATTCAGGCAACAATGTTCTATTAATATTACCACAGGGGTGTATTACAAATAATTTATATCTTGTGAATGTGTTTGATTTATGTTATCAATTAAATTACTGTTATAGAAAAGCATTGTATTCTTTTTTCAAATTGATTTTACTTTCAAGATCTTATTTATCCATATTTCTTGTTTAATTATAAAAACTAAAGACATTAGTCAATCTTGTTTTGCTTGCGGAAAAGTAAAACAATAATTTTCTTATAATAAATTCTTTCAAATGACTTACATTACCTATTATTAAACAATTATTATATGCGCATATGATATGAAAATTTTGTTAAGTCCTGCACTTAAGTTGTTTATAGAAATGTGAAGGTATCGTGTTACAATTAATGATAAAATCTAAAGGTGAGTAACTACAAAAAGAACAAACTATATCGCGCGTTGCTAACGAAGAATAGTTGACAGTCATTGGGTCGACAGAATAATGATGCTACGCTTAAAATAAGACTACATACATCTACTTCCATATGTTTTTATTTAAAACTTGAAATGTGCAATCATTTATAATGTACATTGTTCTCTTTTCATTCTAACATAAATGTACTGTAAAGTAAAAATACGTTTGCAATATGTCTTAACTCGTAAACAATTACAAATGAACAAAACTAATTGTGATTAGTAGTTTAATATGGGCAATTAAGAAAAAAAGTATTAAATTTAACGGTATTCACCAGGGCTGGATTGGGAATATGTTTAGTACCGGGAAATCCGGATGGGGTCGGGCCAGGCCAGTCATTTGAACTGATTTTTTTTATAATTTAAATCATTATAATATTTTGTTTAATATTTTACTTTTTACCTCCCGTTACCCTTGGCAAAGGAGGTATAGGGATCGTGCTAAACATCGCATATCGAGATTTTGGTAAATGACCACGTTTCAAGGCCCTAAGAATCCAATTTTAACATTTTCACGATGATGTCTGTGTGTTTGTGTGTATGGATCCTACACTCTAACTCAAATACTATCATTCAGAAAATGTTGAAACCTTGTATTGCTACCTTATTCTCTAATATGAAATGAGCCATTAGATTTTGGTGTAAATCAGATAACCGGAAATAGCACATTATTTAAAGCTCAAAATAGATTTTCTTCGAAAAATACCTTTAAATGTTATTTTTTCACTATTTATATTATGAAAATTAAAGATTATTTAATTTTCTATAGGTTTGCATATATATATATATATATATATATATATATATATATATATATATATATATATATATATATATATACAGGGTGTTAATTAAAAAGCGGGCCATAGGCGTTTAACATGGGAAATCAGTTTTTCCTTGCGCAAAACTTCCCATTTAATTTTAAACAAAAATGTTTCAAATAAATGTTGTAGAGAATTATATGCTACACCAGCATCACTAAACAGATTTTATTTTGCATGTTTAGTAACCTGTAAAATCCAATTTGAAATTTTATAAATATTACTCATTTGTAGTGATAGCCATAAAAATAAATAAAATCTAAGCAATAATTTATTTGTAGATTATAAAAACAAAATATTTTTAAGGACTTAGGATAGAATATAATTATCAGTAATTTTTATTTGAAAATCGAATTTCCGACAGTTCAAACGATATGCATTTCTTTGTAATTTTGTTTAAATTCCATGGCTATCACTTTAAATGAGCAATATTTATAGAATTTCAATTCGGATTTTACAGGTTACTAAACATGCCAAATAAAATCTGTTTAGTGATGCTGGTGTAGAATATAATTCTCTACAACATTTATTTGAAACACTTTTGTCTAAAATTAATTGGGAACTTTTGCGCAAGGAAAAACTGATTTCCCATGTTAAACGCCTATGGCCCGCTTTTTAATTAACACCCTGTATATATATATATATATATATATATATATATATATATATATATATATATATATATATATATATATAAATTTCTAAAATAATATATAATTTAAATCCCGGAGCCTGCGATTAAAACAAAACTCCTTCTCTTAAATGTATGTAACTGTCAGATAACTGTCACTGTCAAAATACTAATCATTTCAAATTAATAGTGGTAACGTTTTGAAAAGAAAATAGTAAACTGAACATTAGTTATATAGAAAAGAACTAAATATAGTTTCCAACATGAGTAAATATGTAAGTACCTATGTATTTAAATTAATAAAAATTAAATGGCGGGAGGTATTGTGTTGGCCACATCAGATTTTTTCTTTCAAAACGTCTATGATTTGCTCATTTTTGATGTTCTTTGTGTTGATAACAATGTGGTAATAAATTTGTACATTGAAAATAAATTTTAATATGCTAACGTATGTAATAGTTATTTATGCATCAAGATTGTAAACACAAGCTTTATGCCATGAGGTAAGGATTTCGTGACGAAGCTTATCAAGTCAAATATCATCCGTATTTATATTTTCGTCAATTTTTTTATTGATTAAATCAATTATTATTATATGAAAGGTGTAGCAGGTATGTCATTATTTATAATTTGATAAAAGTTATTTGGATCTAAATAAAATACATCCTTATATAAATGGACATTTCATGTGTATGATGTCGGTAATACAAAAAATAAATATGTATTGCGAATTTAACAATTGGTTGTCAAAAAAAATTAGTAGGGAATTATTTCAAAATCAAGAATTTATGTTATTTTTGTATCGATTTATTTATTTTTTCAACTTTAAATTTTTATAATTTATTTTTTAAGTTCGCCAGGCCACGAGCCCTCACGGGCCACCTGGAAATTTCCGATATCCCGCCGGGCCAGTCCAGCCCTGGTATTCACACATTCTACTTTACTGGGTTCAATTTCTTTTTATTGCTAGGTGCAGTGTTTGTAAATATCGAATAAAAATTCAAAACATTGCTGGACATTTACAATTATTATAATTGTAATTAGAATAGACATCAATAAACAATGCTTTCTACCTCAATCTTTAGGTGTTTATTGCTGTTACAAATGGTGTTTTTATGAGAAAAAACTATTAAATTTTATTTCCCATATGTAAAAATGTAGTTGAAATCGAAGAAAACCAATTTTCTCTACCATTTTAATTGAGGAATTATGTCGGTAACACTTCCGTAATGGCGTATTAATCAAATTTTATATTGCTAGAGAATTACCCATAATTGTGACAATCAAATAAATTACACAAAACGACTAATGCTGTAATAGATATACACAATGGGTCGCGTATCTTTCAATGTAATAAAAAGTAAGGCAATATTTCATTACTTAAAGATATGATTCTAAAAGGTTGTTTAGCGATTTTTTTTGGTTTAACACAAAAATGGGCTGTAATATTAAATTGCAAGTTCCATTATTATAAAGTTATACTACTTTACGGCCGTATGACAACATTTTATATCATATTATCTGTGTGTTTTAAAAATTTATATTAATTCAAAACATGTCCATTTAACTTAAATCACATCATCTTTGAATTTGTGACGTTTGTGTGTATTTGTTTTATTTGTATTGTTTGCACAGATTAGAAATATGTTTTGTTTGATAATAGATCAGAAACTGTAATGTTATTTGAAGGGACCATCTTCAGTGTCACTCTTTGGTTGCTACTGGAACTATTTTGAGTATGTAGGCAACCCCATAACTTCTAAATATGCAATCCGCATTGCCTCCCTGTGTTTCATATTTATGATATTTATCAATAAAGTAGACAATGAAAACCAATATTTATAAAACAGGTATGGTTCATATTTTTTTTTTTACAATAATACAAATAATAATTTTATGTAATATTTATAAACAATTATAAGAAAATATAAACGCTTTTGTAGTGCTTTTATACTGGTTGAATGTTGAATCTTTGATTAAACTAGAAGTAATCAGTCTCGGTGTAAATGAATAGTACAATCTTTTATGATTTACCTTTATATACCTTGTTCCATTTAAGCCATTCAGTCTTGTAGAGAATGGCATAGTTTACCCAATGTAATTTCGAATACTTACAACTGGCACTGATATCAGCGCCATCTGCTGAATGGCTTAAATGGAACAGAGTATAGAAGGATATTGATGCCATTAATGACGATAACGTCCGACTGGTATGTTATTATTATCATAACAACCCTGCTTTCAGGGTTGTTATATACCAAATAACACCCTAGAGCGTGTTATGAGTTGTTGCTATGGGAATGTTGTCAAATTGATATTCATACTGGAATAAAGCCTAAAAAACAAGCAAAAGTATTCATAGCCTACCTACTCCGCAAATTTTATTATAACTTTTTCATCCGTAGTAATCCGTAGAATATTAAAAATTATAGTCGGACGTTAAACGTTGAACGCACCACGGGAATTAAACGGACAATAATGCCTTCGGTCAACGTACACATCTCGGGCCAGAGACGTTATTCTTATAACACCCTTGATACGTTAATTACTATAACGAACTCAAAAAGCGTTTGTATTTTAAAACATATAAGAACACTCTTCCTATTGAGTTAATACGAATAGAATAGTAGAAACTTAAATCACACATACACATACGTAAAAGAAAATATTAGACATTATGTAACATATCACAAATAATCAAACTCCTCCCAAGAAAATTAAAATTCTTGAAAATGTTGTTAGAATTTGGTTAGAATACTAACAGGATTTTGACAACTTATAAAAAAACCTGATGTGTCCAGCACATTACCTTCCGTCAGTTATATGAGGTATTTACGAAAATTCTACCTGTGAACTGTTACCGGTAAACAGCTTTTATCAATTTGTAGCTACCGGAATCGATATTATAAGAACGCAAGTGGTAAACAAGGTAGATCCATAACATACGAAAAAATTTGAAAATTTAAAACAGGTTAGAAATTTAACATAGTTAACAAAATGAGCAGAGTCCTACTTTGCACACATTTCCACTTTTACTGCGCACGCTTCGCTTTGCATCACTACCTTTTTTTGAGATTAGATTCTTCATGAATCCAGTAGATGGATTTGGTAGATATTTAACAATTTTCGAACACGGTAACTTTTTACCACTCGTGTTTTCGAACACAGTCGGTAGATGCGGTATCTACCGGTAGAATTTTCGTAAATGCGTATGTATTTTCTATAAAATCCATACATAAAGTTCCTTGCAAAAGATTATAAATTTCTTGTATGTACATTACCTTTCGACAGTTGTATGTATTTTATACAAATTTCATACAGAAAAAAGCAAAAAGATCCAAACACAAATATACTACGAATATGTCATTGCACTTGACAATGACATCTTTCAATCTGAACTTTCTTAATATAGTAGCTGTTTCTAGCATAGCTGGCTAATTTATGAAATTTAATTTCTTTATAATTTTATAACTCTATATCCATTTAATATGAAGTATAAAATGCAGTCAAATCGTGTAGAGAATACAATGTTCTTTAATATTTATAATAATATTAAATGTGAAAAAATTATATTTAACATCGTTTTTTCAAGAAAAACTGTTAAAATCTGCAAATGAGGGTACTTCCGGGTGACCAATTATAACCAAAATCTAATGAGCTCTTCATGTGGATGCAACGAAGAGGAATACGAAAGAATAATAATTTTTGGAATTGCAGTATTAGAGTTATCGTAGACGAAAATTTTGTTACACACACACACACACACACACACACACACACACACACATACACACATACACACATCCACACATCCACACATCCACACACACACACACATACAGACATCATCGTAAAAATAGTAAAATCGTATTCTAGGGTCCCTAAAACGTGCTTATTCATCAAAAACTCACCACCGAATTTTTTGACCAAAGACAATACCTTCCTTACCTAAAGGTGACGGAAGGTAAAAATATTAATGTGAGCACAGCACATTTAAACATTTCAATTTATGAAGCATCCGGAAGCAGTCAAGATCAAGAGATGGCATTGCAGTATGGTACGGTCCAAATGTCAACCAACCATTTAAGTTTAGCCTGATTGTTTGTCTTGATTGTCCAAAATGACAGCTGCATATTTGTTTTGGAGATATTTGTAATTTGTCGAGTGAAATTTCTTCAAAATGTGGCGAGGTTACGGTGAATCTAGTTACCACCAAATTGTCGAAAAAGAATATCGGTTATTGACGAAAAGTAAACAATTTTTAAATTTTTACTCGTACAAGTGCTCCAGCAAGATCAAGAAGTTTCCGCCACCCACAGTAACTATCGGTGGGGCATATCAAATTTTAGAATTGATGAATATTCTAATTATACCATATTAATGGGGTCTCGTCGCCGCGTGCCTCAGTGCCTGGTCGCGAATCTGGAGAACCGGGTTCAATCCCGACCGACGCCAAATATTTCGAATTTTAAACGGCACAAAAATTGACCCCTGTGGTGCACTCTCCACGCCAGCAATGAGTGCCCGTGAGGTGGCGCCTGGTAAACGCCCGCACGGTACAAATATGTCATCATCGTTACCGATATCTGCGTACAAAGCAGATTGGCACACCCAGCAATGGGTAATATGCCGTGATGATATATCATCATTGCTGGGTGTTCCAATCGAGGTGCCTATCTACTTCGTACACAGATATCGGTAACGATGATGACATATTTGTACCGTGCGGTCGTTTACGTCACGGGCACTCATTGCTGGTGGGGAGAATGTACCACAGGGGTACCATTTAAAATTCGAAATATTTTGCGTCAGTGGGGATCATACTAGGTTCCCCACAGGCCCGGATTAGCATTTCTTTGCGCCCTAGGCCAAAATTCATGACTGCACCCCCCCCTCTCAATATACACCGAGTTTTAATAATGCTTGATTTCATTAAATTCTTGTTCTATATTGGTGCCTTTATAAGTCTATAAACGCACTGAAAACATGTTAAGATCTATAAATGTTTTGGAGCTTTTCGTTTTCTAGAGGTGGTATAACTTACTGCTTTTAAAACTGATACACAAATGATCATCAAATTGCTGTCAGTCAGGAAATAATTTTCAACCCTGAAGTTAAATTTGTTAGCGGGAAGTGCTATCAACGTAAATGATTTTACAGGTCGGATTTATTAAAAATCTAATAGAATTATAAAATTACCCCAATAGAAAAAATAATATAAAACATGTTTCATAAGAACTGAGATCGCACTCGTCCTTTGTAAAACTCACCGCGAAGCGGCTTGTTTTCCAAAGTTGGAATCATGGGTTAACAGATTGCCCTGTGAAATTTGTTTTTCAATATACCTACTATTATCAGTCATCAAAGATACATTTACCATCTTTTTATAAGTAGGTAAAGATTACAACTTTTATTTTGCTTCACTATCTCTCGAATGAAACGCATGTAAACAATAATTTTGGACTTATTAGACACAGTTTTTAATTCTGAACAGTTTTTGTATGTATACTTTTATTCTAAAATTCATAGGGCAGAAATTACTGTCATGAAAATTTTACCATTGTATTTGCTAAGATTCATAAGTAGACACCCGGTATATAAATATTAGAATTATTTTAAATCTTCGACCACTGTCATAGCTCAACAGAATTTACCAATCACTCTACTATACTAATTTTGTATAATTAAAGCAAATGTGACTGTTTACATCGTCTAGTAACTGCAGGCACTTCCCTCTTTTCATTTTCCCATTTATCCAACTACTCGATGTGCGTCCCCTCCGTGCCTGCGCCCTAGGCCACGGCCTAGGTTGGCCTTATGGGTAATCCGGGCCTGGTTCCCCAGATTCGCGACCAGACACTCAAGCACGCGGCCACGAGACCCCCTACAATCATAAAGTTTATTGTAAAATGGAATAAACGACTGATGATGTTGATGGGAGGAAAAATAGCAGGAATGCAGTCTAAATTTGTTTATTGTTTAGTCTGAGGCCAACGTTTCGCTGCCACTTACAGCTTCATCAGGGCAAAAGACTAAGGCGTTAAAAAATAATAAATAAAAATAAATATATATGTTCAAACATAGTGTTATCGTCGGAAAATAAAAATTGTATGAAAAAATTAACAATCGTCATCCAGAAGACTTATACAGCTTTTTTCTTTGAAATTTATAAAAAAGCTGTATAAGTCTTCTGGATGACGATTGTTAATTTTTTCATACAATTTTTATTTTCCTACGATAACACTATGTTTGAACATATATGTATATTTATTTTTATTTATTATTTTTTAACGCCTTAGTCTTTTGCTCTGATGAAGCTGTAAGTGTCAGCGAAACGTTGGCCTCAGACTAAACAATAAACAAATTTAGACTGCATTCCTGCTATTTTTCCTCCCATAAAGTATATTATTACGAGTATATGTACAACCTGAAATTTGTACTTTTATAATATGCAGGTACTTTACTTTTCGGTATTCGGTAGTAGTAAATAATTGCCGAATATTCGATACAATATTGTATTTTGCTATTCTTTCCTAAATAAAAACAGTATTAAGTCGATATATACATTCACTATTGCATTTCAAATTTCTTTCTTAATCTATCTTTTGACTTGTTTAATCTTACTTCTCAATTTAAAATGCAAACATTTCATCATTATACTATTTATTTAAAGAAAGCATACTTGTCCCACTCTGCAGGATTAGAATTGAAGTGACTGTTATAAAGAGATTTTCAACATAACAGTACTTAAAAGTCAAATATAGGCCTGTATTCAAATTATTAGCTGGTTAAAGATCTTGACAAACAATTACGACATTCATAACACCATTGACGAAAAGAATGATTAGCATTTATTTGTCAAAAGACTACTAGCATTTGGATTATATAGGTTGGGTCGCTTTAAATTGTCTATTGTAATGTGAATGTCAATGTAATACTATTAAAAATATGCATTAATTTTGACTCATGTATGTAGAATTCAATGAAAACTTTTTATGGTCGAAATAAAAAATCTGTTAATGATAATTTCTATTCAGTTCTGTTTGTCGAACTAGAAAGTACAATACATTATTTTAAAATATTCAAATGGTCAAACGGTTTAAAGGCCTAAAACTATTTGAAAATAAACAAACTCTGTAATGCTGTTTAATTAGAAACTTCGACAACTAAGTAAATATTGAATTTCAATGATCATTTTCATTTGAGCCGTGTTTTGAATTTAAATTAAAAAATCTGGTGTGGCCAACAGAATACCTCCCGCCATGTACCGCGCGAGTCACAAAAAAGATTAAGCTAATCTTTATTTTAGAGACCCCATGAGGTCTCGTAGCCACGTGCCTGAGTGTCAGGTCGCGAATCTGGGGAACCGGGTTCAATCCCGACCCTCGTCCCGACCAACGCCAAATATTTCCAATTTTAAATAGCACAAAACTGACCCCTGTGGTGCACTTTCTACCCTAGCAATGAGTGCTTATGAGGTAACGCCTGGTAAGCGCCCGCACGGTGCAAATATTTTATCATTACCGATATCTGTGTACAAAGCAGATTGGCACACCCAGCAATGGGTAATAAAAGCCGTGATGATATTTATTGTAACGTTTTTAATTTATCTGGGTGAAGTGTAAATATTAGACAATTATTACTAATGTAAAATTAAGTGTTTATTAAACTATACTGAAGGTAACTATTATTAATATTAAACAATTATTAAAAACTAATTAAGATTAAAACTATAATTAACTATATAACACTAACACTATTTATTTAACCAATTAACACTACTATTTATTTCCACGATATTACAAATTATTTATTTCCCTACGCGTTCCAATCTTAGACTGCCGGTCTGTTGCAGACTCTTGTAGACTGTTTACGCGATATTTATATCACTATATTTATATCACTATATACTTATATCATGTTCAACTGTCCGCCTACCGACCTCCACAGCGTCTATTTACTCAACTGACTCAACAGCGTCTGTATATTCAACTGCTCGGACAGAAGTCACACCTTTCACCTCACTGTCTGTTTATTTATGTAACTCTCTCTCTTCCACAGCCTCCGTATCACCGACTTTCCGTATGCCACAATTCTTCAACACCAATGCCGAGTATTAGCTTCCACTTGCCGTTACTGTCCCTATATACCTAGCTTCCCAGTACTCTTCAACACTACCGAGTATTCTCTTTAACAGCTATCCCGGTATACCAGTAACTTTCCGACTCGCCGTTAATGTTCTTGCACACTATAGCTTCCCAATACTCGTCAACACTACCGAGTTTTTACATCCACAGCTATCCCAATATACCAGTAACTTCTCGAGTACCTACTCGACACCAACTGCATACGCTCACTACGATACTGCTGTGCTTCTCACTAACACTTTACTCTCTAACACTCCATGTCAATGTCTCTATAACTGTATGTAAGTAACTAACTATGGAACTAACTCTACGATTGTATGTAACTAACTAACTATCTCTCGAGCATAGCTACGTCCCTTATATACAGCTGCTATATTTTCTCGAACAGCCTAGAATATTCGAACACATAATAGCAATGAACACAAAAGGTTCAGGCGACCGGAAGTAATTAAACACGTCGCGACAAGTCTGTTTACATCGGCCGGCCAGTAGCGCGATTACGTCACCGCTATAAATAGACACTCGCTTACAGTGGTGGCGACGGCGGGCGTCCCATGTTATATTATTTATTTATTTACTTACTTATTTTTGGATTAGCGAATTTTACCCTAATTTTGGCAGTTTATTTCTTAAAATATAGTCTAATTTAATCCAAGTAACTACGTTTTTGATAATAAAATAAAGATTAAATTTAAAATACCTGGATAAAATAGAATTCACTAATCCAAAAATGAGAATTAGCTTAAACTTTTTGGCGAATCGTTAATTTTTATAATCTAATTACATATACCTACATATGCTGGAAACTGTATTGAATTCTTTCCCAATTGTTTCCCTATTTTTCTTTTTAAAACGTAACTATTATTAATTTGAAATGATTAGTTCTTTGACAGTGACATTTATCTGTCAGTTACATACATTTGAATAACTGCCAAGGAGTAATGTTTGTTTAAAGCGTAGGCTCCGGGATTTAAATTATAGATAATTTTATAAATTTATCCATATAATATGTAGAAAAAGTATTAATGCAAATCTGTAGAAAATTTAATAATTTTTAATTTTTATAATAACATTAATGTCGAAAAAATTACATTTAAAGGTATTTTTCGAAGAAAAACTGTTTTGAGCTTCTAGTAAAGTGCCATTTCCGGTTATCCGATTTACACCAAAATCTAATCGGCTCTTTGCATTACAGAAAAAAATCGAACTACAAAGTTTCAAAATTTTCTGAATGATAGTATTTGAGTTAGAGTGGAGGATCCACACACACATACACATAGACATCATCGTGAAAATGTTAAAATTGGATTCTAGGGACCTTAAAAGGTGGTCATTTGCCAAAATCTCGATATGCGATTTTTAGCACGATCCCTATACCTCCCTTACCAAGGGTAGCGGCAGGTAAAAATAAACATTCCTCCTATTCAAACAGAAACTTAACAAATTAGTCTTGAAAATAGAACAGAATTTAAATATCAAAGTCACTATTAATTTTGATATATCATAGACATCTGTTAATCTGTCATAATATTAAGAATATTTTCTTATTATATACATATATGCAAATTTCATATCAGTTATGATAAATAATTCTAATTTGTGCCATTAGATTATCCAGCAGTGTAAATATAAGTAGTTCAATTACATATACATAAATTATTGTATAAATAAAACAAATTCTATTTATAGACGGTGAAGATGTGTTTAATAATATCCGGCCCGAATTGGGCTGTATTTCCGGCCTATGCTGAAATTATAATCGGCCCTAAAAGGGAGTGAGTTGGTGGCGGCTTATGCACCACAACTCCAGGAAAAATCTGATGTGGCCAGCACATTACCTTCCGTCAGTTCTATATGTATTTTGTACAAATTTCATACAGAAAGTTCCTTGAAAGATTATATTTCTTGTACATTGCCTTCTGACAGTTGTATGTATTTTATACAAATTCCATACAGAAAGTTTCTACAAAAGATCCAGTATAATTAAAACACAAACATATTATATCAATTGCACTTGACACTGACATCTTTCAATCAGGATGAATTTTCTTAATATAGCAGCTGTTTCCAAAGTTGTAGCACAGCTGGCTAATTTATAAAATTTAATTTCTATATAATTTTTTAACTCTATATCCATTTAATATGAAGTATAAAATGCAGTCAAATCAAACAGAGAATAAAATATTCTTCAATATTTATAATAACATCAAATGTGAAAAAATGATATTACCATCGTTTTTTCAAGAAAAAACTGTTAAAATCTTCAAATGAGGGTACTTCCGGTTGACCTATTATAACCAAAATCTAATCAGCTGTTCATATGGATGTAACGAAGAAGAATACGAAAGAATTATATTTTTTGGAATTGTATAGTATCGCAGGCGAAAATTTTGTCTCACACACACACACGCACGCACGCTCGCACGCACACACGCACGGACGTACACACACACGGACGCACACACACACACACACACACGCACATACAGACCATCGTAAAAATAATAAAATCTTATTCTACGGACTATAAAACGTGCTTATTCATTAAAAACTCATCACCAAATTTTTAGACCAAAGACAATACCTTCCTTATCTAAAAGTGACGGAAGGTAAAAAAAGCGCCGCAGTCGAAATTTTTTTCATTTAAGGTCAAATGCCTTTTAATTGAAATTAATTTTTTTCAATGGATGTGAATCTGCATGTTTTTCTGTCATGTATAGGAATAAATTGCCAGATCACAGAACATTTTAGAAAAGACAATATATTTAATGGATTGTTGACTTACCTGAATAAACTGTCTAAAGTCTAAACACAAAACAAAATGGCGGGACTATTATACAGGCCCTACGTTATATTACAATAAAGATGCTAGGTTAGTAGTGAAAAATTTAAACAAAATGTTAACATGAACATGACGAGTTACATACAGAGCTGGGCAAAGTACCGGAAAGTAGTACTTGAAGTACAAGTACCAAGTATCTTGATGTTTCTAAATGTACTTGAAGTACAAGTACTTTTTTAGTTTCTAAAGTACCTGAAAATATCAAGTACTTGAAAAAGTACTTGTAAATTTGGGTGCAAGTACTTTTTTTAGATAATTGATATTTTTCTGATTATATGGACCTTAAAAGGTGATTATTGACAAAAATTTCAATATACGATACTTATTTGCTTTTTAAAACAAGAGTTCCTCGCTAGGACTGCCATATCACCTAGCGATCTCACGACGTAAAATTGACGTCATATGATCGCTAAACGATACGGCAAAGTACCAGCACTGTAGTTAGGTAATACAAAAATTATATGTATATGCAGTATGCAGATTAGAATTAATTAAATTATGCCAAAAAATTGCAAATATATCTTTACTTTCATATTATCGCTGAAAATATATTTATTAATGAAATGCACATGATTATGTGCTGCAGGAATAATACCACACCACTGCAAAAGGAACACTGACAGACAAACTTTTAAATTATTCATCGAACTTCAAGTACAATTTAAAGTAATTCAAGCACATTTAAAATACTTCAAGTACATTTAAAATACTTCAAGTACATTTAAAGTACTTCAAGTATTTAAAAATACTTCAAGTACTTTTCATTGTACTTCAAGTATTTTTCCAAGTACTAAGTACCAAGTACATGTGAATAGGCTTACTTTGTCAAGTACAAAGTACTAATAGAAAGTACTTCAAGTACAGTACTTGAAGTACTGAAAGTACTTGCAAGCCTAATAAAGTACTTTTCTTGCAAAGTATTGCCCAGCTCTGGTTACATATTACACCCCAAACATTTAATCTGGCTTGCAACAATGTACAGTAGATGTCATGAACCTACTTATAAAATTTGTCACTACGTGGCATTGATTGTATCCACATCCACGTACGCTGACGGTCACGGTTTCTATCTATTATCCTTTACGTCCTCATTGCTTTTTGCACTTGAAGCGTGCCTCAGACAGCGAAACAGAAAATTCTACGAAATATATGTAATCAACGTATCAAAGTATATGTATTTAACGGATTGTTGACTTACCTCGATAAATAGGGGACTACAGCGCAATTGATTTAAGAGAAATTAGGAAAAATATTTGAAAGTATATGCTTAATAATGAATATTAATAAAGAAATAAAACGACATAATTAAAATACTTTCGAAATAAAAGGATTTTTGTTATAGCAGCTCGTCACTCATGTGAAATCCATATATATTATATTGATTGGCGACTCAAAGACGGCCTATAAATATATAACGAATACCCATAGTTAGGGGCGCAGCCTACTACCAATGGAAATAGAGAAAATCAAATAGCAGAGGCGTAGCTATCAGTCCAGTAGTGCAATTCTCAAACAGTTTTTATTTGAATATAAATATTTTGCATTAAACTTAATAATTTAAATACATTTCCAATTATAAAGCATGTAGACTTGAACAGTATAATAATATTCATTTATTTTTTATAAATATAATTTAGAAATAGCATATATTTCAAGAACATTTAGGTCCACGAAGAAAATAGTTTGATATTAAAACTTATATTCGTGACGTCACATCTATATTTTCAAATTTCGGAGGACTATAACTCGCTTATTAATAGGATTTTTTCACCGGATTTTCACCGTCAGTCTTAGTTTTACTTACACGTTCAGATGAAATTATATTTGATTAGATTATGGATTATATTTTGATCCACAAGTTTCAAACAACGGAATCAGGCTGTCATCCTTCTGTCGTAATTAACTAGCTTCATTCATGTATACATGGCTCAGTTGGTAAGTCTGTTTTGACAAATAGAACACACTTTGACAATGCAAAGTAAATAATCAAAAGATATAATTACTAATTATGGTATTTCTAGAAGTGGTTTCTACAATTTTTTGGTTTATTTCATAATCAGAAATGGCACAAAATTGGTCTTTTTCGCTCATTTTACTTATATGTAGATTACTATCTGACATATGTCAACAAAAACAAAAGATACAGAGATTATTATTCCCGGGAATAATCTCTAGAGCTTTATTCTCAGTATAATAATGACAGGATTGGTTAAAACGTAGACATGTGACACAAAATGGAAAATTTCATTGGTTGTAAGAAATGTCAAAAAATAATCTCTTTTAATAATGCTTCAAAATTCTACCTTATATACATTCTATTAATTTCCATGGAAATGACTGAAATTACAGTTTCCGCAAATTCGTAAATAGGTAATTGCAGCACTGAGAAGGTATAAAATGGTTTCAAACTTTTTTAATAGTTTCTTGAAGAACGTCTCCATACATTTTTTTTCAAGAATAGGTAGGTATATTTAATTTTATTTAGGTTTGCATGTAGATTAACCGTTTGTTTCATTGACTGAATGGTTCTACTCAGCTTTAGTCTGTGCAGAAATCTTCGATAATCTTTGTAACCAAGGCGGCAACTGCTCAAGTGTGCTCAAATGGCTGTTTCTACTGCTAGATTTGAAGCGAGGTTCTTCAGTTTCGATAATAACATATAATCTCAGTGCGTGACTTACTCAGCGGTCAATAAACAGTATTATATATTATCAAGTAGTGTGAGAGGAACAAACAATACATAAGGAAGAAATTAAGCTATGACCTGATTTTGTTGTTTTGTACATTTTTCTATTGCATGCATTCCAAACATCAAAAACATGCTTTTGAGGCTATATTACCACTTACAATTATCTTGTCAACCAAACCGTTTCCCTTAGGTAGACAATCATATAAGATGTTGGTATTATAACTTTGCGTGTTCCATACCATTAAAAATCTGATGGGTGTTTGACAAAAGTATATATACAGGATGTTTTTTTCTTGACTTTTTTGACCAGTGGAGTTTTAATCACATTTTTGAATGATATTAATAGGCTACTTGCGTGGTACTGAAATTCTGATATCTATCACTATACAGAGTGTCCCATTTAAGGTACGAATGCATTGGGATCTCGAGAACCGTAAGAGCTACGAGGTTGGTTAAATTAGACAAAAGTTGCCCCATTAGGAGACCATTTTAATGGTATTTTGTTATTTGCGAAAAAATGCATAGGTCACAAGATATAGGCGAAAATGTAAATTTTGCAGTTTTTTATTTTTGCAAATAACTTCGAAGTGTGAAATTATACTGGATTTTGGTTTGCACATCTTTAGGGCACTTTTTTATGTTCTTTCGACTAGCGATGCTCAATTTTTTTTATCAGTGTTGGTTTTCGAGGATTGATGTCAAAGTTTTATTTTTATATGCACGCCATATTGGAAAGTTACGCCATTGAAAAGATAATTGCTTTAGCTTTACAATGATATAAAATAGTAATAATTTATTTTTATAATTAACAGAGAAATTAACAAAAAATGTTATTAATACTAAAATTTACAGTACAATATTTAAATATTAGATTTGGAGGACAATGGATAGGGACCAACAGCGAAATCAACTGGTCTGCTAGATCTCCAGATTTAACACCTTCAGATTTTTCTATGGGATACTTAAAAAATAAACTTTTTATTCGGGAATATCAGAATGAAAATGAATTAAGAAATGCCACAGTAAGAATTATAAATCGAAGTAGGCAAAGAATGCTGAGAAAAGTTTTAGAAGGAATAGAACGAAGGGCGCAGAAGTGCGTAGAACGAAATGGTGGGTTAATAGAAAATTTATTGTAAAGTTTTTGTAAATTAGTTTTGTATTTTTAACATTATTTGTTTATTAAATAGTTATTTTCTTAAACAGCAGCCTTCGATTTACTTTTTTCAATTAAATTTTAGTATTAATAACATTTTTTGTTAATTTCTCTGTTAATTATAAAAATAAATTATTACTATTTTATATCATTGTAAAGCTAAAAAAATTGGGCCAAGCTCATAACCTTTTACTAAATTTTACAACTAGGAGTTACTTACTAAAATAGATTAATATAAAACTAATGATACTGGTGCTCATAATTCCACTACTAGCTTATTTTAACTAGTAGTAAAGTATATATGGCAACCCTGTACTATTAATGAAAACATTGAATGAAAGAGATAGTAATATATAAAAATAAATATGTTAGCATGAAAAAAAAGATCTGTTAATACAGGTTAGAGTACTACTAAGTGCACGTAACCTATAAAGGAAAACAGATTTGACTGCTGTGAGGTGAGAGCAGTGAAATTGTGAAGTGAAGTGAAGAAAAATAAGATTACATATTAAAGAAAATGGCAAATAAACGGAGCGTGGGAAAAATTGGACACAAGAAGAAAATCTGATGTGGACACCACACGACTTCCTTGTACACAAGACCAATATGAAGTATAGACCCAAGTATAAAATTGCACGTATTTGACGTAATTTGACATTAGCATCTATTTTTTATTTTTTTGTTATTTTTTGTCCTAATCCATAGCAAGCTTCATTACAAAAACCAAAAATTATATAAGTTTTAAATATACATATCTCGCTTATACAAAGGGCTAACTTAATAATACTTGATGTGCTAGACACAGAATTTAATTCTCTAATATTTTTATTTGAAGCATTTATTTCTAAAATCAAAATGAAATCATTTTATTGAAGAAAAACTGTTAACAACTTCAGGTAATATGTCACTTCCGGTTAGCCTGTCTTCACCAAAATCCACTATGTTATTCCAATTGACATAAAAGTCTTATATACCAAATTTGAAAAGTGTTAGATTATATTTTAAAATAGTTTTTCATTAAAATCTATTATAGGCTTCAAATAAAGTACCATTTCTAGAAATTATGTAATGACCAAAAAGGGAGGTGCACAACTAGATGTTATATCAGTCCTAAATACAAAATTTCAACTCTCTACGGCTTACCGTTTTTGAGTTATGCGAGATACATACGCACGTACGCACGTACGTACGTACGTACGTACAGACGTCACGACGAAATTAGTCAAAATGGATTCAGGGATGGTCAAAATGGATATTTCCGTTGAAATCTCAAAACCGAAATTTTTCGCGATTACAATACTTCCTTTACTTCGTACAAGGAAGTAAAAAAACATTAACGATTTTTAACATGGCAAGATTGGTTAACCAACTTTGAATGTGGAAATTAGCCAAAGAAAGCGTGAAATATCTGATAAAACTTTTCTAAATGTATGTGGATTTCATTTTTGATATTATGACACGTTTAAGGTGTGTTTTTTTTTTAATTATGTATTTTTTAGCTGAATAGTAATAATAAAACTTTTTTAAAAGTATGTGCATTTCATTTTTGATATTAAGACACGTTTAAGGTGTATTTATTTTAAATTATGTGTTTTCTAGCTGAATAGTAATAAAAAAGATGTTAAGTACAGTAATACTTATTGCATATGCCTTATTTTTTATTCTACGCTAAATGCTAGTATTGAAATATTAATGAAATTTTCTTTGTTGGATTTAGATTCTTTGTTGTAATCAATGTTCTTGGACTGTAAATATCCTTTATTGTAATCAGCATAAGAATATTACAAGTATTTTTTGCAATATAATAAAATTAGAAAAACTGTAATAAATATTTGTATATTTTCCTAAATTAATTTTCTGTAAGTTTTTCTCATGATTTTTCCTCTTTCTATATATTTTGTTTGGCAATGGCAAGAGATTTTCTCTTAATTCAACCATTTAAAAAAAATATTATTACGACAATCTTTTGATTAACAGGTAATAGTACTTAATATATTCTTTGGTGCTACTAATTATCACTACTAAATTTCTCTTTTATTAGGTACTACTAAGTTATACTTGCACTAGTTTTACTTTATAAGCGCAAATAATTTAATGGTGACTAGTTGCAATTATTAGTAGTGCTACTAATATTTAGCAAAAGGTTTTGAGCTTGGCTCATTATCTTTACAATGGCGTAACTTTTCAATATGGTGTCAATATAAAAATAAAAACTTTGACATCAATCCTCGAAAACCAACATTGATAAAAAAAAATTGAGCATCGCCAGTCGAAAGAACATAAAACAGTGCCCTAAAGATGTGCAAACCAAAATCCAGTATAATTTCACACTTCGAAGTTATTTGCAAACATAAAAAACTTCAAAATTTACATTTTCCCCTATATCTAGTGACCTATGCATTTTTTCGCAAATAACAAAATACCATTAAAATGGTCTCCTAATGGGGCAACTTTTGTCTAATTTAACCAACCTCGTAGCTCTTACGGTTCTGGAGATCCCAATGCATTCGTACCTTAAATGGGACACTTTGTATACCTAAAGTAATGTTGAAAACGTATGTAAAAACATAAATTTTATTTTAAAAAAATTATATGTTTTTTAATAAATTAAGAAAGATGATTTTCTTTGACGTCATTATTTTGAACTGGAGAAAGAGAAACATATTTAAGAATATAACCTGCTGTAGATGGCAAGCGAGTGCGAGTTTTAATTTGTTTTTGACATTAGTTCATTTTTCTGTCACTGTCTCTCTTCTTTATTATTTGCCATTTGCGTGGTTTGTGTTACTTTTATTACGTATTTCGATTTGTTAAACAAGATTTTAACTTAGCTTATACTCGTACAGGATTAAAATGACAAACTAAAATATTAACCTCCAAACTATTATTCAAACGTCAAACAGCTGATCTGTCATAATGCGATTTCGGGCGACAACCGTTCACTTGCGGTATGTTGCGTTCAGGTACGTTCACACATTCGGGCGCTAGGAACAACATACCCGGTATGCTTGAATCAGTGCTCACAGATTGAACGGGTTTGCGAGTCGTGTCAGCTCTCTGTTCACTATTTCTATCTCTTCTTATCATGTCTTTTTTTGAAATGTCAAAAGTCAAAACAGTCGGAGTCGTGGTGTTATGTCAAACAGGATGACATTATTTTCGTTGACTCTTTTTTGGACAAATATGGAAAAAACTATCTTTCTCCGTTAATGCATTTTAATTGTCAGACACTATTTTTGACAGTTTTAAATGTCGCAGAATATACATAACCACCAAGCACGGTGTCACCATTAACCATATCATACCGTAACTAACCGTAAGTAATACGAAGAAGTGAACGGGTATGTCGCTCGAAATCGCCTATATTTAAATTACCCGAACATGCCGTTGCTATGGGGCGTACCGATGCTATGGCTGTACGGCCATTCATTGATTCGGCGTAATTCAACGTCATACATGCCGGTAATTTAAATATTAAAATTTCATTCATTTTTTTCTGGCCAATCAATGAAACTATAAATAAAAAATAGCACGCAAGTAGCCCATTATAATATTCTTGATATGTCACATATTAAAAATTTGACTCCTATTATAGCTACCCGTGCGTACTAGATATGAAGAGAAAATTAAAATAAATTGTTCCTATACCAGAATTATTAACATTTTTAAAAAATCAACATTAGATTTTATGGGGAAAGCGGCATTTCTAGTTCTTCCTACAAAATCAAGGAGTGGTTATCAAAAAATCTTGCTTTGAAATTTTTGATCGATCACCATTTTGTCATTTGAAAAAAAAAAATTGTAAATGCAAATGTTTTACAGGGGCGAAAGGAAATTTAGAAGAATTTTTTTTTCAATAGTCCTCAAATAAGGGAGTTATGACGATTTTTCGAAAAATAAAAGAAGTCCAATAACTACGAACCGGGACACCAAATCAAAAATTAAAACTAAGAAATGCAGTTTGTTTTAATGAGTTCTAACTACCATTTTCAGGTGTGACGAGACGATTAGTATTAACACTCGTATATTAAATTTGTATACGTTTTTCTAATAATTTTAAAGTGTATTATCTCCTTTTATATTGTATATTTTTGTTATTTACCGGTTCTCAATTACTATTATATATAAAACAAATCTTTTACAGTACTTTAAATTCTACATTTAATCCAGTCCTACAGTAATATGAACGCTTTCATTAATTAATTCCATGTAGAAATAATACTGGATTTTAGTTTCGACTTCTGGCGCTTTTTAATGCTTTTTAATGACGATATTTTTTTGTATTATTCTTGAATTTTATGATGAAGTTAATAATTGTTAATAATTGTTATATGGGAGTCATAATAGAAAGCTACATATGGTTACACCAATGGAGAGAATTTTTTTACTTTTCAACGATGTATAATTTATTTATAATCGTTGATTACAAACAATAAAAATGCAATCATTATTAAATTTATAGGCGGTAAATAATGGTTGTAATAATGAAATAAATGAAATTTTCTTAAATATTTGAATAAACTACATTGTAAAAAAATCTGGTGTGGCCTACACAATACCTCCCGCCATTTTCAGCCCGAGTCACAAAAAAGATTAAGTTAATCCTTATTTTTGGATTAGCGAATTTTACTCTAATTTTGACAGTTTATTTCTTAAAATATAGCCTAATCTAATCCAAGTAACTACCTTTTTTTAAATCCCTCAACAGGATTAAATCCCAATTACAGAGTGGGTTTACATTCACACACATCCATGCCTTAGTGGCATTCGAACCCATAGACCCGAACGCCTCATGCGTTGCTCTAACCATTGAGCCACCGGAGCTCTAATAAAATGAAGATTTAAATACCGGGATAGAATAGAATTCACTAATCCAAAAATGAGATTTCCTTTTCTATTGTTCTATTTACTTTTTTCTTTTTAACACGTTATTAATATTATTTTGAAATGATTAGTTCTTTGATAGTGACATTTATCTGTCAGTTACATACATTTGAATAACTGCGTTTTATTTGTTTAAAGCGTAGGCTCTGGGATTTAAATTATAGATAATTTTATAAATTTATACATAAAATATATAGAAAAAGTATTAATGCAAATCTATAGAAAATTTAATAATCTTTAATTTTTATAATAAAATTAATCTCAAAAAAACAACATGTAAAGGTATTTTTCGAAGAAAAACTATTTTGAGTTTCTAGTAAAGTGCCATTTTCGGTTATCCGATTTTCACCAAAATCTAATGGACTCTTTCCATTACAGAAAAAGTTTGAAATACAAGATTTCAAAATTTTCTGATTGATAGTATTTCAGTTAGAGTGGAGGATCGACACAGATACACACATACACACAGACATCAACGTGAAAATGTTAAAATTGGATTCTAGGGACCTTAAAACGTGATCATTTACAAATCTCGATATGCGATTTTTAGCACGATCCCTATACTTCCCTTAGCGGGAGGTAAAAAAAATTAGTGGTTAAACTTAATTGCCAGGGGGGGGGGGGGCAAGCGTCCCCTTGAACAACTACAACCCCCCCCCCCACATGAAACTGCGCCCATGTTTGACTGGGCTATATTAACATGGTATATTATAATTGTGACAACTAGAGTAGACCATATTTAGTAACAAAATTTGGTTCGTAAAATTTTTCTTAAACCTTTTGTTACATATTTAACTCATAATGCGTGCGCGCATATAAATTCACATTATTGTAAAATGGAAAAATTTGATTCTAGGAATCTTAAAACGTACCTCCCTTACCTTTCCTTGCCGGGAGAAAAAAATGTATATTTACATACGTGCAAATCGAAAACAAGCCTTGGTCTTGGACGCAATTAAATTGGGGTTAAATTGCGCATGATGTAAGAAAGTTATTGGTTGCATCTTACATTTTACTTGCTCTGGATTACATAATTCGATGTCGTTCGCAATCTGTAAAATAAAGACCAAGAGTTATGACTTGTTTTACATGTTATAGTTTAAGTGTATAGTTTTTTAATTGATTTATAGTGATTATAAATGTTAGTGCCAATTTTGGGAGCTACATTTCCATCTGATATTTACAGAAATCAAAGGTAGGTGTATTTTTATTGTAGAAACTCAATATTTGTGACTATTACAACATTTTGGCATTCTGTTTAGTATCAAATGATTATAGAAATAAAATATGTACTACAATGTAACATATTGCATACTTTCTACATTCTATACAGTGGCGGGTAGATAAAATTTTATAGGTGGGCGTTGTTTAATTCAATTAAAGTACTATTGAAAGTAACAATTACATTGGAAGTAAATTAATAATGAATTATTTTCCATATTGACAGGAATAAATTTCTAAAATAGCACACATAATTTTGCAAATTATTCTCAAGGCGAAAATTAATCACGTTTAATAGTTTAATTAACAAATTACAATTGTAAATAAATGAGAGAATGAATAATTACAAATAGGTTAGAATTTATTGTTTTCCTTGCTATAAATTACACAATCTTGCATTTTTCTTCATATGATATGAATTTGACATTTCAATTACTTTATCCAAGTACATACAATATTAAGTATTCACAATTAATAATTAAATTCATATTAAATAATTTTTTTGCACAGTATTGTTATTTGTATCACTAGGTTAGAAACTAAATATTTGCGAGAGCGAGTTTGTTTTGACAAATACGAGATCTCGCAAAACAGATTCTGGGCATGTGCCGACTTCTCCATAAATTCTTCGTATATTTTTCTACACCAGTGTGTAAATATACTAAAAATGAACAAGCAGAAGACTTACGTCGTCAATAAATATTACTAGATAATGACGTCACATATTACTAAGTTTACATGGGGTACTAATTTATTCTAGAAAATGCAATGCGTGTTGCATAACTTACTGTATACAATATATGCAAATGAATTATCGTGTAATACTTATTAAAACAAACCAATAATACTCAGGATGTGGTTTAGGTCGTCTCACCTCTAATCAAATCAAAGCGCCCCAAAAACTATAATAAAATGAGAAAATTGTGCGCCCACAAAATCTGTGCGCCCTAGGCTGCAGCCTAGTCAGCCTATCCGGTAATTGGGTACTGCAGGAATTCTGTAGCATAAGACACAATCACAAATACTTAACTCAGAAGAAACTGTTGTAATTAGTATATTAGGTAGATAAACTAGATATATTATATTGATATATTGTATTGTCAACGAATTGACAGTTTTATATATTTTTTACAAAACAATAATACACAAGTACTTTGATATTTACAATTATTTATTTTTCAAGTCACTCGGGCCTGGATGAGATGAGTTGACAATCACTGACAATCAAGTGACAGGGACAGGATTGATATTTGATCGATTTTAAATTCAATGTAAACATGGACATTGTCAGTAGTGCTACCGTTATGATATGAAAATTAACTACAATTATTTTAAATAATTTTATATTCCCTAAAAGTAATAAGGATTGACTTTGATATGAACGTAAATTTCATTAATATACAGGGTGGTGGCGGTTAGGGGTGAACATAGGGATTTAATATGGGATTTTAGTTTTTTGCAATTTCCTGCTCTCCTGTTCATTTTACGGCAAAAACTGTAGAGTATAAAATTGTTCAGAATTAAAAAGTGCATACAAAAATGTATTTACATTTATTATTATGTTTTTGGTTTCTTCACAATTTTAAAAAGAAATTTCAAAATTTCTGTTAATTTGTAGCAATAGCCATGATTTATAACTCAAATGTTTAAACATATTGGCTGTATTCTTTTTGACCCAATTGTATCTCAGCTCAGTACATAACTGAGTTGAGCTAAAGTGAGTTGTGATTTTGCAAAAAGAACAAGTTTTATTCCATTTTATCATTTCTTACTTTACCGATAGCATTTGTTGTAATAGCTGTCAAATTTATTGACATTTTTCTAATATATGATACTGTTTATAAACGAAAAATGGATAATGTGGAAAATATATTACTTATATGTATATCTGTATATGTGAATATAAATTTTGTTGAATTATATAACCTTAAAATGCAAACTGAGTGTTTCAAACCATTTTAAGTTTTGTAAACTGGTAGTGTAGCATCGGCAAGGGGGGAAGTGAGTTTACTCAGAACAACTCAAATCAGTTGTGTCAGAAAGAACAGCGATTTCCTGAGTTTATCTGAAGTGATCTGAGACGAGCTGAGATTTTGTCCAAAAAGAATACAGCTAATAATGTCATTCAATTTCTGTCAAATTTGCGAAATTTTCTCGAATAAAAAGTAAATTTAATAATGAATGTTTATTCGTATAAGGAACGAGTTTTCAGTATAAAAAATTATTATGGTGGAAATAGTTTTAGAAGAATACGTGATTTGTTTTCCATAAAGTACGAAAATACACCAATTCCTATTATAGCAACAATTTCTAAACTTGTTAAAAACATTGAGAACACAGCTAGTGTAGCTGTGAACGAAGGTAATGAAGGAAATAATAATAATAATAGAAGACGTTATAACGAAGTGAATGAAGAAATGGTATTGGCTAAGATAAATCAAAATTCTACGTAGTTGATACATTTGGAATTGATTTATTATTAAATGGTATACCTAATAAAAAATGCGTATTAAAATTAAAAGTTGTTTATTTTCATTTAATTTTTAAGTTAGATTAATGCATGGTTGACGTTTATAAATAATTTTTGACAACCAGAAAAAAATAAATTCCATGGCTATTGCTACAAAAAAACAAATTTTGAAATTTCTTTTTAAAATTGTGAAGAAACCAAAAACATAATAATAAATGTAAATACATTTTTGTATGCAATTTTTAATTCTGAACAATTTTGTGCTCTACAGTTTTTGCCGTAAAAAGAACAGGAGCGCAGGAAATTGCAAAAAACTAAAATACCATGTTAAATCCCTATGTTCACCCCTGACTGCCACCACCCTGTATACGTTTCTTAATACTAGTATTTTTTATTCCTTCTTTTTTAAAAAAATAACACCCAATAATTTCTATAAGTTATATTTCATTTTATAAGGTTTTTTTCAGGTCGATGACGTGAGTCTTCTGCTTGTTAATTTTTAGTTTTTATATAAGAGGTGGGTCAACTCATTAAAAATATACGAAGTTGGTATCCGCCAGATGTCTCAGCGTGTAAGGTTAGAAATGTTCCCGACACATAGGTAACTGTCATTTGTCAATTTAAATTGAAATTGACATACGTTAATTAATTTTATGTAAATATTCGATAAAATGTACAAATATCGAAAATACTGTTTCGTTGAAGGTTATAAATCAGGAATAACATTCAATAAAAAAACAATTCCGATTCACCATCCTTCGCAAAACATGTGAATGCCTGGCGGAAAGTTGTACCCTTTCCAGCTAATAAAATCCTTGGTACTAAAGATGATATTTGCCAAAAGCATTTTAAAAATGTAGATATTGTACAAGAATGATAATCTGGGGATGTACGCATTTTAAATATTTAAATATAACATCATGGTTTTTAACCCATTTCTGGGCGTGCCAATCTCCTTTTATTTGCAGGTTTCGGTAATGACGATATATCTATAATTGTAGTTGAAAACGTTTACTAAGCGTTACCTCACGGGCTCTCAAAGCTGCCATGGGGATTTTTTTGTGCTATATGAAATTTTTTTCAAATTTCTAGTTTGGTGTCGGTTGGAATCGAACCCTGTCCGTCCGAAACACAACCAATCACCTAACGCATACAGCTACGCGACCCCATTTAAAATTACAAGCGAAATATCTTAATCAAATTTGTGACATTTTGTATATGATGTATACATAGTGACGGCCGCCAAAAAATTCCCGCCGGGTTTGTTCCCGAAAAAATTCCCGGAAATTCCTTCATCCGCGATTTTGGGGAAGAAATTTAGTTACTATTTTTCCTGGATTTTTTTGGAAATATACCGTGAATATAATTTTTGCAAATTTTCCGTAAATTTTAAAAGATTTTGGCCGTGATGTTTGGTTGTTATAAATAAATATTAAATATGTAACATTGTTCATTTTTTTCCTTCAACATAAATTGTTATTTTGGTTAATTTTTTTCAAGTAAATATAAGCACTTGTGAAATTTAGTACGATGCTTTTGAATTATTCATTTAAGGTTTTATGAATATTGCACCTTTACTTTATGTAAGAAGTATGAAAATATATTGAATATTTAAAATATGGGGGAGTACTTTTTATTAGTTCTTACAGAGTCGCTCTACTCGTATATGACCGATAGTGCATAAATATATTGATACGAGTATAATTATGTATTTGTTTTACCATAATTTCACTGAAAAATAAAACTAAATAAACCTACAGTTACAATTTTTATTCATATTTAAAATTTCTTGGGAAATTTTCCGAAGGATATTTTTCTGGAAATTCCTCGTGAAATTTACCAAAAAAAAAATCCGGGAAAATTTCTGGGAATTTTCCCGTACCTTTAAATTTCAGGAATTGATCCGTCTTTACATATACACTGCAACGAACTATAAGTAACTACTTATAGCTCGCTGATACACAGATTTAAAACGAGGTTATTTAAATTGGTATTCATTTTTCTACCCGTATCATGAACATATCTGATAAATAGCTTTTCTTTCATCGTTGGACATAATGTATTCGTTTCATATGTTCATATCTCACGACTTCAGGACTTTCTTGTATAGTATCTTGAATACACTCAGTATGTTGTTGTAACTTTATATACGCTTGACAAAAGTCGTTATTCAAACTGCTTCATGCAACTATATTTCCACATTTGAAGTAAACAGTTACCTACTGTTGTACCGTAGAGGAATTGATTTGTACGAACTGTGACATTTAATTATTGCAAACCTTGATGTATTGTGTACCGTTTTAATGGAAATACGTTTTTCATGTAGCGTATCACATGCATGAAAAACAAATGTGACAGATAGGTACATATCGTAACTTTTTCAAACAAGAGAAATTAATATTTTTGGTGCTTGTACATACAATCTACATTCTATGTATTAAACTGATATGATCGATTGGTTATGGTTTTGTTGTACAATAAGCTTATAAACTAGAAGTTCTCAAGCATTTTTGGAAAGTATTTCAAACTACTTTTCCAAAGATTCCATAAACTCATAAAAATAATGCCGCTGAATTTTGTCTTGTTACATAACCTAATTTTTACCTTCCGTCACCTTTAGGTAAGGAAGGTATTGTCTTTGGTCAAAAAATTCGGTGGTGAGTTTTTGATGAATAAGCACGTTTTAGGGTCCCTAGAATACTAGTTTACTATTTTTACGATGATGTCTGTATGCGTGTATGTGTGTGTACGCGTGTGTATGTGTATTATATATATATATATATATATATATATATATATATATATATATGTGTGTGTGTGTATGTATGTATGTGTGTGTGTGTGTGTGTGTGTGTGTGTGTGTGTGTGTTTGTGTGTGTGAGTGTGTGTGACAAAATTTTCTAATGCGATAACTCTAATACTACAATTCCAAAAATTATAATTCTTTCGTATTCCTCTTCGTGACATCCATGTGAAGAGCTGATTAGATTTTGGTTATAATTGGTCAACCGGAAGTACTCTCATTTAAAGATTTCAATAGTATTTCTTGAAAAAACGATGTTAAATATCATTTTTTCACATTTAATGTTATTATAAATATTAAAGAATATTTCATTCTCTGTACGATTTGAATGCATTTTATACTTCATATTAAATAGATCTAGTGGCCTATTCAGATATATACAGTCATAAAGGTTGCTATACATATAAAGATTGTTATCATAAAGACATTTGTAACAATCTTTATGAATTTGTCAATTCAGAACCTATCGCCCCAATTCTGTAAGAAAGTTGTTAAATCTTAGTAATATTGCTATAGCAAATAACCAATAATAATTCCGAACACAGAATAAAACTTGAAAATGACAGGCTTTACATTTGTTTCTATTGGTTAAATTTTTTAGCACCGTAGCTAAGTCTTAACAACTTTCTTACAGAATTAGGCCGAATGTCGGTATTATTAACAATCTTTACAAAATAATACTTGTGAATGAACCAGATTATTTGACAACTGCTAACTTCATTATACATATATGAACCTAATCTAACCTTAATCTTATCTGTCAACGCTTTAATTTTTTTTAAATAATGAATTGCCAATGGACCTTGCCAATTTAAAGAGATAGAAGATATGCGCAATGGAGATCTGCGCATAGTAAGAACAACTGAGATCTATGACGTTTGATTCTAAAACATTTAGACATAAAATGTGAGAATATCTCGAATAACTTTAAAAAATCTTATCGAAATAAGTTACAAAAGCTTTTATTGAAGGTAAAATGTCGAATGATGCAAATTTTCACTGAGAATACAGGTATTTTAATGACTGCAATATTTTTGACGTTTCGTTTGACAGCCCAACTGGCAGTTGTTCGCGCCATTTTCTTACTATTTGCAGTGATAGAAAGAGATAGCCCTTAAATTGGAAAGGTCCATTATATTTAGTACGCAAACGTTTTCCCAAAACAACTAAAGAACAATATGATATTTATGTCATATTTGGAAACTTCTACATTATTCGATTTTAACAATCTTTATAGTACATAACAACCATAAGGACCATAACGACTACACAAATATTGAGTTCTGAATAGGCCACATGGAGTTAAAAAATTATAAAGAAATTAAATATCCTGAATTAGCTAGCTATGCTATAACTCTGGAAACAGCTGCTATATTAAGAAAATTCTGATTGAAAGGTGTCAGTGTCAAGTGCAGTTGACAGTATGTATGTGTTATAATTTTACTGGAAGTATAGGGTCTTTTGCTAGAAACTTTCTGTATGGAATTTGTATAAAATACATACAACTGCCTTAAGGTAATGTACAAGAAATATAATCTTTTGCAAGCAACTTTCTGTATGACATTTACACAAAATACATAGAAGTGACGGAAGGTAATGTGCTGGCCACATCAGATTTTTAATATTAAATGTACAATTTGCATAAATAATAGACTAATCCACTTCTGTCTGAGATTATTTCAAGTGTTTAAGTTACACTTTGTACAGTATTATGAGAAAGAGCACTAATAGTATTTGAAGATGCTGGATGCCTGTACAGTCATTATTATGATAAACATCACTAACATTTCGGTTGTAGGAAAAATATTGTATGCAACACGTGTGTAAAATAAAGTTTTTTTTATCTCGTGCTACAAACTCGCACTTGACCAAAAAAGTATTACTTTAAACAATTGTTGAAAACTATTTCATAAGAATTAAGAAATTTAGATTTAGTACTATCCTAATTTGTAAGGACATTAACATTTATTTATGACAGTGCCTTCTAACCTAACCTAATTTTTAATATTAATATTAAATGTAATTTGTACAATTCTAAAAGATTAACCAACTTGTCTCTGAGTTTCTTTCGAATGTCTAAGTTACATTTTGTGACAGTAGGTACTTAGTACTTAGGTAGGCATTTCGGATGTAGGAAAATTATTCTACGCAACATATGTGTAAAATGGTGTTTTTTATCTCGTGCTATAATTTCAGCACTTGTCCAAAAAAGTACTACTTTACACCCTTGATGCATAAAGAACTATTTTTCTTTAAAACCCATTATACAAAACTATAATAAAATATTGGTATATTTGAATTATATTATCATATTGCAAGAGTGCAAGCATACAAGAAAGTATTGTAACGTGGAACGCCCGCCGTTGCCGCCGCTGTCGCCACCACCGACGCCGCAGCAATGAGCGAGTGTCTATTTATAGCGATGACGCAATCGCGCTAGCAACTGAGTTACGTAAACAAACTAGTTGCGACTTGTTTAATTACTTGCGGTCGCCTGAACCTTTTGTGTTCATTGTTATTATGCGGGCGAACATTCTAGAGCTTTCTGGAAGGTAATGGCAGCTATATAAACGGGACGAAGCTATCTATGCTCGGGAGTTAGTTAGTTACATGGAGAGACATATAGAGACAATCACATAGAGTGTTAATGAAGCACAGCAGTATCGTGGTGAGCGTATGCAGTATAGTATCGAGTGGAAGACTCGGGAAGTTACTGGTTAACTGGGATAGCTGTGGATGTGAATACTCGGTAGTGTTGACGAGTATTGGAAAGCTATAGTGTACAAGGACAGTAACGGCGAGTCGGGAAGTTGCTGGTATACCGGGACAGCTGTGAAAGAGAATACTCGGTATAGTGTTGACGAGTATTGGGAAGCTAGGTATACGAGGACAGTAACGGCAAGTGGAAGTGGATACTCGGCAGTAGTGGTGAAGAATTATGGCATACGGACAGTCGGTGATACTGAAGCGGTGGAAGTTAGACTGTTAGTTACATAAATAGACATATAGTGAGGTGAAAGGTATGACTTCTGTCCGAGCAGTTGAATATACAGACGCTGTTGAGTCAGTTGAGTATATAGACGCTGTGGAGGTCGGTAGGCGGACAGTTGAACGTGATATAAATAAACAGTGACATAAATAGTCGAAATAAATAATTAGCAAGATCGTATAAATACATAGTCGTGTTAATTGTTAAATAAATAAATAGTGTTAGTGTTATCTAGTTAGTTTTTTTATAATTGTTTAATATAAGTAATAGTCATTTTCATTACAGTTTAATAAACACTTATTTTAATTAATTGTCTAATATTTACATAGTGATACACGACGAGGCGAGAGTACACTCGCATCTCGTCTCGTCTCGTTGCATTATGCGAGACGAGAACGAGAGCGAGATTGCAGTTTAAAATTCGAGGCGAGATCGATATAGCAACTGCGAAAAGCGAGAAATCTCGCGAGATTCTCGCGAGAACCTCGCAATAAAAAGTATTTGTAACTTTATAGCTTTGATTCATAAATTCAATAAAAAATGCACCGTACAAGGAGTAGAGTCAACGCTAATTCATGCATAGAACACGTAAATTTGAAAATTATATGAATTCACAATATTTTTTAAGTCTATTTAGAGTCGATTAGTATAGAGACAAAATCGGTATTGTATCCAATAGAACTAGTTTTCTCTAATATATCAGCCCCTAATTCACCCCAGTTAAAACAACGGTTAATAAAACTCTTGTCGCCACTGAAAAGTAAAGGATGTTATATTAAGCGTTGATGGGAGCCTACAGGGAGAGAAGCGGAGTGATTGGTTGCAACCGGGTTACCAGTGTAGCAGTTTTTTATGACTTAATCTTACTTAAATAGTGGCATATATTTAATAAGAAAGTGTAGATACTTTTAGTTACAAAAAATAATCACAATTTGATGGTAAATTTAATATTTTAAAGGTAAATTAAATTATTTACTAACATCACATTTTCTGGTGACCGTAAATGAATAAATATTATGTTCGTATTGAAATAATTTGGTGACCAGAATTTAGTGTTTCGTCTCTTTATTAAGTTATACGACAGCCAATACATGGGAGACGGTGCTATTGGTACCAACTTGACTCTTGTAGTTAATAATAGTTACGTAAATACGTAGTGCGCAAGCGCTTATGTTTATAGCGAGACTCTCGCGAGACTCTCATACGAGAACGAGATGAGATCCAAAAAAATGTGCCAGAACGAGAGCGAGATCGAGATTACAGATCCAAAAACGAGACGAGATCGATATTTTATATTTCTCGTCTCGTCTCTTCTCGCGTGCATCACTATATTTACACTTCACCCAAATAAATAAAAACGTTACAGTGTTAAAAAATCTTGCTATTTTTTGCAATTCTCTTGCAAGACAGACTTTTGTCTTGCCTTGCAACGGAATAGGTATATAATTCTTGTCTTGTACTTAAAATAAATATATCATCACGGGATATTACCCATTGCTGGGTGTGCCAATCTGCTTTGTTCGTAGATATCGGTAATGATGTCTTGTACTTGTACTTTTCTTTCATTTTCTACAGGAACGAGACAAGAACAAGAAAAATGCAAGACTCTCGTGAAACACTATATTTACCACACACATGAGATTTTTTTTTGTAGCTAACTATGGGCGTTTGGTCCTCGTTTTGTTTTGCATCTATTAGTAATACGTGCAGTATTCAAATTAATAACAGATATGAAATTATGAGGTGTAAAGGTGCATTCACAAACGAAGATTAGGTTTATGGTTTTTGTTTAGGTTTAAGTAAGTCGTTCATAAATGTGAGTTTAAATTACCTGAAAATTAGTTTTGATATGTACAGACATCTGTGTAAATGCTTCAAAAACAAGATTAAAATATCGGTAGAGCAGTACTCAAGAAGACACTTTTGCGCCGTGAAACTGTCATTCGCTTTGCATTATTGGTTATATTTCAGCAATTAAGTTATGACAGTCTTCATCTTCTGCTCGTATTTGTTTAAAAAGCCATATCCACCAAGTAGATACTAAATAAGGATGGGAGTATATATCTATATCATTTCAGACTCGTTCTCATTGGTGAAGTTTGTAACGTCAACTAAATCATAAACCTAAAGTTTGGACCTTGCAATGTTTAGCTTTATGATTTAGATTTAGAGACCTTAAATTCTGAGGTGTGAATGGAGTCATTACATAATGCGGCCAAAGTCTTTAAATCTAAAGTATAAACCATAAATCTAAACCTAATTTTCATTTGTGAATGCACCTTTAACCATACTGGTGTAGCTACCTAATGACGCGTCTAGTGTCTAGTGAGAAATCCTGTTCTAAAACAAAAATACACATCGTTACTACTGCTCTAATTTAACTTGTTAATCTCAACATGACCTGTTTATTACTTTTATCAATTGAGCAAATCCGACGTAACACGACTTGTACATTTCCTATTTAATGAGAGTTTTATACTAAATGATAGAGAAGATTGAAAGAATTTCACAACTTTTAATGATACTTAACGGAACATTGTTTAACTGTCTAAAACTGTAATAAACACTTAATATATTTTTATAATACAGTGTATTGTCGTTAGAAGTTTTACGACATCTTTCTTGTGTTGTAAAAGTAATCTGATAATTAATTTCAAATCCGCACCTAAGTACTCAATATCATTAGTGATGCATTCTTTTATGTCCGTAAAAGAAGAGAAATTCACAATTTAATTGTATTGTTTTCTAGAAATTAAACATAAATCTCTGGATGACAACGGGAAATACATATAAGGTTTATTTCTTTAGCCTAATTCGAAATCATATGTTCAGTAATCAACGGAAAATTGCTACAATAAATATACCTATTAAGAAAAAAATTAAAGACATCTGCAACATTGTCAGCACAGCACCGTACTTATATTTTATTGGGAGCCAGTGTTGCTAGTAAGCAGAGCTGGAAAAGTAGGTATACATTTTAAAAATATTCAGTACTTTCCAACAATTTTATAAAAAGACAACAATCTAATTTAATGTTTTGACATAATATATACACGGTGGTGACTTGAACGACGCAGCATAGGGGTTTCAATGGTAAGATCTTAAGGTGCAGTTATTTGCTCCCCTAATTATTTTAGAGCAAAATTGTATTTAGGTTTTTGCTGCAGAAAAAAAAATACTGTATCCGAATATGCTAATGTTAATAAATTTTCAATTTCCGAAACCTTAAAAATAGTCGAAAACAATAATAACATTTTTGCAAAAATCATTGATGCCATGGAACAAAAGCACAAACATCTGTCACTACTTAAAGAGATCTTTCGTTCTCGTCAAATTACATTGTTGTAATCAACTATTACATTATTGTCATCAACACTATAATAAAGGTGTTTTCTTTATCCTAGTTTTGAAAATAATTTTAAACGATGTCACTTTGACAGATGTTTGCACTTTTGTTTATAACGAGGAAAATGAAAACATCTTAATTGTAGTTGATGACAACGATGTAATAGTTGTTGACTACTAGAACAATGTAGTTTGATGACAACCAAATTTAAGATTTCTTTAAGTAGCGATAGATGTTTGCGCTTTTATCTAAATTTTGTTCCATGGCATCAACGATTTTTGTAAAAATGTTATTATTGTTTTCGACTATTTTTACGGTTGCGGAAATTGAAAAATTATAGCATATTCGGATGTAGTATTTTTTTCTGTAACAAAAACCTAAATACAATTTTGCTCTAAAATAATTAGGGGAGCAAATAACTGCACATTAAGATTTTACCATTGAAACCCCTATGTTGCGTCGTTCAAGTCACCACCCTGTATATTGCAAAGTTTTTAATTATCTGGGTGAAATGTAGATACTAGACAATTATTATTAATTAAAATTAATGTTTATTTAAACAATAAATAAATATTTTAAAGATAATAACAATGACGATTACTAATATACTTTTTAAATTTGAATAAATATATCTGTGTACATATTTATGCCGGAAGTAATATTTATTTACTCCAAAATTATGTAGAGAAAGGGGTAAATATACTATTATTAACTCGTATGCTAAATAATAATAATAATAATAATAATAATAATAATAATAATAATAAAAATCTGATGTGGCTAACACATGACCTCCCGTCAATTCCATGTTTGAAATAGCAATGAGCTTTAAGTAAAGTATCACTTCTAGTTGATCGTTTGTAAACAAAATCTAATTTGTTGTTCCAATAAATAGAAAAGTCTGTATACCTAATTTTCGATGCTATTTTTTGTTTTTCCTCGAAAATCTGTTAAGAGCTCCAAATGAGGTACCACTTTATCATATAGGTATAGTCAAAAATCTAATGTTGTTTCGTATTATGCACGAGTTTTAAATACCAAATTTAAGAAGTTTTGAATCATGTCTTAATATATTTTTTCAAGAAAATCTGTTTATAGCTTCCTGTAATGTAGTACTTCCGGTTTACCAATTTTCGAAAACATCTAGTATGTCGTTCTCATTAATATAAAAGTATTAAATACCAAATTTGAAAACTTTTGGATTGTATCAACTTCCGGTTTATCAATTTTATCCAAAATATAATATGTTGGTTCCCTATATATATAAAAGTCTTAAATAATAAATTTGACAAGTTTTGGAATATATCCTGTTATATTTTTTACGAAAATCTGTTCAGAGCTGGAAGTAGAGTATCACTTCCGGTTTATCAATTTTAGAAAAAATCTAACATTTTCTCGTTAATATAAAAATCTTAAATACGAAATTTCAAAAGTTTTGGAATATATCATAATATATTTTTCTCTTCCGGATTATAAATTTTAGCCAAAATTTAATATGTTGTTCCTCTTCATCTAAAAGTCTTAAATACTAAATTTGACAAGTTTTGGAGTATATCATAATATATTTTTCACGAAAATCTGTTCAGAGCTTTAAGTAAAGTGTCACTTCTGGTTTATTAATTTTAGCCAAAATCTAATATGTTGTTCCCCTTGATATAAAAGTCTTAAATACTAAAACTGAAAAGTTTTGGATTATATTTTAATATAGTTTTCATTAAAAAGAGTCAATTCTGGTTCTCCAATTTTATCCAAAATCTAATCAACTCTTTATATGAATGCGGAAAGCTTAAATACGGAAAATAGAAATATTTGGAAGTTTGTTATAAGTTATCGTGAAGGAAAAAATCGTCACACACATACACACACTCACACCCACACCCACACCCACACCCACACCCACACCCACACCCACACCCACACCCACACCCACACCCACACCCACACCCACACCCACACCCACACCCACACCCACACCCACACCCACACCCACACCCACACCCACACCCACACCCACACCCACACCCACACCCACACCCACACCCACACCCACACCCACACCCACACCCACACCCACACCCACACCCACACCCACACCCACACCCACACCCACACCCACACCCACACCCACACCCACACCCACACCCACACCCACACCCACGCCCACACCCACACCCACACCCACACTCACACCCACACCCACACACCCACACCCACACCCACACCCACAACACACCCACACACTCACACCCACACCCACACTTACACCACACCCACACCCACACACGCACGCACGCACACTTACACAGGCATCATCGTAAAAATAGTAAAAACGTGTTGTGGGGACCGTAATTCGTGCTTATTCACAGGAAACTCACCATCGAATTAATAATATGTGAAATATTTGCTAATTGTTGTACTAAATATGGTTCAATATGTATTATATAGTGTAAAACATGGTTGTGTTAACCAGGCCCGTAGCCAGGATTTTTTTTCGGGAGGGGCTTCGAAATTTTAGGAAATGGAGGGAAGGAGTTTTATTATAATTTTCCTTTATCAAGCCTGTATCAAGAACTTTTTTGGAGGAGGGGCTCTTAAAAAATGAAACACGGATTAGTACGAAAGTTTAGAACAAACAAAATTTATAATTTAGTATTTTATGTACCAATTTAAACTAAATTCATTAGAATTTCGGCGGGGCTTCAGCCCCTCGAGCCCCTCCCCTGGCTACGTGCCTGGTGTTAACTGTTACAGTGCATTTTCTGTATTTATAGTACATTAGCATCTTACTCGTACAAGAAAACAAAAAATGTGTGATTGCACTTTTGAATTTCCAAACTACATACAAAGTAACATAATATCCATTACAAGTTGCACTAGGCAGGCACGAGTTAACAGTTCGTTGAAGTGCTTTGGCTTTGAGACGTGTAATACAATATTCTTTTATCCCATTTGATCTGAAGGATACTTTATTCGTATTTGTTTAGTTCAGGCTCAGAGAACAAGCAGTACTTATATTATAGTACTTCAGAGCTTGAAATCTCGAACACCTGGCAGTAGAGAAAACAACGAATAAACGCTAATGCACGAGTAATACAATCAATGAGCACTTGCACTTAGGATTGCTAGTTGCTATTGATGCTTGGAGTTAATTATAAGGAACATAAATAATATGTTGCATTCTGGGAGTATTCTGCTACTAATTATGCAGAAATTGAAAACTTTCTTTTATTTTGGAATGTTATTTTGTAAAATATTAGCTCTCATACCATCAATATATACCATAGAAGGCTTACAAAATGTTGGGCTTCATTCTGCGAATTGGCAAACTTTTTTGTAAGTATAAGTCATTTACTAATCTATATTATACCCTAGTCCGATCGCAGCTTGAATTCGCATCAATTTGTTAGTCTCCTCAATATCAAATATATATCAGTAGAATTGAACGAGTGCAACGAAAATTTATCTCTTTCATGAACTGGAAATTTCCTCAGAACTCCACTAATCTCATGACGTTACAAAATAGACGTATAGTTCTCGATTTGGTATTTTTGTACAAAATATTTAACAACTTTTTTGATAGCCCATTTCTCGTTGGCAAGTTCTGCATAAGGATACCTGTTCGTTCCACTCGTTCATGTAATTTGATCTTTATAAAAAACTTTAAAACTAATTCCGAAATGAACTCACCTGCAATTAGGTTACCTATAACCTACAATAACTTATTGAGTCATACTAATGATATAGACATGTTTTTCTTCAACTTAATAAAATTTAAGAAGACTGTTATTAACTATATTTCTGCGATTAATTCGTAACTTTATTATATTCATTTATATGGTAAATTATATTAAATGTTTATTTTATTTCCTTGTATGAAATTGTATCTACACTACAAGTTTCAAATTATTGTTCATTGTTGTTTGTAAGTTAGTGCTGTACTATAATTGGGACTAGCTCCTGTTGTCATAGGCGCCAACTACAGGGGGCTGAGTACCTTTGAGCCCCCTCAATAATTTAGAGGGAGGGGCTCAGCCCCCCCAATAATAAGACGCTCATCTTTTGATATATTTTGGAAGAATGTTACCGCAAAAGCAAATGAACTTGATTTCCCGGAACCTCAATTACCTCGAAAACGACAATTTCCAAAACGAATTGATGGAGGTAGTAGTGCTCATTATTTTGATACACCAACCGACATGTATCGGAGCATTTTTTATGAAGTAATTGATACTTCCGTAGAGTGCATAAAATATAGATTTCAATCAAAAATTTCAAACTTCGTTACTCAAGCTGAAAAATTTATTCTTGGTTCTACTAATAATATTGATGATACTTTTTATAAGGATGAGATTTATGCAGACAGACTGCTTCTACATAGAGATATGTTGCTTGACATAAAAAATTCTCGACAAAATATTCATTTTAATTGTTTAGAACATGTTATTAAGCTATTCAAAGAGGATAAATTTTTAAAAGACATGCTACCAGAAATGGCCAATTTTATTAAATTACTGTTGACTATCCCGGTGTCAACTTGTACTGCTGATAGATCTTTCTCCAGTCTTAGGCGCCTAAAATCATACTTGAGAAATACAATGGGTCAAAGCAGATTTAATGTAGTAAGCATTTTAAATACACATTTGCAATTAAACATTAAAAATCTACTTTTGTTATTGTTTTATTTCTATAATAATTACCTCTTATTTACAATTATAACCAAATGTTATAACTAGTCATTATTTTTATTTTAAAGTGTATGTATCTGTATTAATAATATAATTTAACTTTGCTTGCCTTTTTTTGAGCCCCCCCAATAATTCCTTCAAGTTGGCGCCTATGCCTGTTGTACGGCCTATTATTATAAATAAAATAAAAATAAAATAAAAATAGAAATTTCACAGTAATCTATCAACCGGGTGTCTTCTTAAAGCCCGTAATATAAAGGCTGGTTTATGGAAGCTGTAAGAATTTACTTTAACATTAAGACTTTGCATTAAACTTTACATTAAGTTGTCTGGAACATGTACTTCTTAGGGCAAACCAATAAGAGTAGGCTGGTTCTGACTTTTTACCTTCCATCACCTTTAGGTAAGGAAAGTATTGTACACACCACACACACACACATACACACAGACATCATCGTGAAAATGTTAAAATTGGATTCTAGGGACCTTAAAACGTGGTCAGTTACCAAAATATCGATATGCGATTATTAGCACCCTTACCAAGGGTAGCGGGAAGTAAAAACTGCAAAATTTACATTTTCACGCATTTTTTTTCTCAAATAACTAATGGGGCAACTTTAGTCTAATTTAACTGTATGTATCACTTACAGTTTCTAATGGTGTGCACGTTAACTTTGCCACACAGTATATTTATTTAATTTTTTTAATAATATAAACTGACAATAAATGATATTTTAAAGTACATATTTTTAGAAAGAAAAACTGTTATAAGTAATATAAAGTACCTATCAATCGATTTAGGTTTGCCTACAAGCTTTACTTCTTTTATTAAAAAAATCGGGATTATTGCCATTTTAAGTTTAATATATCAGAAATCTTTACGTAATGTCAAAATTTTATTAGGTGTATGGACTTTAAAACGACTTTGAGTTCGATTACTATTGGCGACTAAAACTACCGGTGTTGTAGCATACACGTGCTCTGAAAATGGTATTGTGTTATAAGATCGCATACAGAAACATTACTCGTATAACCAACATTTGTTTTGAACTATACCAACAAATTCATTAAACTTTATATAAATAGTGTTAGTAATAATTTTGTGTAAGTACTTAAATTATAATCACATTACAAAATAATACAATCACAATTTATTTTCTCAATTATTTCCAGCTGACATTCGAAAAAAGATATCTTAGACTCAGTGGCGTACCTAAGTGAAATGGTGTCCAGGACAAGGGTCGTAATTGCGCCCCCTGTCAACAATGTAAAATCAAGATTTAGTGTAGCGAGATATGTGGCATTTGTATTGTTGTTGAAATTACTTAAGAATATCCATGTATGTAGGTATGTATATATATTATGAAGTAACTTCAACCATGAATGAATCAGCACAATAAGAAAATAACTATCAATATACGGATGTTCCGCGACTCGACCGACAAACTTATACCATATATTCCGTAGGTCATTACGACCAAAAAATGGCAGTAATAGCGTGCTCGAAATCGGTCTTTTCAGTTTCTTCTCTTTCAACTCTCATCAAAGCAAGATCACTTAATCGATCTTGACCCATGGGGACTTTCAGATAATTTAAGATCAGTTTTAATTTGTTGAAAGATCTTTCACAGCTAGCGATGGAAACTGTAATAGTCAACACTATTTACATGGCTATTCGAAGATTTTTCGCCGTTGGCGTTTTTCGGTTTCAACATGTCAGTTTTGACAGAGACTACGTCCAATTTCCAGAGATTCAGTCACCAAAGTTTCTCTTTCATTGAGAAAATAATCTTTTAAACCTTTCAAATCTAAGGCGGTATCATGAAAGTTCATATTTTATATCTTGCAGTCTTTTCTGAACTCTATCAATAGGAATGAGTACTCTCATCCAAAATCCAAGTAGAGTCAGAAAATCGTGTCAACATACGGTTGTACAATTGCGTAGCATCACTTCTTGTTTCACTCGTTTCATTTGCATCATCCATTATGCCGTCAAGGTAGTTGGTTATGGGCTGCACTTTTGCACTCCATATTGTTTTAGACTTAGATTTAATAACTATGGGCGCAGCGTTTTTGAGTATTTCTCAGCGTTGAGTAGACGATGAAAAAACAGATAGAGAGCTTCAACAGCTCCGAAAAATGTCAATACGCAAAGTAATCAACAGTTTTAATACTTCAAATTCTGGCACCCAAGTTACATACGGATACCAAGGGCTCCAAGCGGCGCCCCCTTGGTTCTGGCGCCCAGGGCACCTGCCCTGTTTGCCCCGCCCTAAGTACGCCACTGCTTAGACTTATTTCTAAGGAAATGTTTACTTGTTTGGAGACAACAAATTCTTCTCGAAGTTTTATAGAAGAGGAAGAATTGTTGAATAGTGAGTTGTTATCTTTATGTGGCGTTAATGAACATAGTGCTACAGACTAAAACAATTTTGGGCTGTGTTTAAACAAGTGCTCTAACGTCACATCCTCATGAAATTAGAAGAACTTTAAATTTACAATTGATTATTTACAAAATGCTTTTGTATAGCTGGCCATACTGGCCAGTGCAAACACATTACAGCTGTCTTAATATTTAGTACAAGATAGTAAAATAGTACCATATATTATCAATGAATGTTAAATAAATATGTATTTACTTTACTTAGTTAAGAAAATTAAAATGGAACTAATGTCAAATATCTTTCAAATTGTTTTAATTACAAGTGTAAGAAATATACTGAATGCTACACATAAAGTGAAAAGTGTATTATTTTACTCATGAATTGGTCCGGAAATAATACAATACTTTTCATTTTTGTTATCCTCTTATGATTCGTCATTTGTTTTTCAGTTCGTATTTTTCTAATCCAGCCCTCTCTTTTGTAGATAGACTCCATTTTAGCAAATTTATTTTGGATGTCACTCTTTCTCTCACTAATTTTTGGGACAAATTTCTTACTACCCCGAGAATGACAGCCATAAACGCAGTAATTGACGTTAATATTTTTTCGTTTTTTGCTCATATTGCAAAGACAAACAAGAAACCAAGGAATCCAGTGCACTATATATATTTACTGAATAGTTGAATAACAGAATACCATTTCCAAGAGTTGCAAATATCGTCCGCGTGAGGGATTCATGTTAATTTTAGTCGCCAATACCTAAGCGCCAGGGGCGGACCGTGAACTTTGGGAGCCCTGGGCTAATACTGTTTGGGGGCCCTGGCTATTACTGTTTGTGGGGGGGGGGCAACTAATTAACCATCTAACTGCCATCTATCAGTGTGTCAAAAAACTTTAAAAAGGTTTTTTTAATGTAGCATGGTGTTTTGATATTAGTCAATGAGAGTACGAAAATTATCCTTTATTGCAACAATTATGAATAGACATGGGTACCTTGATATTTTAAAAGCAATTTTTAATCTATGCGCCGACAAAGGCTTAGTAGATAATTTTAATTTCATACATAAGAACAATACGACAAATAATTTGAGCCTTGTAAGAGAATGGCTATTGTATAATACTTATCAAAAATAAGTTCAATTACCCAAACAGAATATAACGCCATTGGAGGCCAAAAATTTGGTAGATTCAATAGCTCGTTATTTAGTTGCTGTTATAAAAACGAAAGGAAACCCAACAATAGCTATTTGTGTATTAAGAGCGCAAAATGGGACATTGTCGATTGAGAGGACGAAATCGACAATGTCCATTTGCGCTCGAAACAAACATACAAGGTTTTTTCTACAGTATCCGCAATGGGGTCCTCTACCATAACAATTTTTTTCTTTTTTTGTATAATTTATATACTTTTGCAGGTGACAGTACAACTGTTCACACAATTTATTTTATATTTAATTTTAATTTATAGTTATTTTCCATTCTTCTTGAGTTATTGCTTCAATCTAATCCAACCATTTTATACTTTCGTTTTTGTAAATAAATAAATAAATAAATAAAATAAATATATCATCACGGCATATTACCCATTGCTGGGTGTGCCAATTTGCTTTGTACGCAGATATCGGTAATGATGATGAGATATTCATACCGTGCGGGCGTTTACCAGGCGTCACCTCACGGACACTCATTGCTGGCGTGGAGAGTGCACCACAGGGGTCAATTTTGTGCCATTTAAAATTCGAAAATATTTGGTGTCGGTCGGGATCGAACCCGGTTCCCCAAATTCGCGACCAGACACGCACGCGGCCACGAGTTTTTGTAAATGAATGCCCTATTTTATTTTCACAGCAGTGCAGCATTTTGTTTAGTTATGTAATATACCGACAGAACAGTTATACGTCAGATTGACTTGTGAAGGTGGTAAATGTGTAACTACAGTGCCATTAGTTCCTGACTAAACGTTTCCATTAAGAATTTAGACAAGTGACATTTCTCAATACATTTTATAGTTAGAAATTTGGACAGCGAGTGTTTTTTCTACTTTGTCGTGCATGAGCGGCTAAGTAACATTTTGCGTTTACAAGAGATAGCACAAATGGCTACTTTGTATATAGGCTGTAGAAAAAATATATTATTTTATAAAACATATACCTATAAACAGTTTATAATTTTTATGTTTTGGTTATCGTACGGAGACTTTATTGTCATAAAATTAGGAATATTTTCAATGGAAAGTATTTGTTACTTTATAGCTTTGACTCATAAATTCAATGAAAAATGCACCGTACAAGGAGTGGAGTCAACGCTAATTCGTGTATAGAATACGTGAATGTGAAAATTATATGAATTCACTATATTATTGAGTCTATCTAGAGTCGATTGGTATAGGTCCCAGAGCGAGCAAAAGCAAAATAAAGACAAAATAGAACTAGTTTCCTCCAATATTTCAGTCCCTAATTCACCCCAGTTAAAACCACGGTTAACATTTTCTTGCCGCCCTTGAAAACTAAACCAATGTAGCGGTTTACAAGTTACAAATAATAATTGTTGATGTTTTAATTCGTTTTCCCGATGACAGAATGTATTAACAGATGTTCGTATTGAAATAGATTAGAGATCACAATTTGGTGATAAATTGGATATTTTACAGGTAAATTAAAATATTTACCAACTTATCACATTTTCTGGTGACCGTTAATGAATAAACATTAGGTCTGTTCGTTTCGCTACTTTGCGTCTACGGTTTACTGCCGCCTCCATAGAAAGTATATGGGCGCGGTAGTAAACAGTAGACGCAAGGTAGCGTAACGAACAAACCTATTATGTTCGTATTGAAATAATTTGGTGACCAGAAATTAGTGTTTCGTCTCTTTATTATAATTTTCTATTTCGGTGTTCTTATGACTCTATAAAAGCACTGTTTATCACTGAAAACACGATGTTTAGAAGATCTATATACGTACTGTTTTTGGCGCCTTTCATGTTCTAGAGGTGGTAGTCATGTTTTCATTACTGACAGATAATCTCAAAATGGTAAATTGTTTGTGTTGAAATATTATTTCTAATTGTAGATTTTTATCCTTTCTCTAGGTTTATAGCTATAGCTGTGTTAGTTAAGAAAGAATAAGAATCTGTGAAGTTAAAATTTCAACAAAAAAATTATGAAACAAGAAACAATGCGGTCAGGTTTACTTTGTCAAAATTATTAAAACGGTAAGTTTTATTTATTACAATTTAAATTTATGGTATTGCAATTTTGAACTGAATGTATTGTTATTCCAGGTAGGTTAGGAAATGTATGATGCACGTTACTTGAAAATGTTGACACTGTCTACTCAATTTGTGGCGGCTACTAGCAAACAAATATGAAACGTTTTAATCCATGATTTCCAGTTCCACGTAGTTGCGAACTATCGAATATATGCCATATTATGTTTTGTATTAAAAATTGTAAGAACAGCTGTTGCCGTTAACTGTGCAACTGAGCAGTGAGTGTTGACAAAATGGTGGAAAGTAAAAGTCTAGATCAATAAATTGTTCATTAAAGTATTTCATTATTTAAAGAGTTTTATTTATATGTTGTTTTCTCAATAAAAAGGCTTGATGGTCCACGTAACGTCTTTCAATCCCATATTCAAGTTTTATTTATAACCAACACGAACCACCGATATGTCAAATCAGGATGGTTCATTAATAAACCTTGGAGTTTATTGTATGTATTGGTTTCCCTCTTTCATAATTGTATAATGCTTGTTTTAATGTAAACAATCAGACAAAATCACAAGATACACAAACTGTCAAAACGTGAAATTTCAATTTTTATCGGGAAGCGCTACCAACATAACTGATAAAAAAACACCAACTCTTATTTTTGACAAAACCTTTTTTTAAAAATCTAATTGTAAAATTACCTCAATAGAAAAAATAGTATAAAAAACATGTATCATAAGGCCTGTTGATGCACTCGTCCTTTGTAAAACTCGCCTGGCGGCTCGTTTTCCAAACTTGGACTCGTACGTTAACAGATTGCCTTATGATACTAGTGTTTTAATGTACTATTATACTTATACGACTGTAAATACACGGAAGATGGTGCGATTGATGCGAACTTGTCTCTTGTAGTTAAGGTGTTACGTAAATATGTAGTGCGCAAGCGCTTATTTTTATAGCGAGACTCTCGTGCGAGAACGAGACGAGACCCAAAAAAATGTGCGAGAACGAGAGCGAGATCGAGATTACAGATCCGAAAACGAGACGAGATCGATATTTTATATTTCTTGTCTCGTCTCGCCTCGCGTGTATCACTAATCTTATTGCTTGAGCTCATAAATCATAATTTTGTTACTATCCGCCTTTTTTGGATATACCAGTTGACTACTAATAATTTGTAATACATACAGGATGTCCCATAACTTCAGGTACATATTAGAAGGGCATATAGTTCTTAATGTCCTGATTACGGAACAAAAAGAATTTTTTCAAAATTCCTATAATTAAGGGTAGTTCACTTAAGAAGAACATTTTTTGTACCCCTGGATACTATAATATATGGAATAGTGGAATTAGTTATAACTATTAAATAAAATAATTTAACAATGAAATTAATTTATGCAATTACGTAAAGCTTTGTCATACCAATTAAGTTTGGGAGATGTGTATGTAATGAAAAAAATCAAATTATTTACTTTATTTTTACAAAAACTGTTCAAATTTATTTCCATTAACAGCTAAAAATAATGCAGCACGTTGAATTAAAGAAATTGAACAAGCCCGATGAATTGCATTCTCTTGTCTAATTCTTTCAGCACAATTTTCAACTCGTTGCCGTAATTCTTTAAGGGTTTCAGGTGCCTCTTGATTATCATAGACGAGGGATTTAAAATTACCCCACAAATAAAAATCTAACGGATTGAAATCCGGGGATCTAGGGGCCAAGACGCGGGACCTCCTCGACCAATCCACCTGTCCTCAAATACTCTGTCAAGATGATGTCTGACATTTCTAGCAAAATGTGGCGGCGCACCATCATGCATAAACCATGCATTTTGACGTACATTAAGAGGAATATCTTCTAATAATTCAGGCAAATTATTCAGCAAAAATTGTAAATAATCATTCCCAGACATTCTGTTAGGAAGTATGTATGGTCCCAGTAACGATCCGTTTACCATCCCAGCCCAAACATTTAGTGAAAATCTGTGCTGAAAATGACTCCTGACAGCAGCATGTGGATTTTCTTCGGTCCAGTAGTGACAGTTATGAATAGTATGTATACCATCACGAGTAAATATCGCTTCGTCGGAAAATATTACTTTTAACGTACAATTGCCATCCTGAGCATGTTGGTTTAGAAGACATTCACAAAACCTTACTCGAGAGTAATGATCGGGTTCAATTAACGCATGGACTCGTTGAAAATGATAAGGATGTAAATTATTATTCCTTAAAATTCTCCAAATTGTCATTCGTGGTACACCTGGTAGTTGACGAGATATTCTCCTTATGCTGATTGTTGGGTCATTGCGTACCAAATCTAAGACAGCATTTTCAACATTTACTGGTCTCCGATGAGCCCCGCCGTCTCTTCCCCGATTAGGTTGTAAAGAACCAGTGTCGCGAAGGCGTTGAGTAAGGCTTACAAATATGCGAGAATTCGGATGCCGTCGTCATGGGAAACGTTCAGCGTAATAACGCTGAGCTAATCTACAGTTTTGCCCTGCTTCGCCATACATTAGCAACATATCCACTAAGTCACTGTTACTGTAACCATTCATATTTGTAACAATAATCAGAAGAGCAATATCAAAACTGTTATAAGAAACACAATTTATGTGGCCGGCTACTAGAAACCTAATGAAATGATTGTATTATGCGAACATTTCTTATTAATTAGATATAATACAACGTAATATTTAATATTAAAACTACCTATTCAACCAGTGTCCCAAAACTGTTTCCTTCAAAAACCTCAAAAACTAATTTTTGAATTTTGAAAAAAATCTTTTTGTTCCGTAATCAGGACATTAAGAACTATATGCCCTTCTAATATGTACCTGAAGTTATGGGACACCCTGTATTTATGAATAATTATCCTGTATGGTAAACAATGGACTATTGATAAAAACTATAATTTATTTGTATGCTGCTCACACACCGCGCTAAGCTAACTCTTTTCGCACATAATTCAAACACCGGTAAAAAACAATTTAAACGGTCACCACTGCCGCTAGCTGGAAGGTCACGTTTTGAGTGTTGTAGGCTGTAGATCAGGGAGCTATCCAGGTGACTATCTCCGCTTTAGTGCGGCCATTAGCCGCCAAACAATATCGTATTTCCCGCTGACCGATTTGCCTTTGCTGGACTTCAGTTTGTTACGTAGTCGTAGTCCGTCGAGTCCGTCCAACTTTCAAACATTCTGCGCGCACGGCGATGACATGACAACTGCTAACGAAGAGGATGTTGAACGTTGTTTGTGGGAAATACGAGAAATACTTCGTGGAAGACTTCTTGTTTACACTCCGATAGTTGCTACACAGGTTATGGTTTATTGATACCGAGATTTCAATCGTATTTTGCAAAGAATGATTGTAGTGTGTATTGAAATTTAAGTGAGAAAATAGATGAATAATAAAAATGCGAAAATGCCTACAGTGTATGAAAATCCTCATTGCATATATTGATGGCCGGATTAAATGTACGGTGTTTCGCGATAGGTGTATAAAAATTTTTTGGAGATAAATTAAATTATTGATAATTGATCATATCATATAAGTATACATACCATCACGACTTTCATCCACTTTTAGTTGTCAATTTAATTTTATACGTACATTTTGGCATTGACGATATACAGGACACGATGTCCTAAAAACTCGCCCTGCATGAATATCTACGGAAATATAAGAGAACCTAATCTCATAGCACCTACTTTGCACGACTCATAATGGGGTCCAGTACTCATTTTTCAATAATTAATATTTTACCTCCCGCTACCCTTGGTAAGGGAGGTATAGGGATCGTGCTAAAAATTGCATATCGAGATTTTGGTAAATGACCACGTTTTAAGGTTCCTAGAATCCAATTTTAACATTTTCACGATGATGTCTGTGTGTATGTGTGTGTGGATCCTCCACTCTAACTCAAATACTATCAATTAGAAAATTCTGAAATCTTGCATTTCGAACTTTTTCTATATTGGAAAAAGCCTATTAGATTTTGGTGAAAATCGGATTACCGGAAATGGCACTTTACTAGGAGCTCAAAATAGTTTTTCATCGAAAAATACCTTTAAATGTAATTTTTTCGAGATTAATGTTATTATAAAAATTAAAGATTATTAAATTTTCTATAGATTTGCATTAATACTTTTTCTATATATTTTATGGATAAAATTTATAAAATTATCTATAATTTAAATCCCAGATCGTACGCCCTAAACAAACAAAACGCAGTTATTTAAATGTATGTAACTGACAGATAAATGTCACTATCAAAGAACTAATCATTACAAAATAATATTAGTAACGTTATAAAAAGGAAAAAGTAAATAGAACAATAGAAAAGGAATTCAATACAGTTTCCAGCATAAGTATAAGTAAATATGTAGGTATGTATTTAGATTAATAAAAATTAACGTTTCAAAAAAATGTTTAAGCTAATCCTCATTTTTGGATTAGTGAATTTTATTCTATCTCGGTATTTCAAATTTAATTTTCATTTTATTATAGCTCAGGTGGCTCAATGGTTAGAGCAACGCCTCATGTCATGAGTGCACTCGGGGCTGGGTTCGAATCGCACTAAGGCATGGATGTGTGTGAATGTGAACCCACTCTGTAATTGGGATTTAATCTTGTTGATGGGTTTAAAAAAAGATAGTAACTTGGATTAGATAAGACTATATTTTAAGATATAAACTGTCAAAATTAGAGTTAAATTCGCTTATCCAAAAATAAGGATTGAGTTAATCTTTTTTGTGACTCGGGCTGTAATGGCGGGAGGTATTGTATTGGCCTGGCCACACGAGATTTTTTCGATAAAGCCTATGGCACACTTGTCGATGAGCATCAAGGAGCATCGATGAAACAACAGTACGCACCCGTCATCGATGAAAAATACGGCGCCGCTATTTTCATCGAAGAGCATCGATATGAAACGAACGGATCTTTTGAATATCATTTTGCGTCAAAATAGAAAATAAGGTGTCAACTAAAAAACAGTGTTTTGAAAACATATCCTGCAAATAGCATGAATACACTAAGGAAATATCAATTTAAAAACCGACAGCATAGGAATATTTCACTGGTGTTATTACCAACTTAATTGTTTGCGTCACAGAAAAAATCGCTGTAAACTATTATTCACGAAAGATGACTATTCAAAGTCATATGTGAGCCGTCTGATATAATATTGCTTGCAGATAACTTCATTGCATTTAGTTTGCATAGGCGTGCAACATGAAATATTTATGGAAACATTTTAACTGAAAAAATAAGAGTAATTCATTTGAAAATTATTCCTCTTTCTAAATAATGCCTTTCTGAAAGATTTATGTTCTTCACTTATGTTTTTACAAAATACAAAAACATAGACTTAACTTATAAACCAAGGAATAATAATTTGATTTAAACGTCAACGCCACTGGGTAAATATTAGCACAGAGGGCAGTGCAGTAGATAATTAGGTATCTGTAATTCTACGACATTTGTCATTATTATTTATAGTGTGTTAGAAAGTAATGCCACTATTTACGTATATCTGTCACACAACATAAATTAAATAGACATAGGTCAAATAATCTTTCTCTTTCTAATACAAAATGTTGCTAAGCTACTGCTATAAAGTGATGTGTATTCTTTCTTCTAACAAATGACCTTGAATAGACATCTTTGGTGAATAATAGTATATAGTCATCGATGAAAATGAAAACCATCGATGTCGGGTGCGTACTGTTGTTTCATCGATGAGTTCATTGATGCTCTTTGATGCTCATCGACAAGTGTGCCATAGGCATAAACGACACTGAATTTATACATTTTAACTTTACTTTATTATTTTACTTTTTACTTTACTTTACTATTTTACTTGCTGTATAAACCCATCATTAATCGCTATTTATTATTTATTTTTTGTTATGGTGCAGAACCCTATTACGCTTATCTCCCCCCTGTTTGTTTACATAGGTGTCTGCTAGCCTGCGGCGCGCTGTAATTATGTTACCACCTACCAAGAAGTTTCGACCAGGGACGTCGATACGGTGCGCTAATTCAGTGGCGTAGATACTCGCTCATCACAATACGTTTTACAATAATTAACAGCTGTGGAATTTATGTGCCGGTATGAGATACCGGTGCGTAGCGGTTGAGGGTAACTAATGTATTAGAAAACCATGTAATATTCTTCTCATATTAGCAATAAATCAGAAAATGCAACAAATGGCAAATTTCTACTATATAAATAGGAATTTATCATTAATATAAAACTTGTAATAGAAGATACAATAAAATCTATCTAGAATAATACTCATTTAACTTTTCTTTACAGACGTGCTGTATTAATTAATGTCTTAAAATCTGCTTGTCAATAATAATAGCTATTTATATTACAAGTTGCGTAAATAAACTTGTCTCTCAAAAGAGTGTGCTTTACTACGGTAACGAATCAATAAAATGTACTTACTTATAGATTTTTGATATTTCTGTTTTTTATTGAATTCTTGAGTGCGACATTTCAGTAATTACTTTACTTTTGAGTATATTGTCGATTGTCGCTAGCACATTAAATAGTGTGCTCTATGTCCGAAAGGCCATTTCACTGGAGGTTTTAGGCTTGATTTACATTAGCGGTACAATGACGGTACAATAACGGTACGATACTTCTTGGTTCAATGTATTTTAATGGATCCATTTACATCTACGTTCTTAGTACGATGACGGCCCACTGATATTTACTGATTTACATTAGCGATACGACCAGGGAACAGTATAGTTTTGTTTCTATTGAAATAGCTATTTATGTAATAAGTTGCGAAAGAAATGTGTTTTAAGCATGCGACGTGAAAATTATCCTACGAGGCGAAGCCGAGTTTGATAACACGGGTTTATCGATGGAATCAACTGTTCAGCAATGTTTCGCAAGTACGCACAACTTCAACCTACTCATACTGAACATCAACGGTTTTTTCTAACCTATACAGAAATTTTAAGTGTTGCACGCTTCCTGTGGTTATAAATACCATAGGTGGTATACCTAAAAAAATTGCAGAGTTCCTCGGCCTCCCAAATGCTAAAGAATATACCGGGCATTGCTTTCGGCGGTGTTCTGCAACATTTTTAGCTGATTCGGGGAGCAGACATTAGAGTGATCAAGCGACATGGAGGGTGGCGTTCAAGTTCTGTTGCTAAAGGCTACGTCGAAAATTCTTTGGAAAATAAGAAAGAAATATCACGAAGAATTTTAAGAGAAAAAGAAACAGCAATTAAAAAAATAAAAATTGTCGACAAAGAATCAGAATCCAGCAGCACATCTACTTCAGTTTATACCCACATTGAAGTTAACCAAGAAGACGTATTAAGAACGATATCAAATGTTCAATTTAGTAATTTAAGTAATTACGTTGTAAATATTTATCATAAATAAACAGTTATAATAGGTATTTAGTATTTTTACTTTTACGCATTAAACTGTCATTTTTAAGCACTAGTGCTTAAAAGTACTTCATTTAACAACGGAAATGGCAATCGAAAAGTTGTTGTTATAATCCGCTAGTATAAAAAATATTTATTATCATAGTAACAGCGTAGTATTTGCATGCAAGGGGGAGTGGAGGGTTGCGTTTGAAGAGTACGTATACGTCAAGTTGACGTTCATGCCAAAATCAGCCGAGTGAAAGTAAACATATGCGAGTAGGTGATTGACATTTCACATGTTTTTGACTTTTTCATATATGTCTTTAGTTAAACCAAAATTTAGTCAAAATGAGCTAGAAATGAGAAATGATTATACATATACATTTATTGAACAAAAGTTCTCTGCTTATAAAAAAAAACGTGAAATATACAATACCGATTATTACATAAAAAATAGTATCGTTTTGTAAAAATTTCTGGATTTTCTTCATTTTCTTCTCTTTCGTTTACACGAGTAAGGACAGTTATAGTCAAGTCGGTATTTAAGAAATTTTAAAACATTGCACGATATTTTCTACTTTTGATAGAAACATGACATATGCACCACAAATTGTCATAATACATAAAAGAAAAAACTATATTGTCATGGTATTCTATTATGTTCGTACCGTCGTGGTACCGTCTAATGTAAATGCCTCGTGTAATTGACATACCGTCACTGTACCGTTATTGTACCGTCATCGTACCGTCATTGTACCGCTAATGTAAATCAAGTCTTACGGAACTCACCTGTGGTACTTTCCAAATTTAATGTGTGACATGCAACATAGTTTCATATTCTTTCGTTTCACACTATTTTTATTAATTAATGATTTTGTAATTTTTATAACATAGATAAATGAACAAATAAATAAAATGAAACCGTATCATTTGTGTGCCCCATTAATTCTCTTCAGTTCCAGTCTACAGAAGAATTTACGATTTCAACATTTATTTTCAGATTCAACAAATGAATGAAGAAATTGTAATAAATTAGTTACGAAATATGTTAGTATCATGACCATCCGATTTCAGGAGTTTTTACTTTCTCATCGTTAAATATTAGGTATATATTTTCATCCGTTTGCCTTAAAAAAGTGCATTTTATTTCAAGCTTTTATTGTGTAAAAATACGTACTTTATAAATCTATATTAATGAAAAAAGTTCATGTTTCTTCTATCTATTTAGAGTTTGTATACAGCTGTCGCCGTTTACCGTTCCAACCGGACTCACCGAGGCGCAGTGTTTTACCATTGCCGTACTGCCGGTTGGTTTTCAGCCATTGCTATATTTATTTAAGATGTATAAAAGTATAAGCTGTATTTCTTTTTTACGACAAATTACACATTGTCGGTCGATGGGAACACATGGTTCGGGTGACGTCATTGGGAGCTATGAGATGTGAGCTTATCCGCTCAGCCACCAAGCCATCTAGCAAAAGATCCTATATTTCCAGTAAAATTATAGCACAAACATACTGTCAATTGCACTTGATACTGACACCTTTCAATCAGAATTTTCTTAATATAGCAGCTGTTTCCAGAGTTATAGCATAGCTGGCTAATATAAGATATTTAATTTCTTTATAATTTTTTTACTCTATATCTATTTAATATGAAGTGCATATAAAATGCATTCAAATCGTATAGAGAATAAAATATTCTTTAATATTTATAATAACATTAAATGTGAAAAATTGATATTTAATATCGTTTTTTCAAGAAAAACTGTTAAAATCTGCAAATTAGGGTACTTCCGGTTGACCAATTATAACCAAAATCTAATCAACTCTTCATATGGATGTAATGAAGAAGAATTCGAAAGAATTATAATTTTTTAAATTGCAGTATTAAAGTTATCGCAGGTGAAAATTGTGTCACACGTACACACACACACACACACACACACACACACACACACACACACACACACACACACACACTCACTCACATACAAACACACACACACACATAACACACTCACTCACATACAAACACACACACACACATAACACACGCACACACACACACAGACACACACACACGCACACACACACACAGACAGACACACACACACACACACACACACACACGCACACAAACACACACACACACACACACACACACGCACAGACATCATCGTAAAATAGTCAAATCGTATTTTAGGGACCCTAAAACGTGCTTATTCATCAAAAACTCACCACCGAATTTGTTGACCAAAGACAATACCTTCTTTACCTAAAGGTGACGGAAGGTAAAAATGTCTTATCCATGTTCCGTCTTTGACTTTAAACATTCAAAAATGACAAGTTATGTTGTTGTTTTCATTCGCTACTGTGATTTTTAAATAATTCTTTATTCAAATAAATTATTGGTCCATCTTGAGGTGCTTTTACAATTGCAGCAAGCACATTAGAAAAGAAATTATTGCAGATTACGATACATTGCAACCTTGTTTATTAAGTGGTAACGTATGGTACGTTACTTACATAACATCCTGTATATACAGAGTGTAAATGAAATAAGTACATTAAATTTAACCATTAACAAGTAATATAATTCGCCGAGGCGGGTAACAAAATTTTAAACAAATCTTTAAATAATTTTCACTCAAAAACTGGAAGATTTAGAAAAAAAATCTGATGTGGCCAACACATGACCTCCCGTCAGTTCCATGTTTGAAATAGCAATGAATGAAGAAAAGTCTGTAATACCAAATTTGGATTATATTTTATTATGTATTTCCTCGAAAATCTGTTAAGAGCTCCAAATTAAGTACCACTTCCGGTATTGTCAAAATCTAGTGTTGTTTCAAATTATACACGTGTTTTAAATACCAAATTTGAGAAGTTATAATATATATTTTTTCAAGAAAATCTGTTTATAGCTTCCTGTAAAGTAGTACTTCCGGTTTATCAATATTAGAAAACAGTTAATATGTCGTTCTCATTAATATAAAAGTCTTAAATATCAAATTTGAAAAGTTTTCGATTGTATCAATATATTTTTCACGAAAATCTGTTCAGAGCTTTAAATAAAGTATCACCACTATGTTGTTTCCCTTCATATAAAAGTCGTAAATACTAAATTTGACTAGTTTTGGAGTATATCATAATATATTTTTCACGGGAATCTGTTCAGAGCTTCAAGTAAAGTATCACTTCTGGTTGATTAATTTTAGCCAAAATCTAATATGTTGTTTCCCATGATATAAAAGTCATAAATACTAAAATTGAAAAGTTTTGGATTATATTTTAATATAGTTTTTCATTAAAAACTATTATGGGCTTCAAGTAGAGTATCACTTCCATTTATCCAATTTTACCCAAAATCTAATCAACTCGTTATATGAATGCAGGAAGCTTAAATACGGAAAATAGATATATTTGGAAGTTTGTTATAAGAGTTATCGTCACACACACACACACACACACACACACACACACACACACACACACACACACACACACACACAAACACAGACATCATCGCAAAAATAGTAAAAACGTGTTGTGGGGACCCTAATTCGTGCTTATTTATTGAAAACTTATCATCGAATTTTTGGCATGATTACATTACCTCCCTTACCTACGGTATGATGGGAGGTAAAAAAATTATTAAGAAATATTGTTGCTTTCGATGAGTTACATTACTGGTTAAATTTAATGTACTTATTTCATTTACATTCTGTATATAAGACGAGAAGTAAAATGTGCAAAAGTAATTGCTTATTAGTAGTTTGTGTTTTTAAGTAGAACATGGTGCAGAAATTCAATTACTCATTGACAAGTTTTTGTTTGTATTTAATGACACTGGTTATCTATCTTCGCGTGTGCAAATGAACTATTTGCAACTTATAATGAATGCAGGAAGAGCTGAATGTAAATTATGGAAATTTTTAACCGATTTTACTTAGTCTTGGATTTTGGTAGTTTACAAATATCCATTTATTTATAAAAGGAAAAGTAAGATAACGATGAATAAGCAGTAATAAAATAACTAATATAGTTTATGCATCTTAGCGAATAGTAGTTAATGATTTTTAGTGTAAAACAAAATAGGAAGAAAATATAAAGTGAATTCACTCAACTACTTATTAAAGTCGGAAATTAGATTATAGAGCAATTTTCATTTGCATATAATATACAGAGTGAGTCTTTGAAATGACCGTTTTTGATATTTCCCTTGTCGTTAGAAATACAGCATAAATTTATTAACAGAATTTATTTGTCTATTCAAGGAGCATACTCTAAAATTATTTTCACATATACAGGTGTTGCATTACGGCTCCGCGAGAATTGTTTCTCTTTCTTTAAATTGAACATCCTATATATTTTTATATGTTTTGAATTGTATTTTATTCACCTGTACGCACATATGAATTTTGTTTTAGTTTTCATGAGCATTGCCAAGTTATTCGGGTTTTTCTCTAAAAAAGACCTAATATACGCATTGCTTTATAAAAGCGTACTTAAAATCATTTTGATAGTAAAAATCTGATGTGGGCAACACATCACCTCCCGCTATTTAATTTTCATTAATTTAAATATACATACTCACATATTTAGTTATACTAGAAACTGTATTAAAATCCATTCCATATAACTATGGTTCTATTTACTATTTTCTTTGTAAAACGTTACTATTGTTAATTTGAAATGATTAGTTCGTTGACAGTGACATTTATCTGTCAGTTAGATACATTTGAGGTATGAACTGTCTAATCAAGTAGTTGTGTTTGTTCAAAGCGCAGGATCTGTGATTTAAATTATAAATAATTTGATATATTTATTCATAAAATGTATAGAAAAAGTATTAATGCAAACCAATTGAAAATTTAATAATCTTTAATTTTTAAAATAACACAAATCTCGAAAAAATAACATTTAAAGGTATTTTTCGGACAAAAACTATTTTGAGCTTCAAGTAAAGTGCTATTTCCGGTTATCTGATTTACACCAAAATCTAATGGATTCTTTCCGTATTAGAATAAGGTATAAATACAAGGTTTCAAAATTTTCTGAATGGTAGTATTTGAGTTAGAACGTAAACAGGATCCACACACACACACACACACACACGCACGCACGCACGCACGCACGCACGCTCACACACACACATACACACACACATACATACACATACGTACACATACACATACATACATATATATACACACACACACGCGCGCACACACACACACACACACACACACACACACACACACACACACACACACACACACAGACAGACAGACATCATCGTGAAAATGTTAAAATTGGATTAGGGGCATTAAAAGGTGGTCATTTACCAAAATCTCGATATGCGATTTTTAGCACGATCCCTATACCTCCCTTATCAAGGGTAGCGGGAGGTAAAAATTAAGAATTTTGCTGTATAACTATACTCTATGTTCTCAAATAATTTTTTTAAAATGTAATTATAAGCCTGGTCAAATAAACGAATCAAATTTACTCAATTTCAAATGATTATAACTCCCTAACAGCCTATATTTTATTATTCAGTTGGGTTTCTTTTTGTGTTATCTTTCTGTTATTGTGTATCCTATGCCTAAAACTAATAATTTCGGAGTTTTTCACCATTTTTTCTAAATTTCTTTAAATTGAATCTAGTATACTATGGAAATTGTGTTTTTAAAAAGAAACAATTGCAATAATGGACAGTAGTTTGCATTAGCCAATAAATAAAACTGTTTATTATTAATATTAGTGCGACTAGGTATTCATAGTTTTTTCCTCTGCCGTAAAATCTTCTTTTTACCAGTGGAGATAGAGCTCTGTAATAAGACGTTTACGATTTAGTATAACGTAAAAGATGTTAGAACATCGGTTCCATTACTCTAATCTCAGCAACAGTTCCATAACTCGGATCGTTGTCACTGCCTGGATCTAAAGATGAAATCCACTACCCGGGTCCAATAATCGTTTCCACTATCCGTTCCTAAGGACAGATTCCTAATAAATATTTCTTCTGTTTTTTATAAAGCTGTAATTTTGAATTTACTGCTCCTAGTTTCAAACAGGGTATAGTATTCCGCATTTTTTGACCCTGCAACGAGGTACTACTCCATCAATTTTGATGTACTTTCGCCACGCGTTGTTGATTTCATCTGAGAAAATGATACTGAACGTGTTATTAGATCATAGTGAGCGTGGTGCGATGAAATTAGTCTTTAGCAGCTTCAACATCGAGAACGAACAGTGAATTTATGATAGTTGATGATTACGTATCGGATTTGATGGATGCTCGTTCTTTGATACAGTTATAAATTGGCAGTAGGGTATGTGATTATGTTAAATAGAGTTCTTATTGGTTTTCTTGTTGTTTCCGTATGAAAAAAATACTTATCCATCTTATGAAATTAGTGATAATGGTAATGACACATTTGATATGGTGTACGGGTAATTTTAATAATGCGCGTGAAAATCCAGAATATAATGCTACATTAAATTAACATCAGCCATCCGAATTATTGTATATATGTAGAACGAGACACTTCAAAGAATTTTTATAAATATTAACATTAAGTAATAATAAAGGCATTTAGAGGCCTTCACTTGTGAGTTGTGAAGCAAAACTAGTTTGAAATTGCCAGGACATCCTTCAACAGCTGGCCAAACATAACAACATTATATAGTAGTGGGTACAAAGACACGAAGGAGGTTTAGGCAATAAAACACAGCTAAAAAATTACTTTCAAATAGTAATTTACATTGCAAGACCGTTACTCAGAACTTTACGGGCGTGCTCGGTGCCCAACGAGCGAGAGAAGCGAGCTTGTTATCCATGCGAGCACGTAAATTTCGGATAACGGTTGAGCTTTGTACAATGTTTTATGATATACTGAATCGTAAATAATTTTAAAAAAATCGGATGTGGCGAGCACATTTCCTTCCGTCAGTTCTATGTATTTTCTATAAATGCTATACAGAAAGTTCCTTGCAAAAATTTTTATGTCTTGTACATTACCTTAAGGGAGTTATATGTATTTTATACAAATTCCATACAGAAAGTTTCTAGCAAAAGATCAACTGCACTTGACACTGACACCTTTCAATCAGAATTTTCTTAATATAGCAGCTTTTTTCAGAGTTATAGCATAGCTGGATAATATATGATATTTAATTTCTAAAATTTTTTATAATTTTTTAATCCATTTAATACGAAGTATAAAATGCATTCAAATCGTATAGAGAATAAAATATTCTTTAATATTTATAATAACATTAAATGTGAAAAAATGATATTTAACATGGTTTTTTCAAGAAAAACTGTTAAAATCTTCAAATGATGGTACTTGTGGTGTACCAATTATAACCAAAATCTAATCAGCTCTTCACATGGATGTGACGAAGAGGAATACGAAAAAATTATAATTTTTGGAATTATAGTATTAGAGTTATCGCATTAGAAAATTTTGTCACACACAGACACACGCACGCACACACACACACACACACACACACACACACTCACACACACACACATATCATCATAAAAATAGTAAAATCCTATTCTAGGGACCCTAAAATGCGCTTATTCATCAAAAACTCGCCACCGAATTTTTTGACCAAAGACAATACCTTCTTTGCCTAAAGGTGACAGAAGGTAAAAAAATATTGGAATCTAACACACAATACATTAAACTATTTGATCGAAATAGTCTTTGGAAACATATGGCGAAGCGAAAATGAGCAAATAAATCTGTATACATGTTGCTATGGTTTTAACAGCCCGTAAATTTTTTTTATCACTTAAGACAGAGCTCTGTAATAAGACGTCTACGATTTAGTATAACGTAAGAGTTATTTATGTACCTAGGACAAAAACTTGCATATTATAGCAGAGCTTGAGTTTACAAACAAGCGAGGCTATAATATGCATTTTTTGCCGAGATGCATATTACATTTTTCTAGCTACCTTGCAAATAATAGATCTAGAAGGCTAGTACACACAATTACAATAATATTAAATCGTAGTAGGCTTAGCGGACGTAAAAGGTTTGCGGACGAAAAGGTTTGCGTACGAAAAAGGTTTCCGGACGAATAATAACCTTCTGAAAAGTGTCATTTTTTGTCCGAAAACAAGTATGTAAAATTTCACTTTTCGTTTAGATAGACAGAATAAGTAATTAAATACAATAGGCTACTTGCGTGGTACTGAAAATCTGATATCTATCACTAAATACCTAAAGTATAGTTGAAAACGTATATAAAAATACAAATTTTATTTAAAAAAATTATGTTTTTTAATAAATTAAGAAAGAAGATTTTCTTTGACGTCATTATTTTAAACTGGAGAAAGGGATGCATATTTAAAAATGTAACCTGTAGATGGCGAGCGAGTGCGAGTTTTATTTTGATTTTGACATTAGTTCATTTTTCTGTCGCTGTTTCTCTTCTTTATTATTTACAATTTGGGTGGTTTCTCTTACTTTTATTACGTATTTCGATTTGTTAAGCAGGATTTTGAAGGACTTTAACTTAGCTTATACTCATACAAGATTAAAATGAGAAACGAAAATATTAACCTCCAAACTATTATTCAAACGTCAAACAGATGATCTGTCATGTTCAAATTACCCGCACATGCCGTTGCTATTGGACGTACCGATGTTATTGCTTACGGCCATTCATTAGTTCGGCATAATTCTACGTCATACTCGGTAGTAATTTAAATATTAAAATTTCATTAATTTTTTTCTGTCCACTTAATGAAAATTTTGCCAAAAGAAAAAACATGGGTAGCAAGTTTTTATCGTCTCTTCAAAAATATTAAATAAAAAAATGGCACGCAAGTAGCCCATTATTACACTGGCTTGCAAAAATCGTGTACATCCTAATAATCAAGTAACCGAGTTTTTACCTTTTTGTGGATATGTAAATAAGATTTTTTAATTAACTGTCAATGGAGTTCAATGTTATTTTCAAGTCACTTTTTTATTTATTGTAGAGCAAATTCTTTATTGTGTTTTAAGTTACTAGTAAATTATATATATTCCAGAAAAATGAGAAATCAACCAAATAAGTATTTCTCGTTTTCTGTTAATTTTGACATTTTAAATGATACTAGTGATATTGACAAGTTAAAATTCAAGATCGACTCAATACAGCAAGAAATAGGTGTACGCCAGTGTATAACTACTCTAACAAAAAATGTAATTAAATTACTTTAAAAATAATTACTGCTAAGAAAAAAGTAATTAAATTAATAATTACTTTTTGAATAGTAGGTAATTTAAAATTTAATTAAAAATAATTATAAAAATAATACTACACTGTTTTATAAAATACAACAAAACAACAAATAAAAATAATTAGAGTATTAAAACAAATTTATTAAAAATTACCGACACACGAAGCATAGTCGGTTCACAAGTTAATGGTTCCGGGTTCGAATCTCAGGTAAGATATGGATGTAAAAAGTATCTTTAATCAGTTCATCGACAACAATGAACCAGTACAAGAGAAAATCGTATAATGAATTAAACTTCTAGTGTTGCTTGCTGCATTTCCAAATTACAATTAAAGTAAATATTTCCTACATACGACTAGAGATTATTACAGGAAAGCCGTAGCACATGTTTATTATCTGCGTAAGTTGCCGTTACACGTAGAAAAATTGCGCTGCACGCGTCTCCCAGAGATAAAAATTACGCTGCGCGCGCCACTTGAAGATTCCCTCACTTCTTGGTTCTAAATAATAGTAATTAGTATTTGAAAAATCAATTACTTATCAATTCTTTTTCAATAGTACATTTTTTTACAAAGTAATTAAGTACAAATTACTTTTGGGAAAAAATATTTTAGTTAGTAATTAATTACCGAAGGTATTTAATTACTGCCCAGCATGAAAAATCCGAACGAGGGCGACTGAGCCAAGTGGGCGCCGCAACATCTGGGCGATAAAGTAATGAATGTGTCCAGTTACAAAATTGTGCATTAACTGAGATTAATGTTTTGCTTAGAAAGAATAGAACATCACATTCCACTATTTTTCCTATTGCAAAAAAATTCACAAATTGCATGTCTGCTAAGCATGCAAAATATTTAAGTTTACGTCGCCTAGATAGGGGCGCACATAGAGGGGCGGTCCTATAGGCCCGGCCCGCTCCTAGAAAATACATTGGAGAAAAAATTTAAAGTAGCTGACATCTAGTGAGAGATTTGTGAATGTAGAAAATGGGGAAAATGTCACTTTATCATTTGTTGATGAGTGAAATAAATGTTTATTTTAAATATAAATGATAAATCGTTTCATTTCATTTTGAAGTAAAATCAATCATTTATTTCTCCTATAGAAAATAAATATCAATATAATAGCTGAGGAGTTTATAAATAATGTGACATTTGCAACTAAGGGCTACTTTTACAATCATTAGATAAACCTCGTATAACGCTATACCAGGTATAAAATTGGAAATTGTATTTTACAAACCTCGGATAAACCTCAGATAGAATAAACACCAGTATTTCTTATCCCATGGAAATCGGTCGTATAAACGTCGGATAACTTTATCCCTGGTTCTTATGGATACCATGTAAACACAAACAATGTGTTGTTATTCATACGTTTGACAGATGTCAATAAAGTATTTCATCATCACTCTCAGAATCAAAAACATCGTTTATATCATCTAACATCGTGAAAAATGCAAATTAGAAGGCAGAAATAATAACAATATTGAAGAAAAATAGTCTAACAAGAAGATAATTTTATTGTATCAATACCAACCTAAAGTGATTTAACGTAATTCCTGGTATAACTATCTGATAGATAAAAATGCATTGTAAAAGACAGTCATGTTTATCGAAGGTATAGTTGCTAGGAAAAAGTTATACCTCTGATAGCTATACCATAGTTTATCCATCAATTGTAAAAATGGCCCTAAGGCGAATAGATTTTAGTTTTTAGTCTGTTCCACTGTTTCCTTTTTATTTCTTGCAATCTAAATAGTTTATTTGTTTATGGAATTTGAAAAAATGTTAAGAAGATAAAAAAAAAATCAATCCCAATTTGATGTTCGCCAAAAATTAGACCCCTAAATTTTTAAAATTAGCTCTAAGGTGGCGCTCAGCTGGACTGCCCCCAAAAAATATCCTGTGTGCGCCCCTGTGCCTAGATGACCGTCGCCCACTTAATCATCGTATTAAAGATTTAATATTTTAATGAGTCGTACCGATATAATACGGTTTGTATTGAAATTATGTCAGTTTCAAAGGTATTCTATTGTTGGTGTTTAAATTTCTATTTGTAATTTCTTACATGTAGGAATAGTTGTTGGATGTTGTAGGTAAATTTATCTGTAATTAAAATCAGCATTCATCAGTAATTACTTCAATAAGTAATAGATGAATGAGACTTAATTAGCACACACATTAAGACGTAGTAAAGCAAGATATAAGTTATTTCTCAATATTTTTATTGCTTACATTTGGACGTTTTTTTATTTTTTTAGACGCAGGAGCAATTGGTTTTAAATTTATTTCATGTTGGAATTTCTTATAATTGCCGTACAATGTACTGATGCTATTTTATCAAAAGTAAAGAACTAGAGTATTATAAATAAATAAATTAATAAATATATCATCACGACATATAATCCATTGCTGGGTGTGCCAATCTGCTTTGTTCGCAGATATCGGTAATGATGATGACATATTTCTACCGTGCGGGCGTTTACCAGGCGTCACCTCACAGGCACTCATTGCCGGCGTGGAGAGTGCACCACAGGGGTCAATTTTGTGCCATTTAAAATTCGAAATATTTGGCGTCAGTCGGGATCGAACCCGGTTCCCCAGATTCACGACCAGACACTCAGGCACACGGGATTATAATCTTTTCGCTCGGTCAATAATGATATTCTTCATAACGTTGGTATATAATATACTATTAATATTAATAGATAATTAAATAAAAATAAATTTATATTTTGCGAGCGAGCGAAAAATATCACCTTTACGATGACAAATGAGAGCATATATGTCTATTTTTCACAACACTCGTAGAATTTTTTTTTATTTTTTGTAACTTTTATGAGTAGATTATTTACTAGCTATTATTACTGGAGTCAAATTTTTGAGTTTGGTTCGTGTTAGATTACAAAATTCAATATAAAATGGGTAATTTACAGTATCGTATTCTGTCTTCTTGCAAAAATGCGCTAGGAACAAACCTACTATTGAATTTATAAATATGCCAAAACATGCGAAGAAAAGAAAATTATGGCTGAAAGCAATAGGTCGAAGATGGTTGGGTTTTTACATTTTATTTTACTTTAACTCTTTTAACACACCTTATTTCGAACAGTAAAACAGTCATTTTCTGATATATAGCCACCATCTAGCTTTCGATTTTCGGTAATCTGTCAGACTTAGCTTGAGTGTATTCTGTATTAGTTATTATTACTTATAATGGAAAATGTTAGCGTCAAATGTCAAATTAGAAGTTTGTTATTAACATGTGACAAACTATCACCTACGTTTATTTATCTAAATAACAAAAATTAATGTAGGTGATGGAAAAACTGTTTTTCTATTGCTGGGCAAAGTACTGGAAAGTAGTACTTGAAGTACAAGTACCAAGTATCTTGATGTTTCTAAATGTACTTGAAGTACAAGTACTTTTCAGTTTCTAAATTACTTGAAAGTACAAAGTACTTGAAAAAGTACTTGTAAATTTGGGCGCAAGTACTTTTTCAGATAATTGTTATTTTTCTGATTATTTGGACCTTAAAAGTGATTATTGACAAAAATTTCAATATGTGATATTTATTGGGTTATTTAAAACAAGAGTACATCGCTGGGACTGCCGCATCACATAGCGATCGCATGACGTAAAATTGACGTCATATGATCGCCAAGCGATACGAGAAGCTGTACCGAGATGTTAGCAGTTATACAAACATTATGGCTCGTACCACGAGCACGGTTTTAACTAAAATGCTGTTTTACGAAATGTCAAATTTCATTATTTAATATTATCTAATAATAAATAATATCAAATTTATCAAAATATGATTTTAAGGCAGAACATGGTTTGTATTCAAACAAATATTTTTAAAAAAATCGTTCTTTAAACATAAGGGCGAAATTAAATATTGAAATTTGAATTTGACATTTAATAAAACAGCGTATTAGTTAAAACCGCGTCCGTGGTACGAGCCTATATGTATGTATATGCAGCATGCAGATTAAAATTAAATTATTTATGCCAAAAAATTTGCAAATATATCTTTACTTTCATATTATCGCTGAAAATATATTTATTAATGAAATGCACATAATTTATGTACTACAGGAATAACACCACACCACTGCAAAAGAAACACTGACAGACAAACAATTCTCATAATATTGTTACCTTTTAAATTATTCATCGAACTTCAAGTACATTTAAAGTAATTCAAGTACGTTTAAAATACTTCAAGTACATTTAAAGTACTTCAAGTATTTTTCCAAATATTACGTACCAAGTACATGTAAATAGACTTACTTTGTCAAGTACAAAGTACTATAAATAGAAAGTATTTCAAGTACAGTACTTGAAGTACTGAAAGTATTTGCAAGCTCTGCTTCTACGACACAGGAGTGGGGGGTTGTTTTTCATGACTATTTTTGGCGCCAATATTCGTATTTAATTATTTACGAGAATAACAAATTATTAAAAAAAAAATCTGATGTGGCCAGCACATTACCTTCCGTCAGTTCTATGTATTTTGTATAAATGTCATGCATAAAGTTCCTTGCAAAAGATTATATTTCCTGTACATTACCTTAAGGCAGTTGTATGCATTTTATACAACTTCCATACAGAAAGTTTCTAACAAAAGATGCTATATTTCCAGTAAAATTATAACATAAACATACTGTCAACTGCACTTGACACTGACACCTTTCAATCAGAATTTTCTTAATGTAGCAGCTGTTTTCAAAGTTATAGCAAAGCTGACTAATATATATGATATTTAATTTCTTTATAATTTTTTAACTCTATGTCCATTTAATATGAAGTATAAAATGAATTCAAATCGTATAGAGAATAAATAATTATTTAATATTTATAATAACATTAAATGTGAAAAAATTATATTTAACATCGTTTTTTCAAGAAAAACTGTTAAAATCTTCAAATGAGGGTACTTCCGGTTGACCAATTATAACCAAAATCTAATCAGCTCTTCACATGGATGTAACGAAGAGGAATACGAAAGAATTATAATTTTTGTAATTGTAGTATTAGAGTTATCGCATTAGAAAATTTTGTCACACACAGACACACACACACACACACACATACATACACACACACACACACACACATACAGACATCATCGTAAAAATAGTAAAATCGTATTCTAAGGACCCTAAAACGTGCTTATTCATCAAAAACTCACCACCGAATTTTTTGACCAAAGACAATACCTTCCTTACCTAAAGGTGACGGAAGGTAATAATTATTAATAAGAAAAATATTGCATAAACTTTCATTTAAAATACTTTTGGGTAATGTGAAACAGGCTCATTTCTAAACTCACATAATGTCATCATAGGTGCATAGGTTCATTTAAAAGAGATAAATTTGTGATCATACATTGAAGGTAATTTATTAACATATTTTAAGAATAACTGGCATATAATATGTATATAGAATAGGTCAGAAAAGATTTTTTTTTTTTTGCGAAAGTGGTGTTGTTGAGACACTATTATTCTCGGCTGGTGAAGTATCTGTTTAAACAAAACAATCACTTGAAGAGTGAAATAAGAACTATCTATCACATTACACAAAACAAACCATCATTCAATCTTGTTCTCTGTTATCTTATACTCTCGACAACGACTGCGTAGGCTAGGCTGTGATTTATGTAAGACCGGAAGCGACACTGCTATTCCAATAGGTGGCACAGATACACGCGCCACCCTTACACCACGGCGAACATTGCAATTAACTTCTCAACAATGTAGTCCTGCAAAGAAACAATTACTTCTTCGAGGTCATAAGAATTTTTTTGCGTTATGGTTCATTTTCTTCTTTATTGTTGTTTATTTTGAAATTTATTGAATTCACGTTATTGAGTAAATGAAAGGTGTTATTATATGAATTGCTGGGGAAGAAAAAGTAATTATTTATGTGGTTTACATTTTTTTAATGTGGTTGACATTTAATATATCCATTAATTGTGTGTTTGATGTATTATTGGATATTAGATTATGTTTATCACACGATCTTAATGTGAATAATTTAAATACATGTTAATACGTTTTTTCTTTTTGAGTACTATGTGATTTTATTTATCATTATTATTTTAATTATTAATATTATACCTAAGTAAATAAATACTAACAAATGTGCACTAATTCCAAAAACAAAAATCTGATGTGGCCAGCACATAACCTCTCGTAACTTAATCAACTCTTTCCATTATTGTGAGATTGAGGAATCCGTAGTTAAAAATGTCTTAAGTCTTATAGTATTTGAGAAATCGTGAATCCAACATCCACACATCCACACACACACACACACACACACACACACACACACACACACACACACACACACACACACACACACACACACACACACACATTCGGACATCATCGTAAAAATGTTATAATCGGATTCTAGGGGCCTTAAAACGTGCTTATTCACTAAAATATGGATATGCGATTTTTAGCATGAATACAATACCTCTCTTTGCGAGAGGTAAAAATCTGATGTGGCCAGCACATAACCTCTCGCCAGATATTTTACCTGGTTTTACGTACAAAAAATATTTTTAAATACAAATACATATATTCATGTCTCACTACAAAATAATTCTCACATACATTTGCAAAATCTATGGGATATTTTAATATAAATTATGTACATACATTTTCTTTATATTAAATATCCTGAAATTTTCTTTTACTACTTTCCTTTTCTTTTTCTTTATATTCGTCATTTTTTTCGCAAATTCCTTTTATATTCTTTTTTACGTATATTCTTTTGCGTTGTTGACTTTTTTTTATTTTCATAATCTTCATAACGATGTACAAATATTTTTGTTAGTGGCATACAAATATTTTTGACAGTGACATTTATGTGTCAATTACAAACATTTGAATTTCTTGCCTTGAAGTAGTTTGATCTGAGAATTTTTACATCAAATTATTTTATATGCATTTCTTTATCTCTAAATCTATAGAAGATATAATAATGAATTTATATTTATCGAATAAAGAATTTAACGTTCTTTAATATAAGTATTTACATAAATTTTCGATAAATAATATTTAGATGATTTTTTTCTTGTAACTACTACTTCCGGTTGTCCAATTGTTACAAAAACTGAATCAGCTCTTCCCATCATTGTTAGATTGAGGAATCCGTAGTTAAAAATTTCTTAAGTCTTATAGTATTTGAGAAATCGTGGATCCAACATCCACACACACACACACACACACATACACACACACGGACATCATCGTAAAAATCTGATGTGGCCAGCACATAACCTCTCGCCAGATATACTCGTATTACCTAGTTGTATTTTACCTGGTTGTACGTATAAAACAATAAATATTTTTAAATACAAATACATATATTCATGTCTCACTACAAAATAATTCTCACATATATTTGCAAAATCTATGGGATATTTTAATGTAAATTATGTACAATGCATACATTTTCTTTATATTCAATATCCTGAAATTTTCTTTTTCTACTTTCCTTTGCTTTTGCTTTATATTCGTCATTTTTTCGCAAATTCCTTTTATATTCTTTTTTACGTATATATATTCTTTTGCGTTGTTGACTGTTTTTATTTTCATAATGATGTACAAATATTTTTGACAGTGGCATACAAATATTTTTTACAGTGACATTTATGTGTGAATTACAAACATTTGAATTTCTTGCCTTGAAGTAGTTTGATCTAAGTATTTTTACATCAAATTATTTTATATGCATTTCTTTATCTCTAAATCTATAGAAGATATAATAATAAATAAAGAATTTAACGTTCTTTAATATATGTATTGACATAAATTTTCGATAAATAATATTTAGATAATTTTTTTCTTGCATGTAACTACTACTTCCGGTTGTCCAATTGTTACCAAAACATAATCAACTCTTCCCATTATTGTTAGATTGAGGAATCCGTAGTTAAAAATGTCTTAAGTCTTATAGTATTTGAGAAATCGTGGATCCAACATCCACACACACACACACACACACGCACGCACGCACGCACGCACGCACGCACACACACACACACACACACACACACAATCATCGTAAAAATGTTATAATCGGATACTAGGGACCTTAAAACGTGCTTATTCACTAAAATCTGGATATGCGATTTTTAGCACGAATTCAATACCTCTCTTAGCGAGTGGTAAAAAATCATCTGTCATAATCTCTAGTGAGTCTATTGGTATTGGTAAGATGTGAAGGCCAATAAATTTTATTAAATACCAACTTCTTTTCTGATTCTAGAAATAAAAAACTAGAGTAAGTGAAAAGCATAAACATATGGTAATGAAACATCAGCGAGTGTTGCAATTGCGGTCATTATGTGATTATGGTTGTCAACAGACAACGGTAGGTTACATTTGTAAATGTTCTGATTAGCATAAATGCCAGGGGCGGATACATTCGATTTGATGTGAATAAGGAAGAAGAAATACATCAAAATACTTTAATGTGTCATTAAATTTATTAGCCCCATGGGCTACGATGGGGCGCGAGACTTTGTTGCGATGAGTGACCGGTTGTGGCATTCGAGGAACGACTTTTACACTACAATATAACATTACTTAAAATACAAAGCGCCGTAAGTTGATTTTGTTCTTTTTGTCCAAATCTTTTAAAATTTAATGTTTTCTGAGCTTTTTCTAGATAACAATTTTTGTTCTAAATACCATGTAATCAATGCGGTGAATAAAGCTAGCAGAACAGTTGGTTTTATTATACGTAATACAAAATCATTTAAAAACATAGTTGCTTTGAAATCCCTTTTTTCACGCTTGTAAGATCTAGTTTTGATTATTGTTCTTTAGTTTGGTATTCGCGTCCTGACAGCTTGATATTAGCAATTGAGAAGGTACAGCGTCATTTTTTTTAAAGTACATGTGGTTCAGAACCTATAACGTTTATCCCACCCTCATTAATATAAAAGTCTTAAATACCAAATTTGAAAAGTTTTGGATTGTATTGTAACATGGGACGCCCGCCGTCGCCGCCACTGTAAGCGAGTGTCTATTTATAGCGGTGACGTAACCGCGCTAGTAGCCGGCCGATGTAAACAGTCTGGTCGCGACGTGTTTATTTACTTCCGGTCGCCTGAACCTTTTGTGTTCATTGTTATTATGTGTTCGAATATTCTAGACTGTTCTAGAAAATAATGGCAGCTGTATATAAGGGACGTAGCTATGCTCGAGACACAGTTAGTCTGTGGAGTCCCTGATCACACAACATTGGTTGTGTGATCGGGGGTTGACTTACATAGTGCAGTTCCATTAGTGAAGACGGACAGATACTTACATTAGTCAGTTAGTTAGTTAGTTACATGGAGAGACATAGAGATGTTCATATAGAGTGTTAGTGAGTTTGAGAAGCACAGCAGTATCGTAGTGAGCGTATGCAGTTGATGTCGAGTAGGTACTCGGGAAGTTACTGGTATATTGGGAAAGCTGTGGATGTAAATACTCGATAGTGTTGACGAGTATTGGGAAGCTATAGTGTGCAAGAACAGTAACGGCGAGTCGGAAAGTTACTGGTATACCGGGATAGCTGTTAAACAGAATACTCGGTAGTATTGAAGAGTATTGGGAAGCTAGGTATATGGGGACAGTAACGGCAAGTGGAAGCTAATACTCGGCATTGGTGTTGAAGATTATGGCATACGGATAATTGGTGATACTGAGACTGTGGAAGGAGTGAAAGAGTTACATAAATAGAGACAGTGAAGTGGAAGGTGTGAGTTCTGTCCGAGCAGTTGAATATACAGACGCTGTTGAGTCAGTTGAGTATATAGATGCTGTGGAGGTCGGTAGGCGGACAGTTGAACATGATATAAGTATATAGTGATATAAATATAGTGATATAAATATCGCGTAAACAGTCTACAAGAGTCTGCAACAGACTGGCAGTCTAAGATTGGAACGCGTAGTGAAATAAATAATTTGTAATATCGTGGAAATAAATAGTAGTGTTAATTGGTTAATTAAATACTGTTAGTGTTATGCCCGGTTGCACAAACGTTCATCAACGCATTGTTCGATTAACGGTTCATCAAATCGAACAAATTCGAATCAGTTTCCTTGTTCTTATGACATTTAAATCATTGCTGTCAAAAAATCGCGTTGCATTTGTTCGTTTTGATGAACCGCTAACCGAACAACGCGTTGATTAACGTTTCTGCAACCGGACATTAGTGTTATATATTTAATTATAGTTTTAATCTTAATTAATAATTATTGTTTAATATAATTAATAGTAACTTTCTTTATAGTTTAATAAACACTTAATTTTAATTAGTAATAATTGTCTAATATTTACACTTCACCCAAATAGATAAATAAAAACGTTACAGTATCATTTTATTTTTTACGAAAATCTGTTCAGAGATCCAAAAAAAGTTTTACTTCCGGTTTATCAATTATATCCAAAATCTAATATGTTGTTCCCCTTCATATAAAAGTCGTAAATAATAATTTGACTAGTTTTGAAGTATATCATAATATATTTTTCACGAGAATCTGTTCAGAACTTCAAGTAAAGTATCACTTCTGGTTGATTAATTTCAGCCAAAATCTAATATGTTATTTCCCATGATATAAAAGTCTTAAATACTAAAATTGAAAAGTTTTGGATTATATTTTAATATAGTTTTTCATTAAAAACTGTTATGGGCTTCAAGTAAAGTATCACTTTCATTTATCCAATTTTACCCAAAATCTAATGTACTCGTTATATGAATGCAGGAAGCTTAAATACGGAAAATAGATATATTTGGAAGTTTGTTATAAGAGTTATCGTGGAAAAATATCGGCACACACACACACACACACACACATCATCGTAAAAATAGTAAAAACGTGTTGTGGGGACCCTATTTCGTGCTTATTTACTGAAAACTCACCATCGAATTTTTGGCACGATTAGATTACCTTCCTTACCTACGGTATGACGGGAGGCAAAAATTGTTCCTATATTGACAAAGTGGTGTCTTTTTAACAAAACTTTCATTTACATGTGTTGTGTTGAATATTACTAAGAGCAACCTCTGGCTATGATAATAAGATGCGAAATTCATTATTACTTTAAGGACAAAGTTGTTTATTGTTGTTTGTATCTTTCTGTAGGTATGTACGTTATTATTTATTGCCACTAGCTACAAGTGTTTTGTTTGCAAACATGGTTATATTTATAGTAAATGCATAACACTTTGTTTATACTATATTATTTATTACACTACTTAGATACAAGTTCTATAAAAAAAAGTCACCATAAAAGTAAAATATTTTTCTAAATCCTATATTTATGAAGAAAGAAATGGGTGTAAACAAATAGGGGATTCCACCATTTTTTTATTTAATTTTATCAGAGAGTATTAGTAAAACTAAGGCTGTTGGTGAAAATCTGGTGAAAAAATTCTTATTAATAAGCGAGTTATGTTCCCCCGAAGTTTAAAAACATAGATGTGACATCACGAATATAAGTTTTTATATAAAACTGTTTTCTTCGTGGATCTAAAATGTTCTTGAAATGTATGTTACTTTTAAATTATATTTATACAAAACAAATTAATATTGTAACGCTGTACAAGTCTACATGCTTTATAATTGCAAGTCTATCAAAATTATTAGGTTTAATGCAAGAAATTTATATTCAAATAAAAACTGTTTGACAATTGCAGTACTGGACTGGTAGCCACGTGTCCGCTATTTGAATTTGTCTACTTCCACTAGACGTGTTATCCAACTCGGCTACGCCTCGTAGGATAATTTTCACGTCGCGTGCTTAAAACACATTTCTTTCGCAACTTATTACATAAATAGCTATTTTGTAATTGAATCGCTAATTTACCTATATATTTATCATACCTTTGCCTACTGAAGATAACTATTTCTTGTAAGTCGAAGCGTTAGGTAGATGGAGATCAGTCTGATTTGATTAGTTCTAATCCAGTATTTTTTTTGTTACTATTAAAAGTTCATTTATTTTCTTATACCATACATTTGAAGTTAACTTTTATTCTAATCTTTAAAATGTGATCGTATTTAGAAAGAAATTGTTGAAACTGATACTACTGCTTCCAGCTTTTCATACATATATAAATATGCTAATTATATTCAAAATCTGCATTAAAATCGCAAATTGATTTAAGTTTGGGAGCTATTATCAAAAATTTACTGCATTTTGACATGCGAAACACGTCTTATTTTATTGCAATTTTATATCCAGTAATTTCATAAAATGCATGTTATTTAGTAATTTCGTAAATTGGACTGAACACTTTAACCTTGCAAAACAACAGTAAGTGATTTTTTCACGCAAGCTTAACATAAATGAAGAATCCATCCGAGTGCCAAAAGTATTTATTTGATATTTTTACATGAAAGCATTCTATGTATGTGTTAAAGCTCTGTATTGTCCGAATGGGGTGTCATAAAATTCCAGCGTGGTTGAAAGGTAACTATTATTCCAGTTTTCAAATAGCACAAAAGTGATTTTCGTGATCCAATTTTTACGTTTGCTTTGAGAGTCAATGAGGTGATGCCTGGTCAGCGTCCTCAACGGAACAGACACGAGATTTGATCGACTATTTCACTTATAAATTTATAAGCCAATCCAAATTCAGGATTTTACCTAGTAACCAAGTTTCATTTCGACATAATAACGTCACAATAGCTATTTGTGTATTAAGAGCGCAAAATGGAACGTTGTCGAGAGGTTATTGACGCGCGACGCAGGAGCGCGGCATTCTCTCGAAATCAACAATGTCCATTTGCGCTCACAAGATTTTTTCTACAGTCCTCCACCATAATAAAATAATGAAATGTACATTTTGTAAACTATTATTCACGAAAGATGACTATTCAGGGCCATTTGTAAGCCGTCTGATATAATATTACTTGCAGATAACTTCATTGCGTTTCGGATGCATAGGCGTGCAAGATGACATATTTATGGGTACATTTTAACTGAATAAATAAGAGTAATTTATTTGAAAATTATGTTTCTTTCTAAATAATGCCTTTCTGAAAGATTTATGTTCTTCACTTATGTTTTTGCAAAATTCAAAACCATAGACTTAACTATAAACCAATGAATAATATTTTGATTTAAACGGCAACGCCACTGGGTACATATTAGCACAGAGGGCAGTGTAGTAAATAATTAGGTATCTGTAAATCTACGACATATGTCATTATTATTTATAGTGTGTTAGAAAGTAGTGCCACTATTTACGTATATCTATCACACCACATAAATTAAAATGACATAGGTCAAATAATCTTTCTCTTTCTAATACAAAATGTTGCTAAGCTACTGCTGTAAAGTGAGGTGTATTCATTCTTCGAAGGAATGGCCTTGAATAGTCATCTTTCGTGAATAATAGTGTACTTACAGTACTACTCAACAGTTTTGCAGTGAAGATAGGGACGTATTCAAATATGACATCAAGATATTGTTTTGGCTTTCGTTTTTACAAAAAATTAATGCCAATTTTGTAATGAATATTATAAGTTTTGTATAATTTATTTGTTTCAAGTACATTAAACTAGTGCAGTGGAAAAGTGGATGTCCACTGGGAGCGTTCACGCCAAACTTTTGCAGGTGACACCACAACTGTTCACACAATTTATTTTATATTTAATTTTAATTTATCGTTACTTTCCATTCTTCTTGAGCTATAGCTTCAATCTAATCTAAGCATTTTATACTTTCGTTTTTGTAAATAAATGCCATATTTTATTTTCATAGCAGGCGGCATATGTTTGGTTATGTAATATACCAACAGAGCAGTTATATGTCAGATTGACTTGTGAAGGTGGTAAATGTGTAACTATAGTGTCATTAGTTCCTGACTAAACGTTTCTATTAAGAATGTAGACAAGTGTCATTTCTCAACATAGTATAGTTACAAATTTGGACAGCGAGCGTTTTTTCTACTTTGTCGCGCATGAGCGGCAAAGTGACATTTTGCGTTGACAAAAGAGAGCGCAAATGGCAACTTTGTATATAAACTGTATAAAAAAAAATTCGCACCCTTTAAGCCTAATATGTCGTATTATTACAAGTAAGTTTTGATAAGCGAAAATTTTTTGACGTTTTAGAAACATATTGTTTACATATCTGTCAAAGTGTGTATATTTTCAATGTTATCAGTTTTTATTAAAAACAAGTCGATTCGGACAGGAATCTATTTAAAACGTTGAAAAAGCAAACACCTCAAAACACAATAAAAATTAGAAGATTTTTATCAAGAAAAAAATATATAAATGATTACCTCATTTTCATTTGGGAAATAGTCATCCGAATACCATTCGTGGTTAATTTTATCTTGAAAAATTTTCCGATTGCTTTACTCAAGCCTGTTGCCAATTTATCTGGAGACATTGATCAAAAATCACTCGTTTGACATCTCGTGATTTTTTGTCAATGCCACTCAATAAATTACTAGGCAACCAGTTCTCGTAACAATCTGAAAAATTTTCCGGCAAAAATTTACCACTTATGATATTATATACAGGATGTTTGGCGTAAGTCCGGCACCAAGAATATTTCGTTTATCTTGAGATATACAAGGAAACATTAATAAGCAAACTTGAACTAGACAAAGGGGTTCATAATATGACCATAGTAGGAATTTTGCATCACTTCCGGTTTTAGAGGAAATGGGCACAACTTTAAATCTAGCATAGGGAATTTGTATTTTTATATATTTTTTCTAAATTTACATAAAATTAGCTTTACGATGATATAAAAATATCATAGTTTTACTTCAACCATTTCAAAATGGTATTTATCTACATAAAGTTGAAGTGCTCTAATAGCTGGTTTATGATGGATTTAATTTACAAATTTAGATTTACGAATTTACATTTATAAATATAAATTGTACATATCTGATTTTACTGGTTCATGATGAATTTAAGAAATTTATGATTTAAAATATCACCATATTTTATATCTTGTTCCATTTAAGCAATTCAGAATTACGGAGCATAAGGAATAGTTTTGACCTCTCTGATTGGCTGAAATTAGAGACAAGAGCCGTGGACAAGAGACAAGTTTACCTAATGTAATTTCGAATACTTCAGACTTGCGCTGTTGCCAGTTCCATCTACTGAATGGCTTAAATGGAACAGAGCATAAATGTAAATTTGTAAATGCGTCCAATCATTTCACAGTATTTCAAACAATGATTTTGGTGGGGAAAATGACAGTTTCAAGTGACAGTTGAAACATTTTAATTTTGATTTGACAAATGGATTCTGAAAAATATGGATATATTATTAATATTAGCTGTATTATTTTTGACACAATTGCAACTCAGCTCAATATATAACTGAGTTGAGATGAAGTGAGATGTGATGTGTGCAAAAAGAACAAGTTTAATTCCATTTTATCACTTTCTTCTTTATCGATAGTATTTGCTATAATAGCTGTCAAAATTATTGACTTATTTTCTGATCTATGATACTGTTTATAAACGAAAAATGGATAATGTTGAAAATATATTGCTGTAAGTATGCCTGTATATGTGAATATAAAATTTGTTGTTTTATATAACCTTAAAATGCAATCTGAGTGTTTCAAATCATTTTTAGTTTTGTAAACTAGTAGTGTAGCATCGGAAAGGGGGGAAGTGAGTTTACTCAGAACAACTCATATCAGTTGTGTCAAAAAGAGCAACGATTTGCTGAGTTTATCTGAAGTGATCAGAAATGAACTGAAATTTTGTCCAAAAAGAATACAGCTACTATCTGTAGAACAAAACATATTGATTATGATAAAAATGATAAATAACATACAACTCTGTCATCTCATTTGTGTCAAACCACGTGATCCAAAATAAGTTGATTGGGTATATTTCATATCTTTAAATTCACTATAAACCAACAAGGTAAATCGAAAATTTTAAATCTAAATTTGTAAATCTAAATTTATAAATATAAATTGTACATATCTGCCTTTACTGGTTCATGATGAATTTAAGAAATTTATGATTTAGAATTTACATTTAAAATATCACCATATTTTATATTCTAAATGTAAATTTGTAAATGCATCCAATCATTTCACAGATTTTTGGTGGAGAAAATGTCAGTTTCAAGTGACAGTTAAAACATTTTAATTTTTCTTTGACAAATGGATTCTGAAAATATGGATATGTTATTAATATTATCTATAGAACAATACAAATTGATTATGATAAAAATGATAAATATCATATAACTGTCATCCCATTTGTGTCAAACTACGTAAGTTAATTGGGCATATTTCATATCATTAAATTCACTATAAACCAGCAAGGTAAATCGTAAATTTCAAATCTAAATTTGTAAATCTAAATTTATAAATTAAATCCATCGTAAACCAGCCATAAACCTACCATAATGGCTGGTTTATGATGGATTTAATTTATAAATTTAGATTTACAAATTTAGATTTGAAATTTACGATTTACCTTGCTGGTTTATAATGAATTTAAAGATATGAAATATGCCCAATCAACTTATATTTGGTCATGTGGTTTGACACAGATGGAATGACAGTTATATGATATTTATCACTTTTATCATAATCAATCTTTATTGTTCTACAGATCATATTAATAATATATCCATATTTTCGGAATCCATTTGTCAAATCAAAATTTAAATATTTCAACTGTCACTTGAAACTGTCATTTTCCTCATCAAAATCATTGTTTGAAATACTGTGAAATGATTGGACGCATTTACAAATTTACATTTAGAATATAAAATATGGTGATATTTAAAATGTAAATTCTAAATCATAAATTTCTTAAATTCATCATGAACCAGTAAAGGCAGATATGTACAATTTATATTTGTAAATGTAAATTCGTAAATCTAAATTTGTAAATTAAATCCATCATAAACCAGCCATTAGAATTTTGTGATTTAATTTAAGGTATTAAAATTGTTTCATAGAATGCTATGTTTAATTTTGTATGGAATTTTATTAATACATATTTTGAAAATAAATGATCGCCATTTTGAAATGGTTGATGAAAAACTATGATATTTTGATATCGTTGTGAATTTTATTTACGTTTTGGAAAAAATATAAAAATACCGATTCCCTATGCTACATTCAAACTTGGACGCATTTCCGCTAAAACCTTAATTCTTACTATGATCATCTTATGAGACCCCTTGTCTAGTTTAAGTTTGCTTATTAACATTTTTTGTATCTCTCAAAATAAACGAAATATTCTTGGTGCCGGACTTACGCCAAACACCCTGTATGAATAAATTATAACTTTTAAAAATTTCTTCTAGTTTTCCTGATTAATGTGCACAATTTATCTACAATATTGTTTATTTATTCTTGTCCTAGAATAGAAATCTATATGTTATATCTTATGACCATAAAGAATTAATACTTGATTGCAAACACATCAATATCCTCAACCTCTTGAACCAGAAAGCCACATTTTATATATCATCTATTCCTCGAGTTGACAAGTATGACAAATCATCCGCACCAAGTGCAAAGTTATACAAACGTGTACATATCAATTAGTGTCTCAAGTGCATCGCTTTAGGCGGCTTGAACCAAAAATAAACTAGTTCTAGTAGCCGGCCGATTGCACCGCACATTGACTGAACACCTGACAGAGATTAATTGATTTAGCAGCGTTTCTCATTCTAATCGCACCTGGGTGAACGAAATTATCATACGCTATACATCTTACATTCGATGAGTCTTAATTGATGATGTGTTACTTCGTTAATAACTGGTGGTTAGTTTTTACCTGTCAAATATAATTACAGGAACGGTGCTATTTTAATGAAACATAGGAGGGATGTTACTTGAAAATTGTTGGCAATTTGTTTTTGTCGTCCGACCGTTACCTATATCGCAAGATTAATTGTAACATGAGATAATTTTGCAAAGTGGTTTTTGTTTCATCCTTGCTATAGGTACTAATTTCCTGTACGTTACAAATGGCATGAAATTTCGGGTATAGTCAGGGCCGGATTAAACAGAGAGCATCCATAAAATGCTTCAATATAAATAATATACCGGGTGTCTACTTTTGGACCATAGGAAATACAATGGTAAAATATTCATATTAATTTTAGAACAAAATAGTTATTTATGTAACAAGTGTGTAAAGTAGTACTTTTTTGGTCGAGTGCGATGTTTTAGCACGAGACAAAAAATACTATTTTACACACGTGTTGCATACAACATTTTTCCTACAACCGAAATGGTATTGATGTTTTTCATTATACTGAGTGTACAGGCATCCAGCAGCTTCAAATACTGTTAGTACTCTTTCTCATTACACTGTACAAAATGTAACTTAAACACTTGGAAGAATCTCAGACAGACGATGATTAGTCTCTTATAATATACAAATTGTACATTTAATATTAATATTAAAAAATAGGTTAGGTTAGAATACATGTCAAAAAAATGTGAATGTTCTTAAAAATTAGATTAGTACCCAATCTGTTAAAAAAATATTAGATTTGTTTCATTTACAGTGTATATTCATATTACTTAATAAATTTTATTACTTTCACTATTATTTACTACCTAATTATATACTTGATAGGTAAATTAACCGAATTTTAATGTTGCCTAGCAATGCTTATTTACTTTTCAAGCACGGTTGTAGGAAATAGTTATTTATGCAACTAGTGTGTAAAGTAGTACTTTTTTGGTCGAGTGCGATGTTTTATAGTACCACGAGATAAAAAATACTATTTTCACACTTGTTGCATACAACATTTTTCCTACAACCGAAATGTTAGTGATGTTTCTCAAAATACAGAGTGTACTAGCATCCAGCATCTTCAAATACTGTTAGTGCTCTTTCTCATAAAACTTTACAAAATGTAATTTAAACATTTGGAAGAATCTCAAACAGAAGTGGATTAGTCTTCTATAATTGTACATTTAATATTAATATTAAAAATTAGGTAAGGATAGAATACATGTAAAAAAAAGTTAATGTTCTCAAAAGTTAGATTAGTACTCAATCTGCTAAAAAAATTATCACATTTGTTTCATTTACAGTGTATATTAATATTTCTTAATATATTTTATTACTTTCATTATTATTTACTATCTAATTATCTACACGATACGTAAATTAACCGAATTTTAATGTTGCCTAGCAATGCCTAATTACTATTCGAGCACTACTGCTTGAAAAGTGACACTTTACACATTGTAAAGAGTGCGTGAAAAGTACATTTCACGCACGGTTGTAGCAAAATGTATATAAATAAATCTGATGTGGACACCACACAACTTCCTTGTACGCAAGACCAACATGAAATATAGACCCAATTATAAAATTGCACGTATTTGACGTAATTTGAGATTAAGAATTTCTTTATTTTTTTGTACTTTATTACAAAAACCAAAAAGCATATAATTTTTAAATTTACTGATCTCGCTTATACAAAGAGCTAAGTTAATAATATTGGTTGTGCTAGACGCAGAATTTAATTCTCTAACTTTTATTTTTGAAGCATTTATTTCAGTTAATAACTTCAGGTAATATGTCACTTCCGGTTAGCCTATTTTATACAAAATCTACTATGTTATTTCCATTGATTTAAAAGTCTTATACACCAAATTTTAAAAGTTTTGGATTATATTTTAAAATAGTTTTTCATTAAAATCTATTATAGGTTTCAAGAAAAGAACCACTTCTGGAAATTATGTAATGACCAAAAAGGGAGGTGCACAACTAGATATCATAATAGTCCTAAATACAAAATAGCAACTTTCTACGGCTAAACGTTTTTGAGTTATGCGAGATACATTCGTACAGACGTCACGATGAAATTAGTCAAAATGGATTTAGGGATGATCAAACTGGATATTTCCGTTGAAATCTGAAAATCGAAATTACAATACTTCCTTTATTATGTAGAAGAAAGTAAAAAAATTTGATGTGGCCAACACAATACCTCCCGCTATTTAATTTTTATTAATTCAAATATACCTTCTTACATATTTACTTATGCTGAAAACTGTATTAAGTCATTTATCTGTTAGTTATATACATTTGAGATATGAACTGTGTAATCAAGGGGTTGTGATTGTTTTAAATTATAGATAATTTTATAAATTTATCCATAAAATATATAGAAAAACTATTAATGCAAACCTGTAAAAATTTTAATAGGCTTTAATTTTTATAATAAACAATCTCAAAAAATAACATTTAAAAGTATTTTTCTGAGAAAAACTATTTCAAGCTTCAAGTAAAGTGCCATTTCCGGTTATCTGATTTACATCAAAATCTAATGGCTTCTTTCCATATTAGAATAAGGTAGAAATACAATGTTTCAAAATTTTCTGAATGGTAGTATTTAAGTTACAGCGTAAATGGGATCCACACACATACACGCACACACACACGCGCATGCACACGCACACGCACACGTACACGTACACACACACACACACACACACTCACACACACACACAGACATCGACATAAAAATAGTAAAAACGTGTTGTGGGGACCCTAATTCGTACTTATTTACTGGAAACTCACCATCGAATTTTTGGATCGATAACATTACCTCCCTTACCTACGGTATGACGGGAGGTAAAAACAAAGATAATAGGTTTGTTCGCGTTAAAATTCTCCGACAGATCCCAAACTTATTTCGTACTAATTCATGTACTGAAAAGTCGTATTAGTTTCTGATTCATAGTAGTTCCTTCAATCTTCGGACTGGTCTGATTAGTACGTGACCAATCATGTATTAGTCCATATTGTTCCACGAACACGAAATTATCAGTCGGAGTCGTACTGCGAAAAACTAAAATGAAACTATGCATGCGTATGATGCTCTAAAGGTGGATTCATGCAATATTCATTTTAATTTTATTTTCATTACATTTTAATTCTAAAAACTTAAAATAATGAACACCAGTGGACGTGTTCATGCAGGCGCATTATTCATTTACTGAGTTTACATGCAGTTTTGAAACCGTTTTTAAAACGTTTTTAGTTTTGAAAACGCCATGTATACGGTGTCAAACCGGTTTTTAATTATATCAAACCAAAACTAAAATTCATGGGTTGGACTTGTTACTAGTTTCAAAACTACTCATGTAAACACTTAAAATTCAGTTTCGATACTGCGCATGCGCACAGAGCATAACGTTTCTGTCGCTTTGTGTTAGTAACTTTCATATATACTGACAGTTGTGTAGTTTTAGTGCGTAGTGGTATGAAGTATAAAAAATAATTGGAATAATAACAAAACGAAGTACTTGGAATGAAGAGGATCTGTCACTTACATAAGCTAAATGCGCATGCGCCGAAACTGATTTCAAATCAATTTTTAAACTTGTTTTGAAAACTGCATGTAAACAGTTTTGCATAATTTTGACTGAAAACTGAAACCATTTTCAAAACTGCATGTAAACGTAGTAATTATAACATTTTTATTGCATTAGTACCTACATTTCAAAGTTAAACAACTTTTAACTTTTTATTACATTTTCACTAGAAATGTAGTGAATAAGACAACTGTGCATGCGCGAAGAACAAAGTGACAGCTATTTTAACATTTTAAGTAAACGGAAAACTAATATTGTTAATGAGTTTAGTTATAATAAAATATATAATGAGTAGAAAAACAAAATAGATAAAGATAATGTGCGGAGATCTATTTTAGTATACACAGATATAAAATTACTTAGTGAATTTGTATGAACACCCTACTTATTTAGTGAAAATGAAATGAAATGTAATGTAAATGAAATGAAAATGAAATTAAAATGAATATTGCATGAATCCACCTTAACTCAGCAGGGGCCGCTAACTCATGGCGAGCTACCGGTAGCTCGCGTGGATACTTCCGGTAGCTCACAAATGTATCCCAAAAAAGCAAAAAATAATAAAAATTTCCGTAAATTATCATCATGTTTTGTTGCACAATGAAACAGGCCATCTTTGCTTTGTCCTAATCTTAGTACATCATTAATAAATATTGGTAAAGGACGCAAATCCGTTAAATATATTCTGTTGTCTAAAATGTTCTGTGATCTTGCAAATTATTTTTGTACATGAAAGGGGAAAACATGCAGCTTCACATCCTTTGAAAAAATGTAACTTTCAATTATATGGCATTTGACCTTGAATGGCGCCTTTTTTCCTGGATGCTTTGCCTCACCCAAGTTTTGGTGCTTATATAAGAAAATTAAATTTGTCTTTTTTATAGCGCACCCCCGTATCCAAATTCCTGGGTGCGCCACTGCTACACTTGTAAATCCGGTGGTGGATATTATGAGTAACAGTTTCAAGAAAGTACGAACGGTAACACTATTAATGCAAAAAAAATGTGCAAGAGAAAACGTAATCTGTTATATTAATTTCGGTAATTATGGGTAGACGAATACACTTTAGGCTACATCATTTAAAATGTGGAACACTTTTCAGAATATTATTTTAATTTGTATTTGAAAGTAAATGCTCGCATTTAATGAATAGATTCAATAATAATTAAATAATACTTCCCTATTAGATAAAATTAATTAAGTATTAATGTTGATATTAATGATGTATAACCCGGATGTTCTCATCTAATAGCCAATTATTATCACCACTGCAGAAATGACTAAATTAGATTCCGCTATTCACATCGTTTAAAAACAATGAAATAATCGAAATGAAATACCGCAAAACGAATATCCGACTGTAATAACGTAATAACATATATTCAATCCACATTAACTCATATTTGTATCACAGCCATTCAGGATTATTAAAGTAATTACAGTTTATTTCAATCTTTTTTGTAAACAGTGTACAGTGTATGATTATGTTTTGCTCTTGATCCGTGAAAGAAACATTGTGTATATGTAAATATTTTTCCTTGATTTCCTTTTGATATTACTCGGCAATTACTGTTAACATTGAGTTGCTATCAAAACCTTTAAATGTGAAGCAATTATTTTGATGAATAGTTTATCATACTGTAACGTAAGGGGGTAGGTACTACGACATTTCGTCCGCGAGCACCCATCCAACGCGTATGAGCCGAAGCCTATGAATAGAAGTGTTCTAGTAGGAGCAGCGCGCGGTAGGCAGGCGACGCGAAGCGGACCGTTAGGTAAACAAGGGGGAAATAAGCGTCCGTCAGAAGGACATAGGTAATAAAAAGTATGGAGTAAGTGAATTTAGTTGCACAATCGTGGTAAGCGTTTGACGAGTGGAATACTCCGGAAGTTATTGTTATACTGGGATAGCTGTGGAAGTGAATACTTGGTAGTTTTGACGAGTATTGGGAAGCTAGGTATATGGGGACAGTAACGGCGAATGGAAGTGAATACTCGGCAGTGGTGTTGAAGAATACAGACAGAAGGACAGTTAGTTCTTAGACAGGAGTGAATTCTGCCCGAGCAGTTAAATATACAGACGCTGTTGAGTCAGTTGAGTATATAGACACCAGGGGATATATTTTGAAAAATTTAGAGGCGCACTTTTTACTTCCTTGTACATAGTAAAGCAAGTATTGTAATCGCGAAAATTTTCAGATTTCAACGGAAATATCCATTTTGACTATCCCTGACTCCATTTTGACTAATTTCGTCGTGACGTCTGTACGTACGTATCTCGCATAACTCAAAAACGTTAAACTGTAGAAAGTTGAAATTTTGTATTTAGGACTATTATGACATCTAGTTGTGCACCTCCCTTTTTGGTCATTACATAATTTCCAGAAGTGGTACTTTTCTAGAAACCTATAATAGATTTTAATGAAAAACTATTTTAAAATATTTTTTGTACTTTTGTATCAAGGCGAATAACATAATTATTAGATTTAGGATAAAATTGATAAATTGGAAGTGACACTTTACTTGATGCTCTGAGCAGATTTTCATGAAAAATATATTATGATATATTCCAAAACTTTTAAAATTTAGTATTTAAGACTTCTACATGTGCGGGGACAACGTATTAGATTTTGGCTAAAATTGGTAAACCGGAAGTGATACTTTACTTGAAGCACTGATTAAATTTTCGTGAAAAATATGTTGATATATTTCAAAACATTTCAATTTGGTATTTAAGATTTTGATATCGAGAGGAATAACATATTATATTTTAACTAAAATTAATAAACCGGAAGTGATACTTTACTTGAAGCCCTAAACAGATTTTCGTGAAAAAATATGGTATATTCCAAAACTTTTCAAATTTATATTAATGAGAACGACATATTAGATTTTGGTTAAATTGATAAACCGAAAGTGATACTTTATACTTTACTTGTAGCTCTGAACAGATTTTCGTGAAAATATGTTGATATATTACAAAACTTTTCAATTTTAGTATTTAAGACTAATATAGTTTTTCATTAAAAACTGTTATGGGCTTCATGTAAAGTACTACTTCCGGTTGTCCAGTTTTACCCAAAATTTAATCAGCTCTTTACATGAATGCAAAAAGCTTAAATACAGAAAATAGAAATATTTGGAAGTTTGGCATAAGTGTTATCGTAGACGAAAAAATCGTCACACACAGACACACACACACGCACGCACGCACACACGCACACACACACAAAGAGAGAGAGAGAGAGAGAGAGAGAGAGAGAGAGACATCATCGTAAAAATAGTAAAATCTTGTTGTGGGGACCCTAATTCGTGCTTATTTACTGAAACACCTTCGAATTTTTGGACCGATAACATTACCTCCCTTACCTATGGTATGACGGGAGGTAATTATAAAGAAATTAAATTTCATAAAGCAGCCAGCTGTGTGCTATAGTACCATGGAAACATCTACTACCTATATTAAGAAAATTCTGATTGACAAATGTCAGTGTCATGTGCAATTGACGGTATGTTTGCGTTATAATTTTACTGGAAATATATAGAATCACTTACAAGACAGTGTCTGTATGAAATTTTTACAAAATACATAGAACTGACTGAAGGTAATGCACCGGAAAAATGAATTCTTTTGCAAGAAACTTTCTGTGTGGAATTTGTACAAAATACATATACTGTATTTCAGATAAGAATAGACTTAGGAGTAAGATATGGCTTACGATTCCAGCTTTCTGATTGGTCTAAACGCAAGCCAAGTACAATAGCAATATGTAATATAAGCAGGTTTATTATTGATTCCATTTTGACTTTATAATCTATTTAACAACTTTAAGTAACTGTTTATGTACCAAATAATTAAAAATTATCAAATTGTGACGTTTCGAGCTGTCAAGTATGTCATACACTAAACAAAACTACTTCATAAATCTTATGTGTGGAAAACAGGCTGGCACAGCAGCGCCACCAAGTCTATTCTTATTTGAAATACAGTATAGAACTGACGGAAGGTAATGTGCTGGCCACATCAGATTTTGTAAATATATTATTATTTTCTCATAAAATTATATGATAAAATTACATTAGATGTTGATGTTCTTGATTGACAAGTATATGAAAATATTGTTGAAAATTTAATTACGAAGTACTGACAATAGGTATTTTACTTTAATGACAGTGGAGCCTTAGGGAACGTTCGGCTGAGTTAAATAGAACTGCACTACGTGATAATTTACGTCAAATATTCTTATTATTGACTGTAATAAACTGCAACATCCCTGACCCACAAGACCTGACGTTTTATAAAATTTAGCGAAGAATTATGACTACGCAGTTGTTTGTAATTACTTGCTAATAGACATTTTATCTCTTGTCATTTGGATATGATAATTATTATAATAAATCACCTCTGTAATTATTATGTAATTACGCATGCGGGATTGTATGTAATTATGAAGAAAAATAGAAAATCTTGTGAATATCTAATTCGATTCGTTTTATTTCCACAATTTTTCTCCAAGCTAAGTAATATTACTTCTAAGAAATAATTAAAACTATTTATAAAATTTGTAATAAACTTACTTGCATCGCGCATATAAAATTTATAACTCTAATTTAAATTGTTGACTGTGGTCATATAAATAACGGAAAAATTTATGTGAACATTAAAAATAAGCGTACGGTTGCTCTTGCTAGGTTACAATTAAACAAAGATGCTAGAGATTCTCACATTTAGAGAAATTAATACTGTATGTAAATTAACCGTTGGTGACAGCGGTGGATATCTACTTCTACTGAGAATTCCCAACAACGCGGGAAGATTAGTTTAATGCTAGGAACTCTGGCACACTACAAGCACATAATTATTTCCGACCTCCGATTTCATAAAAGAAGGTATTAATTAATAAACTATGTTGTGCAATCACCAATGCTTCAGATGCTACGTCTTTGGATGTGTAGAGTCGTTTTGTAGATGTGTGAATATATAAATATTATACGAGTGCAACGTTTTTATTTATTTGAGTGAAGTGTAAATATTAGACAATTATTATTAATTAATATTAAGTGTTTATTAAACTATAATGAGAGTTACTATTACTAATATTAAACAATTATTATAAACTAATTAAGACTAAAACTATAATTAACAAGATAACACTAACCCTAACACTATTTATTTAACCAATTAACACTACTATTTATTTCCACGATAATACTAATTATTTATTTCCACTACGCGTTCCAATCTTAGACTGCCGGTCTGTTGCAGACTTTTGTAGACTGTTTACGCGATATTTATGTCACTATATTTATATCATTATACAGGGTGTTTCCTTTAAAACCACCGCTTTTTTGGACGAACTAATGACTTTAGAAAAAAATGTTGTATGCAAAAAATGATCAAGAATAAAGAGCTAATTTATTAATAATAACAAACCGAAAATTCGACCAGTGGTTCTCAAACGGCAGAACAAAATTATATTTTTTTAAATGGTATTCTATATAATTTTTTAGCCCATTAGATAGAGATTTTTTTTCGGATTTCAACGATATAAATATGGTATAGGGTTGTATAACAATTATTTCGGGAAAAATGGTATTAAAAATAATGTTATATTACAATAGGATATGCAATACACGGGTATTGATATGTCTGTTGCCTAGTTACGCTAGTAGTAAACCCATTTTTTATTACATTATTTTTAGTTTTTAATATATTTTTTCTCGAAATAATTGTTATACAACCCTATGCTATATTTATATCGTTGAAATCAGAAAATAATATTCTATTTAAAAAGCTAAAAAATTATATAGGGTGCCATTTAAAAAAAATATAATTTTGTTCCACCCTTTGAGAACCACTGGTTAAATATTAGGTTTGTTACTCTATTGATTCATTATACTCTTATTCTTGATCATTTTTGGTATAAAACATTTTTCTCTAAAGTTGTTAGTTCGCCCAAAAAAGCGCTGGTTGTTTTAAAGGAAACACCCTGTATAGTTATATCATCTTCAACTATCCGCCTATACCGACCTCCACAGCGTCTATATACTCAACTGGCTCAACAGCGTCTGTATATTCAACTGCTCGGACAGAAGTCACCTTTTTCACAACACTATCTGTCTATTTATGTAACTCTTTGTCTAACCTCCACAGCCTCAGTATCACTGACAGGCCACAATTCTTCAACACCACTGCCGAGTATTCCCTTCCACTCGCCGTTACTGTCCTCGTATACCTAGCTTCCCAATACTCTTCAACACTCGAGTATTCTCTTTAACAGCTATCCCGGTATACCAGTAACTTCCTGACTCGTCGTTACTGTTCTTGTGCAATGTAGCTTCCCAATACTCGTCAACACTACCGAGTATACACATCCACAGCTATCCCAATATACCAGTAACTTCCCGAATACCTACTCGACACCAACTGCTCGTGCTCACTACGATACTGCTGTGCTTCTCACTAACACTTTACTCTCTAACACTCCATGTAACTAATTCTATGACTGTATGTAACTAACTCTCGAGCATAGCTACGTCCCTTTTATACAGCTTCCATTATCTTCTAGAAAAGCCCTAGAATGTTCGACCGCATAATAACAATGAACACAAAAGCTTCAGGCGACCGCAAGTAATTAAACATATCGCGACTCGTCTGTTTACCTCGCCCGGCTGCTAGCGCGATTGCGTCCTCGCTATAAATAGACACTCGTTCATTGCTGCGGCGACGTCGGCGCGGCTGCGACGGCGGTGGCGACAGCGGCTGCGACGGCGGGCGTTTCACGTTACAATAGTTTACTTATGTCATCGGTATTATTTATAATTTTAAAGTGAACACTGGGTACGATCTTGTCTGGAGTTCTTGAATGCACAAGTTTTGTTTGTTTTCATAATGAAAAAATCTGATGTGGCCAGCACATTACCTTCCGTCAGATATATGAGGCATTTACGAAAATTCTACCGGTGAACTGTTACCCGTAAGCAGCTGTTTATCAAGTTATAGCTACCAAAATCGATATTTTAAGAACGCAAGTGCTAAACAGGATAGATCCCTATAAAAAAATTGAAAATTTGAAACAGGTTAGAAATTTGATATAGTTAACAAACTTTTAACGCGCGCGTTTCGCTTTGAATCACTACCTTTTTTTTGAGATTAGATTCATGAATCCGGTAAATGGATCTGGTAGATATTGTACAATTTTCGAACACGGTAATTTGCTACAACTCGTGTTTTCACACAGTCAGTAGATGAGGTATCTAACGGTAGAATTTTCGTAAATGCGTATTTTCTATAAAATCCTCACAGAAAATTCCTTGCAAAAGATTCTAAATTTCTTGCATGTACATGACCTTTCGACAGTTGTATGTATTTTATACAAATTCCATACAAAAATTTTTGTGAAAAAATATCCTATATTTCGAGTAAAGTTATAACACAAATATACTACGAATATGTCAATTGACACTGACATCTTTCAATCAGAATTTTCTTAATTTCCTACCTGTTTCTAGCATAGTTAGCTAATTTATGAAATTTAATTTCCTTATAATTTCTCTATATCCATTTAATATGAAGTATAAAATGCAGTCAAATCATATAGAGAATACAATGTTTTTTAATATTTATAATAACATTAAATGTGAAAAAATTATATATTTAACATCGCTTTGCATCATTACCTTTCTTTGAGATTAGATTCTTCATGAATCCGGTAGATGAATCTGGTAGATATTAAACAATTTTCGAACACGGTAAATTTTTACCACTCGTGTTTTCGAACACAGTCGGTAGATGAGATATCTACCGGTAGAATTTTCGTAAATGCGTATGTATTTTCTATAAAATCCATACAGAAAGTTCCTTGCAAAAGATTCTAAATTTCTTGAATGTACATTACCTTTCTACAGTTGTTTGCATTTTATACAAATTCCATACAGAAAGTTTCGAGCAAAAAGATTCTATATTTCGAGTAAAATTATAATACAAATATACTACGAATATGTCAATTGCACTTGACACTGACATCTTTCAATCAGAATTTTCTTAATATAGTAGATGTTTCTACCATAGCTGGCTAATTTATGAAATTTAATTTCTTTATAATTTTATAACTCTCTATCCATTTAATATAAAGTATAAAATGCAATCAAATCGTATAGAGAATACAATATTCTTTAATATTTATATTAACATTAAATGTGAAAAAAATATATTTAACATCGTTTTTTCAAGAAAAACTGTTAAAATCTTCAAATGAAGGTACTTCCGGTTGACCAATTATAACCAAAATCTAATCAGCTCTGCGTATGGATACAACGAAGAGGAAAGGAAAGAATTATAATTTTTAGAAATGTAGTATTAGAGTTATCGTAGACGAAAATATTGTTACACACAGACACACACACACGCACGCATGCACGCACGCACGCACGCACGCACGCAAGCAAGCACACACGCACGCACGCACGTACGCACACACGCACACACACACACACACACACACACACACACACACACACACACACACACACACACACACACACACGTAGACATCATCGTAAAAATAGTAAAATCTTATTCTACGGACTCTGAAACGTGCTTATTCATTAAAAACTCACCACCGAATTTTTTGACCAGACAATACCTTCCTTACCTAAAGGCGACGGAAGGTAAAAAATAAAAAATAAACATTAACATAAATATTTATGATATGCAGCTTCTGCTCGAGTTCATAAAATAACATTTAAATCAGAAAAAAATAATTTTCTTTTTTACTTACTTATTCTGGGGCCCCTCTATAGCCCGAGATCCAGGTGCTTTGCACACGATACACGTTTCCTGTGGCCGGCTCTGCTTGTGGTAAACTCCTTACAAGATAAATGTGTGGACTGCGAGGTACAAATCCTCTACGAGTCTGCGGTACTAATTTGCGTTAAAATGATTAACATACCAAATCATGCATGGTGCGGTAAGCCTTGGTGATACATTTATAAAAACTTATTAATCGCTAACCACATTATAAATAAAGAATTACTGTGTTTATTAATTATTTAATGTTCAACGCAAGTGTAAAAAACTGCATGAAATTATAAATAAACACGCATCATTTCTATCAATACTTTAACAGTCGTATGTTGAAATTATGTTTCGTTAATGATTAGATTTGTTATGGACATCTTGTTGAGATATTAATGTTAATTTATCTTTTTCTCTACATTTAATTTCTGTCTCCTTTACAGATGTTGACAATACGTGTTGGTCTGTTAGGTTAAAGTTCACTACGAGATTTTTCTTTTAACTTCCATTTTAATTAGGTGTCCGCAGAGGCTGAGGGATGACGGTTGATATTTATTTTTCTTCTCATGAGAACTCTGGTGGTAATTATAAAAATTTCGAAAATGTTTACAAGAACACACGCTGTATTATGTTTATTACAAAGTTCTCGTCTTACAAGTATTCTTGGTTTTTTCTTCACCTGACCTGATGGTTTTTTGTAGAATTGTAATTAGTTTGAGAGGTTAGTAATTATTGTGACATTAATGAATGATTCTAATGCTATTTATTTTTTCGATAATTATACCCAGCGTATATTTAATTAAAGTGCAGTTCAATTTATTGTGAATTTTTATATCATAATTTAATAAATATTTCTAAATGATTACACGTTGTTAAGCATGTTTTATACTTAGGATAATATTTCTGATATTTTCTTAGGATCCTAAATAAGTTTGGTGTATGATAAGGTAGGGTCTTAGTAATTCGTAGAAATATGATTTACATTTTATTTAAAAAAAATTTAACGACGAATACAAGACGTTTTTTTTTCTTATTGAAGTTTTCGGGTGTATAACTATAGAGTCATTCATACCCCGGTACAGTAAGTATATAGGTTTTAGTTACATTTCGTTTCACAAAAGTTCAGTTTATATATTGTTATATATATATATATATATATATATATATATATATATATATATATATATATATATATATATATATATATATATATATATTAATTGTTTTCGTGAACTTGATCATGTTGTCTTCTGTTGTGGTACTATGGTTTAGGGCCTCGCTGATTGTTGCAGGGATGTGGTGTTCTCTTCTTTCCATTGTGTAAAGGGGGCATTCTTCGATTATGTGCTTTATTGTTATTTGTTTGTTGCATTCCGTACATATGGGTGGGTCTGATTTTGTGAATAAGTGGCTATGAGTTAATCTCGTGTGTCCTATTCGTAATCTAGTTAGGATAACTTGGTCTCTTCTACTGCCGTGTTGTTGCCATTTTCTTACATCTTGTTTTATTTCTCGTAGTTTATTGTTGGTTATATTTGACCATTTATGTGTCCAAAATATTTTTAATTTTGTTTTCATTTCGGCTATTATGTCGTATGTTTGGATTGGGGTGTCTGTTACTGGATATTGAAGGGCTGTTTTGGCAGCAGCGTCAGCTTTCTCATTTCCAGCAATTCCTACGTGAGATGTCCAAATAAATGTAGTTTTTGTGTTTTTATTTTGGAGTTCAGTAATTAGATTTTGGTTTTTTTGAATAATGCAGTTTTTAGGGTATAATTTACTGATATTTAGTATTACTTCATATGAGTCTGAGCATATTGCTATGTTTTTGTTCGTTACGTTATTTTGCTGAATAATTTCCAGAGATCTTTTTATAGCTTCCGCTTCAGCGGAGAATATGCTTGTTGTTGGAGGTAGTTGGTAGTAATAAGTTTCATTTTTTATAACGACTGCCGCTCCTGTTTGATTGTTTTGTTTTGTACCGTCAGTGTATATAAAGTTGTGGTTGATCATTTCAGTCTGTAGCGTGTTAAAAGATCTTCTGTAATATTCTGGGTTAGTTTCATCTTTTCGGCCTAGGGTTGTTAGTTTACAAGACGTTTCGACTGTTAATTCCAGTCATCATCAGTTCAAGATATTTTGGTTTGAAACACTTAGTCTAAATTACATTATTTTCTTAAGAAAGTAATAAAGAATACATCGTTATCGGTCCAAATATTCGAGTTTTCAGTAAATAAACACGAATTAGGGGCCCCACAACACGTTTTTACTAATTTTACGATGATGTCTGTAATGATTTTTTCCTCCACGATAACTCTTACAACAACCTTTCGAAAATTTCTATTTTCCGTATTTAAGCTTTGTATATAAAGAGTTGATTAGATTTTGGGTGAAATTGGACAACCTGAAGTGATACTTTCATAAAAGTAAAAGCCCTTAACAGTTTTTAATGAAATATTATATTAAAATATAATCCAAAACTTTTCAATTTTAGTATTTATGACTTTCATATCAAGGGGAATAACATACTAGATTTTAGCTAAAATTGATAAACCGGAAGTGATATTTTACTTAAAGCTCTGAACAGATTTTCGCGAAAAACGAATTATGATATATTCCAAAACTTTTCAAATTTGGTACTTAAGACTTGTAGATTAATGAGAGCGATATATTAGATTTTTTTTAAATTGATAAACCGGAAATGATATTTTACTTGTAGCTCTGAACAGATTTTCGTGAAAAATATTTTATGATATATAGCAAAATTTTTCAAATTTGGTATTTAAAACTTTTATATTAATAAGTACATATTAGATTTTTTTTAAATTGATAAACCGGAAGTGATACTTTACTTGAAGCTCTGAACAGATTTTCGTGAAAAATATATTATGATTATTCCAAAACTTGTAAAATTTTATATAAAGGGGAGCAACATTTAGATTTTGGCTAAAATTGATAAATTGGAAATGATACTTTATTTGAAGCTCTGTACATATTTTTGAGAAAAATATATTGATACAATCCAAAAATTTTCAAAATTGGTCTTTAAGACTTTTATATTAACTTGAATTAATGTTGAGAAAGGCAAATCACCAGTCGATATGGGAAGAGCAGAACTTTCTTTTACTTAAAAAAGAAATTAATAATATATTAATATCATACAACGAAATATTATATACCGAAGCTACATGAAAAAAATATAAAATCCTCATACAACCCTTTCTACAAAAACTATAATATTACCTTAAATTACTTTACCTACAATGTCCCGTACAAAATCCTGCTAATTACAAGCCTCCTACGAACTTTTTTTTCAAAAGATAGCCCATAGACGTGGACAACAACACGTTCCTGTCAGAACCAACAAAGCCCATGATGTTCGATGCGTACAGACACATTACAAATTCACTCAAATTACGAGCATTCGCCATGAATTTATAATCATAACATGAACAAATTGTAAATTATATTACGTTATACATATATTTACTGTTTTGATATTATATTATTCTAATTCATTTATGTATGTACTCTGTAAAATCTTGATGCCTATTGCTAATCTTTTGTATAAGAAATGTAAACTACTCAAAAGTGAATAGGGATATTTAAAAAAAAGTTTACAAAATATATAAATACTATTTATTTTTTGATTATATAATTAAACCTATAAAAAGAAACAATTTTTCTAACAAAAACAAAAAATTCAAAACGTTAAATCCAATTTAAATGAAAATAAAGGAATTCAAGTTCTCACGCGCCAGCACTACCGTATCTTCATCACCGCATATCTTTTTTTTAATATCGGGTAGTATTACCCCGCGCATTTACAACAGCTTGACACCTCTCTGGCATGCTTAAAATGCAGTTGTCGATGTATTGTTGGGGTATCTCATTCCATAGTGTGGGCAATAGTTCAGCAAGCTGTCTTAGGGTTGTAGGGTGTGGAGTATGTGTGTTAAGTTGCCTTTGAAGCATATCCCAAACATGTTCAATTGGGTTTAGGTCTGGTGACATTGGTGGAAGGGTAAGGTGATGGATTTGGAGTTGTTCGATGGCATCCAACACTATTTGCGCTCGGTATGGACGAGCATTATCATCCAAAAATATAAAATTTTCAGGCCCAAAGAAATCTCGACTGGGTGCAACGTATTCATAGACAATTTCGTCTCTATAACGTTGCCCAGTAACCCTACCATTGAATACGTGGAGGTCGGTACGCCAGCCTAGAGATATACCAGCCTACACCATTAAACCTCCTCCTCCAAATGGGACTACTGGCTGGACATACTGTGATAATGTCCTGTTTCCTGCACTCCTGTACACTCTCTGACGTCGACTGTCATTGTGGATGCAGTATCTAGACTCATCCGTGAAAAGTACGTGTTCCCAAGAAGTAGCTTCAGCGAGTCTTTCATTAGCCCAATGTAATCTTTGTCGCCGGTGAGCAGGAGATCTCGCTGGTGATCGTAACGGTCGGTATGATGTTAAACCTCAAACAACCGATTTCGGACGGTTTGGTCACTTATCAAGACTCCTGTGGCGTTATGTAGGTCTTGTTGCAGCTGTCGCGCAGTATCAAAAGGCTGTCTTCTCGCCTGTATCACGAAATGACGATCTTCTCGCGGTGTTGTGACACGGCTGGATCCACTTCCAGGCCTTCTGGATGTTGTGCCTGTTTCTCTATGTCGACAAATTAACCGAGAAATAACACCTTGGGAAGTATTGAAGTACACGGCTATGTCCACTTGCCGATCACCTCGCTGATGCATATGCAACACCAAAGCACAGTTTTCTTGTGAAAGATGGTTCCTCTGCATTTCTCTATTACTTCTAAGAGCGAAATTTGTAAGCAACTCGTCGGCATTTTTTTTTTTTTTATAACTAATGTAAACTGGCAACATGTTGAAGATATTGAAACATTCGATTCTAAACTGTAGGTATATGCGAAACAAAACTGGCAGATTTTGGTTCTAAAGACATTAATTTTAAAGTATTCATTCATATATATAAATATATACAGGGTGGTGGCGGTTAGGGGTGAACATAGGGATTTAACATGGGATTTTAGTTTTTTGTAATTTCCTGCTCTCCTGTTCATTTGACGGCAAAAACTGTAGAGTACAAAATTGTTCAGAATTAAAAATTGTATACAAAAATGTATTTACATTTATTATTATGTTTTTGGTTTCTTCACAATTTTAAAAAGAAATTTCAAAATTTCTGTTAATATGTAGCAATAGCCATGACTTATAACTCAAATGTTTAAACATAATAATGTCATTCAATTTCTGTCAAATTTTCTAAATTTTCTCTAATAAAAAGTTAATTTAATAATGAATGTTCATTCGAATAAGGAACGAGTTTTCATTATAAAAAATTATTATGGTGGAAATAGTTTTAGAAGAATACGTGATTTGTTTTCCATAAAGTACGAAAATACACCACTTCCTATTATAGCAACAATTTCTAAACTTGTAAAAAACGTTGAGAACACAGCTAGTGTAGCTGTGAACGAAGGTAATGAAGGAAATAATAATAATAATAATAATAATAATAATAATAATAGAAGACGTTATAACGAAGTGAATGAAGAAATGGTATTGGCTATGATAAATCAAAATTCTACGTAGTTGATACATTTGGATTTTGTTTATTATTAAATGGTGTACCTAATAAAAAATGCGTATTAAAATTAAAAGTTGTTTGTTTTTATCTAATTTTTAAGTTAGATTAACGCATGGTTGACGTTTATAAATAATTTTTGACAACCAGAAAAAAATAAATTCCATGGCTATTGCTATTGATACAAAATAACAGAAATTTCTTTTTAAAATTGTGAAGAAACCAAAATCATAATAATAAATGTAAATACATTTTTGTATACAATTTTTAATTCTGAACAATTTTGTACTCTACAGTTTTTGCCGTAAAAACAACAGGACAGCAGGAAATTGCAAAAAACTAAAATCCCATGTTAAATCCCTATGTTCACCCCTAACCGCCACCACCCTGTATAGTGTAATTTTAATAAAATAGTCTTTTTTTAAAATATCCCTTTTCATTTTTGAGTAGTTTATTATTTTTCTTAAGCAAAATAAATCTAATCTAAAAAATTTAATCTAATCTAAGACTTTTATATTAATACAAACGACATACTATTTTTTTTCTCTAAAATTGATAAACCGGAAGTAGAACTTTACAGAAAGCTATAAACAGATTTTCTTGAAAAAATATATTAAAACATAATCCAAAACTTATCGAATTTGATATTTAAAACTCGTGTATAATTTGAAACAACATATTAGATTTTGACTATGCTTATATGATAAACCGGAAGTGGTACTTAATTTGGAGCTCTTAACAGATTTTCGAGGAAGAACATAATAAAATATAATCCAAAATTTCGTATTATAGACTTTTCTATTTATTGGAACAACAAATTAGATTTTGTTTACAAACGATCAATCGGAAGTGATACTTTACTTAAAGCTCATTGCTATTTTAAACACGGAATTGACGGGAGGTTATGTGCTGGCCACATCAGGTTTTTTTTAATATTCCACACTTTAATCCCACACTGTATAAACATCAACATCTTGATAAAAGTGTTTATTTCTAAGTATCTTCTTCGGTTTGTCAAGTATTTGTTGGAAACAGTAGTGGTTATCAAATATCCAAACTATAAATCAACTGTTTCAATATTTATTTCTATTGGATATCACAGTGACAGATACATGGGCTATATCTAGCAACGAACAGTTAGATAAATACTCTCTGTATTCTAATAAAACATGTCATTATACTACAGAAGCTACTAATTAGCATTGGATACAACCATTGTGTGTACACAAAACCATTGATCAGACATGTGAAGAATAAAAAAAAATTATATGTATTCATCTCTATATAAGTCACAACTAATTTGTCGTCTTCAATACGTAGAACATTTATCATTTTTTTATACTTATCTAAATAATAATTAGAAAAAAAATATTATTAATTCTTATTTAATTTTTAATGGTTGCGCGGTTGCAACTGTTTTGATCATTTGTATTCGGTGATATCATAAAAGATAAGATGACTGATGAGATGAAAATATCACGCATTATGTAGGATTCGAACCAGCAACCCTTCGATTGCAGAGCGGCATCGCTTCCATCCACATCACCTTGATTGGCGAAAAATAATGGCAAATTTTGAATTTATATACAAAAATGAAATTATCTACCTTTATTTATTATTTATGATCAAATATTTCAAATTCCATTTTAAATTTCAGATTTCTAGATGTGAACTATAAATATTGTGACTACCCATATTTTTTGAGAAAAATAAAGAACAATTTAGGAAAATATACGGGGTGCCCATTTTATTTGCTCTCGCCTGAAATAGAATAGGCAAAACAGAATATATTTCATAAGCCTCTTGGTAAATATGAATACTTTAATATCCGGTTGCAGAAACGTTCATCAACGCATTGTTCGGTTGAGGTTTATCAATTTTAGAAAAAATCTTCTCCTTCTTATTACTATAAAAGTTTAAATACCAAATTTGAAATTTTTTGTTATATATCAAAAAATATTTTTCACTAAAAACTGTTCAGAACTTCAAGTAAAATATCATTTCTGGTTTACTAATTTTAGAAAAAAATCTAATATGTGGTTCTCATTAATCTTAAAGTCTTAAATGCCAAATTTGACAAGTTTTGGAATATATCATAATATATTTTTCACGAAAATCTGTTCAGAGCTTTAAGTAAAGTATCACTTCCGGTTTATCAATTTTAGCCAAAATATAATACGTTGTTGCCTTTCATATAAAAGTCTTAACTACTAAATTTAAAAAGTTTTTGAATATATCATAATATATTTTTCACGAAAATCAGTTCAGAGCTTCAAGTAAAGTATCCAAAATCTAATTTGTTATTCCGTTTGATATGAAAGTCTTAAATACTAAAATTGAAAAGTTTTGGATTATACAGGGTGTAAATGAAATAAGTGCATTAAATTTAACCAGTAATGTAACTCGATGAGAGCAACAATATTTCTTAATAACTTTTTTTTCTAAGTCTTTTAGATTTTGAGTTAAAATTCTTTAAAGATTTGCTGCATATTTCGTTACCCGCCCATGGAGAACAAATGGCTGCTGCCGTATTCAAGTGGAATACAAACAGCTCAAAAATTGGCGGTTATCGGTTACACTTACAGTCACAGTAATTAATAAACGAATCAAGGGAAAGAACATTATTATTAATTAATACGTAATAATACACTTTTCAAAATAAATAAATTTAAATTTTGGATAACAAAATTATAAAGTTATGTTAGCTGTGAATAGTGTGAATAGAGGAAGACAGGCAGGGACGGGGTAACGAGAAGAAGAGCAAAAGCATAGTTATTGGGTTATGAGATGATTATTTATCGTCGACAAATCATAATAGTTTAAATACGTTATTCAAAAAATGTAAGTACAAACTTTTGTCCATTTAAAACAGGTACATGAATACCAATAATTAGTCGTCCATTTATTGTTCCCCAAACATTTTTTAATGAAAATTTTTCAGCATTTTCGTCTGTCGAGAAGTGTATTGTGCATAATAAATACACCTTCCCAAGTAAATTCAGTCTCATTAATGAACATTATGAGCTATTCCTAAAATTGAAGTCTGTTATGTGCAGAAAACATAGAACTTTTTGCACATGTTACGGATATAACTGTTGCTTTTTAAAAAAAAAAATGTCATATGTGACACTCCGTATTGTGATGTGATAAAGATGTACAAGATTAAAAAATGTGCGAATATTAAGAACAGAATGATTTGGTGATGATTTGGAAACGCTCCGTGCAAATGCGTTGGCAACTCCATGACACTGTCTTTATGTTAGCCGTGATGTCAAGTAAAATGTAGTACAGATACGAGTAAAAAAATAAATAAATAAACCATAGGTAAGTAATTACAATGTCTGTGTACTCGCATTTTGACAGAATTTTACCTTATAAACAAGTTTTTTACTAATGTCAAAAATTAATTGCAACAACTGACAGGACTGTCAATTGCTAAAACAAAATTTTTCATAGCTATTGCTACTGCATTCAATTATCACAAAAACGACTCGTCAATTTACGGGATGGTAAAAAAGAGAAAAAGTTATTAAGAAATATTGTTGCTCTCGATGAGTTATATTACTGGTTAAATTTAATGCACTTATTTCATTTACATCCTGTATTTTAATTTAATTTTTCATTAAAACTGTTATGGGCTTCAAGTAAAGTATCACTTCCGGTTATCCAATTTTACCCAAAATCTATTCAACTCTATATGAACGCAGAATGCTTAAATACGGAAAATAGAAATATTTGGAAGTTTGTTATAAGAGTTATTGTGGAGGAAAAATCGTGACACACACACACACACACACACACACACACACACACACACACACAAACACACAGACATCATCGTAAAAATAGTAAAAACGTGTAGTGGGGACCCTAATTCGTGCTTATTTACTGAAAACTTACCATTGAATTTTTGGCACGATTACATTACCTCCCTTACATACGGTATGAGGGGAGGTAAAAATATTGGAAGACCTCATTATTACAAGAAATTTTATAGGTTTACCTACACTTAATTTTGCATATCATTATAAAATAATTTGTCTTAAAAATTCTGTAAACTGGTACTTTTCAGGCTTTATACAGAATATAATACTTATAACTGTCATTCATTTCCTTTTAATTGAAGTTAAATTCTATTAATAATACATTATCATGCCTTTTATTCATATTTTTGTCTAAAAATAGATTCCTGATAATGTCCTACATATATAGAATGCAAGGAACTAATTATATACGTACATGCTTCATTACGTCTTACTACATGATCTGCGATTTATAATTGGATAACACAGACCTTTTTGTATTAGTTACTTCATTAAGTGTATTATCTTCTAAATTTTTGCTTGTTTATTACCCATAAAAATATTCGCGATCGACGATCCTACTTACGGTCTTGTTGCAACATCAAAGCGTACTAGCTATTGCAACCACAATTTAATTTCGCTGACATTTTCAGATCCAGAAGTCAAACAGTAACAGATAGTGAGGAGATACTGCAAGGTATAATTTTCTTGTTATCTCCAACGATTACATTTGCAATTACTCACTGGGTATCGGTACATATCAGTGATTGTTTCTCATATTGCAGACATTTCAGCAGTAGAGCATGTATGAAGGATTTTTACTTTGAAAGAGATATTTTTCACTCACAGTATGAGACCGTGGTGCACTATAAATTATAATATTCCATAAAACATTTATTTAATCTAACGAGCGAACCGGAACGGCAACGGGGCGAGGTCTACTGACGGATTGTTCTCAGGGACGCTTATTTTCAAGCTGCTCACTTCTTTCTTTATCTTTACATCATTACGAGTCTCACAATCTTTTATGCTAAGATGAAGCATGTAATATTTATTTTATATAAGACTTCCCACTAGCCCACTTCTTTTTAGCGCTTATAATATGCTTAATCCAATAATTATAAGTTAGTGATTACAAACGTGAATATTTCAAAACGAATGTCGACTGTAAAAGCGTGATAGCGTTTCATTATTCATATTTTACCCATTTGTGTTAAATAATGTGCACTTTTTTCACTCTTTTATTGTGTAAAAATATATACACTGGCTTGTAAAAAAATCAAGTAACCGAATTTTTATCATTTTTTATCAGAAGTAATATCACAAGACCCCCTGATATTATCGACTATTTCACTCATAAATATATAAACCAATCCAAATTCAGGATTCTACCTAGTTACCAAGTTTCACTTCGGCAAAACACTGTCACAAAAATTTTTTCGCACCTTTTAAGCCAATAAGATGTCGTATCTTTACAAGTACGTGAGTTTTGATAAGCGAAATTTTTTTGACGTTTTAGAAATATATTGTTTACATACCTGTCAAAGTCTTTATAATTTCAGTGTTATCAGTTTTTATTAAAAATGAGTCGATTCGGACAGGAATCTAGTTAAAACGTTGAAAAAGCAAACTGAAACATAATACCTCTAAACACAATAAAAATTACAAGATTTTTGTCAAGAAAAAAATTATATAAATGATTACTTCATTTTTATTTTGGAAATAGTCATCCGAATACCATTCGTGGTTAAATTTTATCCTAGAAAAATTTTCCGATTGCTTTACTCGAACCTGTTTCCAATTTATCTCGTGACATTGATCAAAAATCATTCGTTTGACAACTCGTAATTTTTTTTGTCAATGTCACTCAATAAATTGCTAGGCAACCGGCTCTCGTAACTATCTGAAAATTTTTCCGGCAAAAATTTACCACTTATGAAATAATAGGTTTGTTCGTGCAGCTATGCTGCGTTTTACCGCAAAACGCGGCGGTAATTGTCGCTGCGTTTTGCGATTCACTGTCAATCGCCGCGGTAATAATTTAAGTTACTAAAAATTATTTTTCTGTTCGATCCGTTTGCGTTAAAATATTTTCGAAGATACTTCAGACTATTAATTATAAAGGATACTCAGTAAAAATATATTATTCCATTTTCCATTATTTTAATTTTACTGCAAGTTACTAGATAAACGGAACGCACAGAATCTAGTGACTTTACAGTGAACCGCGAATCGAAAAGAACAGCAAATTTCACCGCTGCGGTTTGCGGTAGACGCAGGGTAGCGGAACGAACAAACCTTATATATGATAAATTTTTATTTTGCACGAATTTTTACCTCTCGCTAAGAGAGGTATTGTATTCATGCTAAAAATCGCATATCCAGATTTTAATGAATAAGCACGTTTTAATGTCCCTAGAATCCGATTATAACATTTTTACGATGATGTCCGTATGTGTGTGTGGATGTGTGTGTGGATGTGTGTGTGTGTGTGTGTGGATGTTGGATTCACTATATCTCAAATACTATAAGACTTAAGACATTTTTAACTACGGATTCCTCAATCTAGCAATAATGGGAAGAGTCCAGTCAGTTTTGGTAACAATTGGACAACCGGAAGTAGTAGTTACAAGAAAAAAATCAGCTAAATATTATTTATCGAAAATTTATGTAAATACTTATATTAAAGAACGTTAAATTCTTTATTCGATAAATATAAATTCATTATTATATCTTCTATAGATTTAGTGATAAAGAAAGGCATATAAAATAGTTCGATGTAAAAAATCTCAGATCAAACTACTACAAGGCAAGAAATTCAAATGTTTGTAATTGTCACATAAATGTCACTGTCAAAAATATTTGTATGCCTCTGTCAACAATATTTGTACATTATTATGAAGATTATGAAAATAAAAAAAGTCAACAACGCAAAAGAATATATGTAAAAAAGAATATAAAAGGAATTTGCGAAAAAATGACGAATATAAAGAAAAAGAAAAGGAAAGTAGAAAAAGAAAATTTCTGGATATTGAATATAAAGAAAATGTATGTATTGTACATAATTTATTTTAAAATATCCCATAGATTTTGCAAATATATGTGAGAATTATTTTGTAGTGAGACATGAATATATGTATTTGTATTTAAAAATATTTTTCGTTTTATGCGTACAACCAGGTAAAATATCTGGCGTGATATCTGGCGAGAGGTTATGTGTTGGCCACATCAGATTTTTTTGCTTAGCTACAAACACGAAAGCAAACTGTTTGCTTTAGTGATTTTGTTTAAAAGCAAAAAGAATGAGTGCTCAAAAATAAAAGTTTATCTGAGAAAATCAGAGAGATCGTGTGATATTTCTTCTTCTTCATCAGCTCCACTAACCCAGCGGGATATAGGCTTCCCTTAATATCTTCCTCCATTCGTCTCTGTTTTTCGCTACAGTTTTCCAATTGTTTAATCCTAAATTCCTGATGTCTTTTTCAACGTCATCCTTCCATCTAAGCTTGGGTCTACCTCTAGGTCTTTTATATGCAGGCTTCGAGCGGTAGATTTTGCTTACGTTTCTGGTTTCTTCTATACGTGTTACATGTCCTAGCCATCTAAGACGTTGGATTTTTATAAAGTTTATTATGTTCCTGTCGTTCAGCAGGTGCTCCAGTTTAAAGTTCATTCTGGCACGCCAGGAGCCATTCTCGGTTATTGGGCCAATTCTTTTCCGTAAGACATTGTTTTCAAACGTTTGTAGTCGCTTTTCATCCGCTGTTGTCAGGGTCCAAGTTTCTGCGGCATACGTTACGACTGGGCGTATAATTGTTTTGTAGATCGTTAGTTTTGTAGTTCTGCTTATGTTTTTTGATTTCAGAACATCTATTAGCGCAAAGTAGCACCTGTTTCCCATGAGTATTCTTTTCCTGACGTGTGGTATTTGGTGAGATAAATTCCAAAGACAACGCAAAATGAAACAATTTAATTATTATTATTTTATTTTTAAACTTGAAATATTAATTGTCATACTGACAGTTATAAACAATAACAACTGTTTATTTACTTGGTAGCGGAAATTTATCTGGGTAACTGAGTTTTATCGATATAATACTGTTCCCATTGGTTGAATTTGCAAGTGTTTTGCATTAGGATTTGTTAAAAATTGGTCGTTGGAATTTATCTATGTAAATAATAAATAAAAACTGACAATGTTGCCACTGTCAGCACTATTTGATTTATTGTGGACCAAGTTCATCATTGTGTTTAATTTACCTACTTTTAAATTACAAATATATTCCAGAAAAATGAAAAAACAACCAAATATGTATTTGAATTTCTGTTAATTTTGACATTTTAATTGACACTAATGATATTGACAAGTTAAAAATCAAGATCGACTCAATACAGCAAAAAATAGGTGTACGTGATTTTTTTGCAAGCCAGTGTACATTATTAGCTTATTTTAATGAAAAAAGTACACTTTTTTGAAGGACGTAAAAATTATTATTAATGAAAACACGTGATTAAAGAACAATTAAAAATATTTTGCTTGTTGTGGATAAATTGTAGAGCGAACACAAAATACTCGTATATAGAGAATTTAGGACGTTTGAGTCGGACACGGTCAATTCGGCGATTGAGCGAAGGACAAATCGATAAAATAATAAATACATAGAATTACAAAATTATAGTTAGGTTATGTAATGTCCACGAGCCTTAAGCGAGACCTGGGACAACAAACGACTCGTCTATGACCACACACCACCAGAGAATACCCCCACGGCCCCTCGCTCCTTGATGAGTTCCTGTGGCCATATCTGTGGTGGGGCGGTATCACAGAACAAGTGGCGGTACCCTACACAGCATTTTCATGGCCCATACGTATAGCGACCCATCATAACCTCTGCGCAGAGGGAAACAGCGGGGAACACTCTACTACCAAGCCTGAGATCACCACCCAGGGCTGCCACATGAATTCCCCCCCCCCTTTTTAGTAATATTTTTTAAAATTTACTAGAAAAGTATGTGTATTAATCTGTGTCCTATCTTTAATTTTAACTCTCAGGTCGAGTAACACTAGATTAGACCAAAATGCGTTTTTTTTTTGTACTGAAATGTTCAAATATATGTATTTCTGAAAAAAATCCTCAAGCAATTCTAATAAAAGCTAGTGATGCTTTAGCCGAACTAATAAATCATTGTTTAAAATAAGAGTGTTGATTATATTTTGTAACACGAGGGGCGGTCTCTGAAGCTGACTAATAATGATGCTAAGGATGATGATTCCCAACTTACTGACTGGTGGACGCTTTGATGGCTGGCGTCCACGGCTTGTGAGAAGGAAGAACACACATACACGAACACTTTTTACACTGATGAACACTACGGACATGAACAAATACTTGTTGATTTAATAACTAAACTTTATTTACATGATTATTAATTAACACTAAGCCTAACATACACAACTAAACTGTTACATTCCGTAACCCAGCGGGTGAGCGTCGCCCCAAAACTAAAGGACACTACATGTCCAAACCAAAACACGTCTTTCCGACGCCACATACTAATTTCGACTCTCCCATGTTTATCCCACGGCTAACTAATACCGACTATCTTAAAACAAAAACGCTATCTCCAGGACAGAATTATCTTAGGGGAACGGGGTGCATAGGCTAGGGCACGTATACATAATAATTTCTAAAACCTAAGATCAACAAATAAATGTCGTGACTATCATAATATGATAAGAATTTCTAAACTGAATTTTGACTTAAATAGATAAACAGAATTAAAATATGAATATTGAAACTATAATTTAGAAGAGTTTATAAAAAGTTATTTATCTGTTATTGTGCTTACCCTCGCCTTGTCACAATTTCTACCTGTATTTTTGATGTTTTGTTTACCAGTCGCCGGGCTTTCGTTTTACTTTACCGCCCATATATGCTACTTTACCGCCCGTATATGCTACTTTACCGCCCGAATGTGCTATTTTACCACCCGTATGTGCTACTTTACCGCCCGTATGTGCTACTTTACCGCCCGCAGGTTGTACTCTTTTTACAGTTTCCGCCATGGTAACTTAGATGTAAACAAACAATTTTAATGCAGTTGTGCGTAAATATTTAAGTTTCTGTCGCCAGAAATGGCCGTCTCCCATTTAAGTATGGCCCTGAGTATCGCTCATTCGACCATTACCGTACTGTAGTACGCAGTTGGAAGATAGGAACAATTTTTATGTTACATGAAGCAAGGTATCAGGTTATTGACCAGGTTATCAATTATTTTGTATAGATAAATAAAATGTTACGATGTCGTCTTGAGAGCGTAGAAAATTCATATATACTCGTATACCTAGGTACTAATTCTTCGTACAAGATACTTGTGGTGGGAGTGGGATAGATGTTATTTATACATATATGTGAGAAATTTAATGTACGTATAAATGTAAGTTCAATTAACTTTCTTAATTGAATCTACATTCAACAAAAAAATGATGGTCTGTGAACACGGGCCAATGACTGTGTAATGTCATCCAGCCAGTCGCACATTAAACCGCTGGGATTGTCTGTCTCTCTTGAGATCTAAGATATAAGTAGGCAAAAGTATATTCTAGATCTGTACATCTAGCTAACTAGAGAATAAAAGTTGTCATTTATATTAGTAATCATTGCAATTTTCTATCATCAACTTTGGGTGGTGGTGTGAATGTGAAGGAAATATTATCATATTTATGTATTCACAATCTCAAGATTTGAAGTATTTTTACCTTCTGTCATACCTATAGGTAAGGAAGGTATTGTTTTTGGTAAAAAAAATTGATGATGAGTTTTTAATGAATAATCACGTTTTAGAGTCTCTAGAATACGATTTTACTATTTTTGCGATGATGTCTGTATGCCTGTGTGTATTAAAGATTATTAAATTTTCTACAGGTTTGCATTAATTCTTTTTTATATATTTCATATAAAATTATCTATAATTTAAATCCCGGAGCCTACGCCTTCAGAAATTGCATTTAACCTCCAAGCTTGATATTTTTAAACAAATTCACATAACCGCGTAATATTTTTGCATAGAAACAAGCTTTGAATGTATTTAAAAACATTTAATTTGATTGCAGTAGTACGTAAAACGTACATATTTCGGGCCGAAAGAAATTTACACCCTTGAACGGATAAAAGCCCTCCGCTTCAAGCGTAGGTAAACCTTTTCTTTCGACCCTTTATACGTAAATAATTATGACGCACTTAACAGGCATACAAGAGAAATAATTAAAAGTAGTGAATAAGCAGGTTTTAGAGTCCCTAGAATACGATTTTACTATTTTTGCAATGATGTTTGTATGGCTGTGTGTATTAAAGATTTTTAAATTTTCTACAAGTTTGCATTAATGTTTTTTATCTTCCATCACCTTTAGGTAAGAAAGGTATGTCTTTGGTCAAAAAATTAGATGATGAGTTTTTAATGAATAAGCACGTTTTACGGTCCCTAGAATACGATTTTACTATTTTTACGATGATGTTTGTATGTATGTATGTATGGATGTATGTATGTATGTGTGTGTGTGTGACGATTTTTTCGGATCGCATAACTCCAATTCCACCTTTCCAAAAATTATCATTTTTGCGTATTCTTTTTCTTTAGATCCATATGAAGAGCTGATTAAATTTTGGTTATAATTGGTCGACCGGAAGTACCCTAATTTGAAGATTTTATCAGTTTTTGTTGAAAGAATGCTGTTAAATATCACTTTTTCATATTTAATGTTATTATAAATATTTAAGAATATTTTATTCTCTATACGATTTGATTATATTTTATACTTCTTATTCAATGGATATAGAGGTAAAAAATTATAAAGAAATTAAATGTCACAAAGCAGCCAGCTGTGCTATAAACATGGAAACATCTACTACATTAAGAAAATACTGATCGACAAATGTCAGTGTCAAAATGCAATTTACATGTTATGTTTGAGTTATAATTTTACTGGAAATATATAGAATCTTACAAGAAACATTCTGTATGGAATTTTTACAAAATACATAGAATTGACTGAAGGTAATGTACTGGAAATATGGAATCATTTGTAAAAAAAAACTTTCTGTGTGAAATTTGTACAAAATACATAGAACCGACGGTAGGTAATGTGCCGGCCACATTAGATTTTTTTAAATATTTCATGGATAAATTTATAAAATTATCTATAATTTAAGTCCCGGAGCCTACGCTTTAAACAAACGCAACTCCTTTGTTATACAGTTAAATAAATAAATAAATATATCATCACGGCATATTACCCATTGTTGGGTGTGCCAATCTGCTTTGTACGCAGATATCGGTAATGATGATGACATATTTGTACCGTACGGGCGTTTACCAGGCGTCACCCCACAGGCACTCATTGTTGGCGTGGAGAGAGCACCACAGGGGTCAATTTTGTGCCATTTAAAATTCGAAATATTTGGCGCCGGTCGGGATCGAACCCGGTTCCCCAGATTCGCGACCAGACACTCAGGCACGAGGCCACGGGACCCCATATACAGTTCATATTTCAAATATATGTAACTGGCAGATAAATGTCACTGTCAAAGAACTTATTATTTCAAGTTAATAATAGTCCAGTCATTGGGTAGAAAAATAAGGCTTTATTCTACAAAAGGTCGGGTATTTTTGATTTCTGGATATGTTGTATATTCAGAGGTCCTAATAAAAAATACAAGTTTTCGACCTCGGGGCCTCTCGGGAACCATCGCCAACTTGGAAAAAAGACGTAAAAAAATCTATATTTTCAAAATATCTCTTCACCAATGTCTATTAGGGCAAAAATAGTTTTGAATTTGTTGTAAATAAAATTACCTAGAACTTTTATTTTCTCTAACCAATAAATAGCGAGCTACAGCGCTTCAGAGCAAATTTTTGAAAATTTACTTTATGCTCAAAATTTAATATATTAATTTTACTTTTTTTAGAAATTGTTTATTACTATTCCCTAATTATTATTATTTAATTGATAAAATATGTAATGGATTTCTCGGCGGTGATTGGCAGGAATTATATTAATAACCCATTTAGTTGTTAATTTTATTTAAAATTCCAATATTTCGTTACTGATTTTGTAACTTCGTCAGGGAATAAAATATGTTTAACATAGTTTTAAATTGGAAATTAATCGGTCGTAGAAACATCTATCTTCTTTATGAAATTTAATTTCTTTATAATTTTTTAACTCTATATCCATTTAATATTAAGTATAAAATGCAGTCAAATCCTATAGAGAATAAAATATTCTTTAATATTTATAATAACATTAAATGTGAAAAAATCATATTTAACATAGTTTTTTCAAGAAAAACTGTTAAAATCTTCAAATGAGGGTACTTCCGGTTGTCCAATTCTAACCAAAATCTAATCAGCTCTTCACATAGATGTAACGAAGAGAAATACGATAGAATTATAATTTTTAGAATTGTAGTATGGAAGTTATCGTAGACGAAATACAATACCTTCCTTACCTAAAGGTGACGGAAGGTAAAAAAGGTACACAAAGTAAAAAAAATATATAATAAAATAGGATTCAAATGAAGCATACAGTAAATTTTCAAAAATTTGCTCTATTTGAAGCGCTGTAGCTCGTTATTTATTGGTTATAGATATAAATATTTTAGATGAATGTGTGGAGTGCTTATTGGTGAAGAGATATTTTGAAAAAACAGATTTCTTCCGTCTATTTTTACCAAATTGGCGGTGGTTCCTTAGGGTCCCCGAGGTCGAAAACTTGTATTTTTTTTTATTAAATATATAACATATCCAAAAATTATAAATACCCGAGCTTTTGTAGGGTAAAACCACCTAATGACTGGACTGTAATAGTAACGTTTTAAAAAGAAAATAGGAAATAGAACCATAGTTATATGGAATGGAACTTAATACAGTTTTCAGCATAACTAAATTTGTAATATGAGAGAAAAGTATTTACCTATATAAATAAAATAACAACAAGCAATTTAACATGATGAAATATTTTATTGTAATCCCCTTTAAGCCATTAAATAGAGTGCTTCATGGAAGTAAAATATACTTTCATATGCTTATTGCGTAAAAGAATATAATGAAAATATTTTATTACAAAAACGCATAGTGCAATAAAAACTAAATATTACTCAATAAACGTATGTAATGTCTGGCTTCGTATGATGATTTCTCCATCTTAACATGAAATAAATAGCATTTACTCAGCATAATAATTCTCAATATTCCATGTTTCTGTATCGTTGCACGTTCCTTTTATATTCCGCAGTTTCATGTACATCTCTTGCTATGTAGTTGTTATAAATAAGCTTCCTTTGCATCCGCAGCAACTTGCAACTTGCAACTTAACATCTCTAAGCAGCAGTTGAGGCAGGCATTTGTTAATGCTGGAAACGTGAACGTGACATTGTCTAGTATTATGCCGGTGCCGCAATTACTCGTGTTATTTTTCACAGGAATAATTAAAGAATAGCCTTAAGACACTACAAGAAAGCGTCACGTCTGCACTCGATTCACCATTGTCCGAAGAAAATAATTATACACAAGATTGCGTATCGGTTGGAAAGATTGATTAAGTTATACTTGAGAGAACTTTGATATTGATAAGAATTCAATATTCGTTTGTTTTGTTTGTTTATTATATAAAATCGTGACACTGCACCACGCTTTATTACGCAAAATTTTACTGAAATTTTAAAGATTAAAGCAAAGTGTTATACTTATTAGAAATTAATATTTAATATTAAGATTCAGCGTGTAGTATTATTGACAATAAGAAAATTAGGAAAGCCGTGTATTAAAAAAATGTTATAGATTTCATTTGGTCCTCCTTGATTTGTAATTAAGTTGCGAAAGTTTTGTTTGAACAAGTTACTCAATTTTTGCCTCCCGCTACCCTTGGTAAGGAGATATAGGGATCGTGCTAAAGTCGCATATCGAGATGTTGGTAAATGTCCACATTTAAGGTCCCGAGAATCCAATTTTAACATTTTCACGATGGTGTCTGTGTGTGCGCGTGCGTACGTGCGTGCATGCGTGTGTGTGTACGTGCGTGCATGCGTGTGTGTGTGTGCGTGCGCGTGTGCGTGTGCGTGTGCGTGCGTGTGTGTGTGTGTGGTTCTTGTTTACGCTCTAACTCAAATACTATCATTCAGAAAATTTTGAAACCTCAT